>CM051033.1:67484964-67817464 GCA_027627225.1 Congeria kusceri | reverse complement strand
ATAAACTTATTTGATAATTTACTCTATTTATGACTGCTAATAAAAACACGACCAACAACATTCAATGTATATTTTAAACCAAAATAGAAATTCCAGGTTTTGCCCAGATGGACGATTCCACCAGTGCCAATCATATTCAAGATATTGAAGGCATTATCCAACCATAGTGCTTGGTTTGGTTCTATATAGCACGATTTACTGTTAATCTATAGTCGGTTTAAATTTTGTTGATAATGAGGGGATAAACCATTTAGTGAAAATAGGGGGAATCCAGATTTCTGTTTATAAGCACACTGCAATCCTTTGTTTTTATAAATCGTCTGATTTGCCAACGGTCTTTAGCGAGGGGAATTTTCAAAACAGGTATCGCGGAAAATCACTTCTTTTCTTTGCAGGCTATTAGTAAGTAAATTGAAACCAGAATGGGTCCTTCTTCAAAACAGCAACATTTCACACCCGTTTTCTTACAGTTTAATTATTTAAGATAATGTATGTAATATGTATTATAATGTGTATACCATGTGATTTATTATAATTACAGTTTGTAAAAAGGTCAAATTATAACAAAATTACTTTAAACTAAAGAAAAACCTACTTTTTCTATTCACTTGTATGTAACCGAAATGTTTACCGGAGTGTCCTGAAATAAGGACACTAAAGTAATGCGTTACATCGGTTATTTTTGACTCGTTGCGAAAGTGTTTTTTCTTGTTACCAATTTTTATTCTGAATATTTTGACAACACATTACTTCAATGTATTAATTTTAAACTGTACTATGGACAATCGAGAGCTTTTATCGTTTGATCTATTTTGACTCAGTAGGCTACGAACAAAGATCTGTAAATAAACATGTTTATGTATAGATCTTTGGCTAAGAAGCACTAACAAACGATGCGCCTAACTACCACGCTTTATCGGTTATTCTGGCCCTTGCAGATTGACTTGTTAACTGGCATGTATATAATTCCGTTTGCGTAGGATAATTAGCTCGAACAAAATATTTTTTCGTTACTTACAAATTAGTTTTCATTGAAATGTCGAATACTATTGAATAAGAAACCAAATAATAAAGTTTAAAGGTGAGAAATTGAACTTTATTCAAAAAAATGCTTCCTTTTAGCAAAAATGCACTCATAATTCACAAGCTTTTGGTTTCTATTATCACCAACAGTCTTTCTACGCTGTCAGCGTTTTGATTACCGACTGTAGTTGAAATACTCGAGCAAAACATTGTGGTGCACGTACTTCAGACGATTGCAGCATGATTATTAAACAGAACATCTCGATTCCCCCTGTTTTCAGTTAATGTGTGTAGTAAATTTTTATCGAGTGCACCGGGATTTTCTCCCATATGGCCATCGCCCCCAGAAGACTTGTTAGTTGGGTTATGGGGGATAGTGCAAGATACAGGAGACGCCCCGTTCCAGAGGAGACCCTGGGTCTTTTAGTGCCCGGTGTGAAGCACCTAGTACACTGCACCTCGGTTTAACGTCTCATGCGAAAGACGACTTCAGTTAATGGTTAATCCCCTCATTATCAACAAAATTTAAACCGACTATAGTCGTGCGCGTTCGAATGAAAACTTCCATTTGTTATGCAACGTGTCAACTATTGAGCGCATGTACCGACAGCCAATGTGTCGATCTTTCGAGCTGACCGCTTACCTACTCACCACGTTAATCTCCTGATTTACTTATCACTCAGTTCTCACGACACCGCGTGTGGTCGTGTTGTTTCCGGGCGTGTTATGTACGTGCCAATGCAAGAAATGTTGCGAAATTCATAATACTTTCTAATTATGAGAGGAGTTAATCGTTGTCGACTTTTCAAGTTTTTGCCAATACAATTTTAAGCTCCTCCTGTGTTTGCTATTCATACCTTTGGTAAGTTCAGCACACCGGTTGGTCATTTGCTCATTTATGTAAACCGGATTAACAGTACATCAGATGGGAACCATGCAAGAGCAAGTACATTGATTGGATAGGTTCATTTTGGCACAACAAGGAGATCTAGATTCTATTTACGATTACCATACGTTATTGTGAACGTGTTCAGTCTAAAAGCCATTTACGATTTATGTCGATGACGAACGTGTCATTACACTAGGCAAATACTACTTATTTTTGTATAAGCATAGTACAAACAAGTAAAGAGAAGAAATATTTGTTTTCTGTCTTTTAAATAATGACAAAAAATACCAGGATTTAACAAACGACACAGTCAGTTTAATTACCATCATCGCCTGAATCCAAGCCGAACTCCAGCATTCTTCTTGAAAACGTTCGCTTAATGAAATAATTGTAAAGTTAATAGTTTTTATTTGTATATATATATATAAGACAGTTTTCAGAAAAGTTTTTTTTTTCATCATCTCTTAATTATTCATAATTAGAAATCATCAATGTTTTATTAATTATTATCTTAGCAACGAGTCAAATGCCTGTGGTTTCCCATATTGTATATTTATTACCATATAGATTAATTTAGAACTATGTGCTTATTTATTTAAAATGTTAAATCTGATTTCTATGCGCAAATGCATTTCATTTTAAATTACCATTAATTTATTTCCATTGTATACTGTGCGGACAAAGCAAGGTGCATGTCGGCAACAAATGTTGCAACGATAATGATGAATACATTCGATCCGGGTTAGGGACTGGATCAGCAGACGCTCATTACAATTACGCATGTGTTGGAAAGGTAAACAGTTCTGTTTTATAAACGTGATTTTTTCTAATAAAGCAAAAGTCACTAAATGAATGCAGATATAATCATTCTGTACATAATAATACAAAAATTATGTTCGTCAGTGTGTAAACAATAAAGTAATCTTTGTAGTGTTCTGATTCTTCAGTAGACTTTACTTGGTGACCTTGTGGATCTGTCGCGAAAACATGTAACAACTCTATTTCACGACAGTAGCAATAAAAATTAAGATTAATGATTAGTGAGTCTTCCGTCTTTCCTTTTTTATTCAGGCTTTCAGCATTTATTTGGCAGTCACATTGCTGCAACTTGCAAGTTGAATTAAGTTGCATGTGCAAAAAGAAACTAGAAACTAGAAAGACAATTTACAACATGTTATTAGTGCATTACATTGTGGTGTGAGTTTCTTTTAAAAAATATTTTTATGGTCTATGGCAACTGAAATATGGTTATCACCCAAGTTTTTGAAAGATATATTTTTAATTTTAAACAAAATTTATAGTTTAAACACTGAAACAATAATATCCTTCTTTCCTATAGTTTCATCTATTCATATTGATTCGGCCATCACCAGATAAGGGGAATTAATGAATATTTCTTATAAAACTTGTGTCACTGCATTGAGACAATTCTATCACATAAATATTGTTTTCGGTTGAAAAAAATGCGAATTTTAGATTTTGTCACAGAAAATTAAGATTTTAAAAAGAAAATCCTAAAAATTGCTACACACTTCGTGCATACGCCAAGAATTTTGTAAACATTCATTTTCAAACAGTATGCTGGTGTGTGGTAGTCTTATATAGAATGCTGCTAATGAATTATATCAAAATGGGGTGTAAGAATTTGTTGTATTTTCTCATCAAAAGTTCATGGTTGCTAGGGTGCCTTCCTAGAATTGGTCAGTAACTAAATGAATGGCTAATCTCTACCAAGTCTGGCCTTTATTTAGTAGGAACGATTTTAAAGTTACGGATAAAAGTCTCACTGTTGTTGAAATTGTATTCATTTAGGGCATTAAAGCAGTTTAGCTCTTAAGTGGCCAAATATACTGGAAAAGAGGCTACACTGCCATTTTATAAATTATGCTGCTTGACCCTATAACCGGTGTTCTTAACATTTGAATTAAGTTGTGAATTGTATGGTCCTATAATTTACATAAAGGTTACATATTTGAAAACACAAAATATGTTTTTTTTAAATAAATATATCTTTTTACTTGAATATTCTAGCGTATTTCATTTATTTGACCTAACCATGTCATGGCCACCATATGTGTTTGTGTTGTTACGAATCCGAGACCAATCGCCCCGAAACACGTTTCACCCTGGGACTATTTGCGCCGAAATAGGTTTCACCCTGAGACTTTTCGCCCCGAATATTGCAGTGGTCGGGTATCACAATTTGCAATAATGTGAATTGAAGTAAACTAAACGTGGAATAATTAAATGCCAAATTCACTTATTTTAATGAGCAGTATCCAGTAAAAACTCGCCGGGCCGGTTAGCTCAGTTGGTAGAGCTCTGGACTACAAATCCGACGATCACTGGTTCGATTCCCAGCCCAGCCACATAACTTGTGTGGGGATTGGTCATGAAAATATTTCTATGGCCATTCTCCCCCTACCTCTAATGCAAGTAGTGCAGTTGTCAGTTACTGGCATAAGTATGTGCACTTAGTACTGGTAAACCAGCTTACCCAGAAAAAGTGTAAGTAAAGTAGGTTAACTGACCGCCGTTATATGACTGAAATACTGTTGAATACGGCGAAAAATCCAAACAAACAAACAAACAAGTAAAAACTCTTTCATATACACGGTAATGTATTGAAAGATTAGGACGAAAAGCAGACATTTACTCATTTACCTTTATTAGCATATTTAACGAAACTAAATATGATAATACATGCATATATATGAATGTGACTTTTTTTTTTAAATAAAAAAACAAAAACGAAACCAAATCAAGCAACCTTATTTATTAATGTTTATAAGAATAGTTCAAGTATAGGCATATGATAACACTGGCCTATTATGTTAAGTTAATCTTTTTGCAAAATACGGTTTAGAAAAAAAACACAAGTGCTGTCTCGTAATTAACACATATCTCACAATTATCTGCTTGATTAGTTTAAACAGATGTTGCGAGAACACAAAGAGGGGCGACTTTCACAGTTTGACAAGTGACACATAACACACTAACACCCCTAAAATAGGTGTTGGGGCACAGTGTTGTACAAACATCCTGCTGTTACATGATGCACATACTGGCCCCATTGTATGTTAATTCCCAATAATAAGGGCGAAACGTCCCAGGGCGAAACATGTTTGGGGGCGAATGGTCCCGTTACTTGTTGTTGCCTATTACTGGTGCATATATAAAATTCACACACACAGTTTTACTGCACTTAAGTTCCGCATGCTGACTCATTGTGGATACTGCAGAAAACAACTGATTATGATGTATCATTTTAAATTCATATTTGTGACCTTTAATGGAGAAAAAACTGACTTGTTGAATATATGGGTTGAAAAGGTTCTGTCCCTCAATGTGGTTTCTGGAAAAAAGACACTCTGAACTGATGGTTTTATTCTAAATATGCCTATAAAATCAATTCAACACTGTCCAGACTCAACGGATGGGGTTCTCATTTGTTTTCAAAAGCTATATTTTGCAAGTGCTCATAAAATAAACATAAAATCATTTCAGACTTCCTTCCTTTCCACAGTCAAGTTGAAATTTCTAATTGAAATTTAATTGATTTATGATAATGGTCAGAAGTTGAGTGCAGTAGGATAAGCAGCTTTATGCAAATGAGGTAAGTGCATTATGGGATTTGATTACGTCATATATTAATTTGGAACACTTGAGATGTGGTGTTTTGTCATGTACTTGATAAAAATGGAGAGATTTTATACCTGAAAACAAAATCATTTGGTCAAAAATGGAATAGCTTGAACTAATTATTGTTATTTTTTTGTCTATTTACATATAAGGACAACATTGTTTACATTTTTTGTTAGATAACAGTTGGCGCGAACGATTGTCTAAAAACGAAACCGGATATAACTATCCCGGGCATGGGAAACATACGCAACTCGGAATACCCCGGTAATTTGTATAGACCAGTAATAGGGTCATTGAAATATATGTGATGAATGCCGAATGCAGTGGCGCACCCATGTTGTTGTTTTTAGCTTTTGCGATTGCCGTTTGTCCGTCGGGCGTCGTCAACATTACCTTGTGAACACTCTAGATGCCACATTTATTGGCCAATCTTCATGAAACTTGGTCAGAACATATTTCCCAATGATATTTCGGCCGAGTTCGAAACTGGGTCATGTGGGGTTAAAAACTAGGTCAAATTGAAGAAAAAGCTTGTGAACACTCTAGAAGTCACATTCTTTGCCCAATCTTCAAGAAACCTGGTCAGAACATTTGTCCCAATGATATCTCGGCCAAGTTCGAATCTGGGTCATGTTGGCTGAAAAACTAGGTCACTAGGTCAAATTGAAGAAAAAGCTTGTTAACACTCTTATAAGTGACATCTTTTGCCCAATCTTCATGAAACTTGGTCAGAACATTTGTCTTAATTATATCTCGGCCGAGTTCGAATGTGGGTCATGTGGGGTGAAAAACTAGGTCACTAGGTCAGATTGAAGAAAAAGCTTGTTAACACTAGAAGTCACTTTTTTTGCCCAATACTCATGAAACTTAGTCAAAACATTTGTCCAAATGATATCTCGGCCGACATTGAATCTGGGTCATGTGGGGTCAAAAACTAGGTCACTAGGTCAAATTGAAGAAAAAGCTTGTTAACACTCTAGAAGTCACAATTTTTGCCCAATCTTCATGAAACTTGGTCAGAACATTTTTTCTAATGATATCTTGGGCGAGTTCGAATCTGGGTCATGTGGGGTCCAAAACTAGATCACTCGGTCAAATTGAAGAAAAAGCTTCAATTTCAATATGCTCTTCAAAATTGTGAATGTCTGTTGTCACTTAAGTTTTTCAAACCATGATAATTAAGGCCGCATTTCCATCAGTCTGTATCAGTATATCAATATAGTGTTTTATCCAGGCCATTTTTGCGCGGCGCCATGCCCCTTTTGTGAAGCGCCACTTTGCCCTTTTCAAAGGCAAAAGCCGCCACTCGCCCTAATCGATAACGATCTTAATTGCCCCTTGACCACTTTTATCGGCCCTATGTCTGCAAAAAGTGCACCCACTGTTTTTATCGCACTGACTGTGCTACATTTATTGCACACATGAATTTCTAATCGATTACTGTGCTTGATTTATTGCGGGCACACATTTCTAAGCGATTTGATTTAAGCGATTACTGTACTAATAATTGTCAGCTCGGTTCTTGATGATGTGTTCTTTATGGATTGATTTTTGAATTAATACGATTCATTATTTCAATTGACAAATACTTTTAGCAGTGCGACAATGTAAAATTACAAGTATTGACACCTGAAAATGGACTTATAGTACGTATGTGTAGAAACTAATATATATTTAGGTGATATATTATTGTTTATTTATATGTACTTAATTGATTGACGAAACTTTAGTAGCTTAACTTTGGGTCAAATACCGGTAGTGGGGTTCTGTGTCTAGAGACTTGAGGTGTGAAAGGGAACCAAGTTGTATAATGGTATGCGTTTCAAATATGACTTACCTGTCAACGCCGCTATCCAGACATCGGTTCCTACGGACATTCGTTCCTACTCTATTATTTTTACACAAGCGGACAATGGTTCCTTCGTGATTATTACACCCCGGACACTTGTTCCTAAATAATTTCGATAGCCCAGACATTCGTTCCTACAATATTTGACAGCCCGGACAATCGTTCCTATGTAAGATTATTGCCAAACCGGACATAGCGGTCGATATGGTGTATTTATCTGCGATATAATGTCTCCATTTTAGGATAAACACCCAAAAGATCGCTAATTAAGTCATGAATTTGTTGAAAATAAATAAACACAATTAAATTTATTTTCTTTTATCATACGAGTTACACATTCTTTAATTATTTTATTGCAATTATATGTATTATTATTTGTTGACACTTTAAAAAAGATGACAATTATAGGCTAATTAGCACACATAACTGACATCAATAAGCCAATTCACAATGAGCCGACAAACAGCCCTTAATTTACTAATTGTTCACACTTAAAGAAGTACACCAGTTGTTGTACCTAACGGACAACAATAAGGCAGAAGGCACTTTTCACATTCCCGTTATTGAGTAATCACTCCGAATCCTGCAAGATTATTAACATTTGTGCAGAAGACAGACGGAACTGAAAGGTAATTATATATTTGCAGCGAATCTTTAGGTTTTGTAAATATAAAATATCGATCTTTAATTACTAAGAATATAATCATGTGATCCACAGAATTTGCTTCCCAAATTTCTCCGTAGGTTACGGACAATCAAGTTTATATTAAAACACACCGCATACTTCTTAGGTTATATAAAGAGAATGACATAAAATGAACGCGTTCGGCAGATTTACAACAATCGAGATGTTTTTCTTGTTAGTTTAATCCGTGTGAATATTGAATATTGCGTGTGCAAATCTTGTAGTTGGTACAAGAGTGTGACAACATGCTTTTATGTTGTTGTTGTTTTTATAAATGTGTATATGTAAATATGAAACCCACAGTCAATACACTGAAACACATGTGCCCTTTTAAAAGGACACAGTGCACTAAAATGCCCTTTTGGGATATATTGCGCCATGCCCCTCTGCCTTCCTGAATAAAACACTACCATATCTGTATAAAAATCTAACGCATGGAAAATTGTTCGACTAATGAAACTTAGGTGAGCGACCCAGGGCCATTTGGCCCTCTTGTTTCATATTATCTCTTGCTTCATGTATGTATCACTGATACTATCAGGTCCAAACAACTGCAATTGAACCTGTATGAAAGTAATTTGGAAAACACCATTATTGTCTACCAAATTTTGAAATCTTGCCAAAAGGCAATTGTTTACCGTAAAAGATCATGTATAAAGCGTGGCCATATATAACACGCACCCATATTTTTGTCAGTGAAAAATCAGGAAAAATAGCAGATGTATGATGCACACCCAATTTTTTACATAAAAAATGAGGGAGACAATATGCGCATTATATATGGCTTTTTACGGTACATTTGTTTAATTTGTGAAATCTTTCACTTTCTAATTTGCATGATGTAATCATGAAAAATGCTTTATTTCTTGAAAATAAGATTTAGACAAAAAGGAACATTTCAACAATGAATAAATACATACAGGTCTGGATTGTGCAGTAAAATTATATATAAATCTCCATTTTGTAATTAGAGCTGCAATGATTCTTTTGATGCTGCTCATGCATTGATAACCCGATTGTAAATGTCCTGATATGTAAATGATCTGCTTCGATTTTTTTTGGTATAATATTTATAGATGATTTTTAGCTCGACTATTCGAAGAATAGGTGAGCTTTCCTTCTACCCGTCTGAATTTGGTTAAAGTTTTTATTCAAAAGTCTTGTTACTTCAAAACTACATAAGTTATTCACTTTTGAAACTTGGAACTAGCCTTTGTCATCAACTCTAGTATCAGGGGCAACATTACCCATAACTCTATTTTGTATTTTGACAGAGTTAGCCCACTTTTTACATAGACTTTGTGGTTAAAGTTATTGTTCCAAAAATTTATAAACTATACAAGGCTTCACTTAAAAGATTTGTATTTAAAAAAATTTATGCCTCTTCCACACTATCCAAAATATGTACCAACTGAAATACTTTGAATAGTCGAGCACGCTGTCCTCTGACAGTTCTTGTTCATAAAACCAATTATTCAAACAGTTAACTGGAGTGTTGGTGTAGATTTATAATGTAAATTGATAAGGCATCATGGTTGCTGTAGTTGTGAAACATTATCACCAATTTGTTGACAAATTAAATTAATTAAATCTCATTATTTATATTTATATATACGGTACATTCATTTACATTAACCATTTATACACTTGATAATAACATATAGAGTTCTTTAATATATTGCAATTCATGACTCCTGAATATGCAAAAACAAGCATGTAAAAAGGTATTTAAAAAAAATTCAAATCAATGTATTCAACTAAATGAAGTAAGAAATCAAAATCAAAAGAAATCAAACTGTCGCTTAATTGTTGCAGCTCTGTTTGTCGTGTGTTCAATTGTGTGTTAAAAATTCTGGTCTTAAGGTCAATTTCAAGACCGCAATTATTGAATACAAAAGTGCGCATTTCATACATTAAGACCTAAATACTTTAAAATACTAGTATAACAAAAGTACTAGTCATTATTGATGGTGTGTCCTTAAGGCAACTTTCTATGAAATAATTGTCATTTAAGGAAATATGATACTGGTTACTTATTCAATACTGAATCTGTATCTGATTAATTACTGATCTGAATCAGATAATAACAGAAAGTGACATATACAGACTTCAGATGTCATTTTCTTGCTTTCTGCTAAGTGGACATGTTTGACTTTGCACATATACCCATGTACAGCATTCAGATGTCATTTCTTGCTTTCTGCTAATTAGACCTGTCTGACTTCAGATGACGCAGTTACTTTGAGGGAGGAATGTCGGGTAGCTTTTATCAACCAATGGATAATCCGGATCATAGAGGTAACTACTTGCTTGTAATTGTTACAGACATTGTGAAAAGAGTCTGACCAAAGGACCTGATGGGTCATTTTCCATTCTGTCCTGTGAGAGATAAAAGATAGCTGGACCAAATGTCCTGTAAAATTTTATGCAAGTAGATTAATGGCATTTAATGCATGATCTGTTTAGTTTCTGGAACATGTATCCACTACTCTGTATACTGTATAGCTTTGGAAAGGCAATACCCAATTTACCAGACTTGCTTATTAAGCTTGATGAAAAAACTGTGCATGCAGTTTAAATAACATATTTTCCAAAATCAGATCAATTTATATCCTGTGCATGTGAATTCAGTCCTGTGATTCTAACAGCCAGGGCTTTCATTAACTGTTGAAAACTGGAAGTTTGAGCTTCCTGGCCTCTGATTTGGAAGTTTTGCTCATAACATTTGGAAGTTCTGACAGTATTGCGGGACATAAATATCTAAATTTTTTCAGCATATATCACTACTCTTAGTACAGCTATTATTGATCTTCAGGCATGTTTTTCACTTCATGTTGTTGTTTTTCAGACCTATTGTAAAACTTGAATTATAATCAGGTCTTGCACTTAGGTGAACATTTTGGAAGTCCTCACTTCCAAGTTAAAGACGTTCGCAACAATTTCCTTCAATTTTTTTCCAACGACAGATTTTCTTAAAACTTGGCACAAACATGCATCAATGTATCCTAAAACTAAAACAGTCTTAAAAAGTAGGGGTCACCGGCCTTTTTCCGGAAATGTTGAATTTTGAATACGGTACCTGTTGAAGCCTTTTTCAGTTTTTTTTACTTAAAATGTTGAATTATATAAAGCGTTTATATTCAAACAAAGATTGAGATTTTTAAATGCATCTTTTTAAAAATGTTTCGTTTTGTAATATACAAGTGCAGTTTAATGATAAAACACACTTTATCTACAGTTATCATTCTCCAAATGACTTGTAAAGGACGCTTAACGAGGTGAATTTTGCATTAAATTTGCCCGTGAAAACATAAATAATTTATCAAATATACGAATATCTTTTGTTCCAAACTACAGATTTTTTTTGTTTTTTTGTTAAAAGATCCCACATACATGCGTCATTGTATACTGAAACTAAAACAGTCTTAAAAAATAGGGGTCACCGGCCATGTTCCAGAAATATTGGGTTTTGAATACGGTACCTGTCGAAGGCCCTTTTCAGTTTGGATTTTTATCAATGTTTTAAGTACACTGTTACTCCATTATATCGCGATTCACGGGGTCCACGGATTGCGATCGCGATATATCCGGATCGCGATATAACTTGCCAGGCCATTCAGTAGATATACATGTATACACTAGCCTGTTTTTCCCCGATCTGAAACATAAATGTAATTAAGAAAATAACTCACCCGTTTTAATGTAGTTAACATCCATTATGTATTAAATCCATTGTAAATATTCCATTTGTATATGAAAATATAATATTATTCCTTTAATACCGTTGAATAAATTTCAAATCGCATATAAAAATATAAAGTCTGAAACGCCTATCCGAATTTCACTATTCACATGAAGTAAACATAAATTCTATTAACAATTTCAATATACATGTATTTCATATAAACTCTTTGTTCTGTTAGAAAAAGCGCGCGAAAAATTGCTGACAATCATGTACAACGTCACGTCGTCCGCATGGAAAGCGTGGGTGTATTGATCGCCATATAAAAACTTTGTGACGCAGAGAACATTGAGATCTTTACTTTTGTATAAAAGTTTCATAGCACACAGCAACAAACTCAGGTGTCTATATCGCGAACGATACGCGGTTAGCATTTCTCCTGAAACAAAAAACAAACAGATAAGCCATAACGATTATGTTATTGTCATTCAGATAGCTCAGTATTGATTTATGACATACAGTTACTGTGTACACCCTCCACGTGGACTGTGTTTAATTCGGGTGCTAAATAGAGCGACGGCAGTGAAACGACGTTGTCATGGGTGGCACGCGCGCTGTAAGCTGATGACATCAAACTGTTACACTTTGATGTTGAGCCAGTTGGCGTATTGTGTGTGTCGCACTACAAGAGTGTGAATAAAAGAGACGCCTTGAAGGCACGAAAATCCGGATCAAACTGGATTTATTTATGAGCATTGGTTGTAGGAAAATATTGCAGTACATGAAAAAAATCGGGATCCACGGCCGATTCGCGATATATTGGACATCGCGATATAACGGATCGCGATATAGCGGATCTGCAGTGTATATAGGATTGTTATTTTTCAAACAAGGTTATGGTTCATTCTACTGATATGTTTGTACATACTTTGTTTGGCAATGTACATGTGTATGTTGATAATAAAAACGTTGTACCTACATTTGCTGCTTAAATAATGAATTTGACTGGACATTAAAGTGTGTTATATGGGAACTAATAATGCTTTCTGAAACTTCATTTTTATCAAATGCATATTTTGTTCCAAACAACAGATTTTTTTTTTAAATTTTCGCACAGACATGCACCAATGTATATTTGCACAAAACATTAATAAATAGAATGGCTCACCGAACTTGTTTGGGGGATATTGGATTTCATATAGTGTACCTGTGTAGCTTTTTCATGTTTCGTTTTAACATACATAAACAACGTATCAATAGAATGAAGATATTTAATGGATCATTTCTGAACTAAATTTGTTTGGAAATACATTGCATAGTGTGTTTTTGATTATTATATATGCTTTATGAACTTTTACTATTAAAAATATTTATTTTGAATTGACATTAGAGATGAAATTAGTATATTGTAACCTATATACAATAAAGAAAAAATGAAGCAAAAGGAGAAATTAACCCAATTACTTTCTTTTTTTGCAAACATCTTTAAGCATTCTTTTTAGCTCACCTTAGCACGAAGTGCTCGTTGAGCTATTGGTATAGGGGACCTCTCCATCGTCCGTATGCCGTCAACAATTTGGACCGTTATCCCGATAAAGACTACATTTTTTATTCAGTCTTGACCTAACTTGCACAGTGTATGACCATACAATCTTGAATGGGGTTGTTATTGGGTCAGGTCACACCAGTAACACCAGAGTTATTGCCCGTTTTTCATGCAAAAAAGTGCAAAAATGACATTTTCAAACATATAGAATTTATTTTTTATCCAATCTTAACCAAACTTTCACAGTTTGTGTATGACCATCAGATCTCAACATATGCCAAAAAAGGGCCAGATCGTATTTCAAACACCAGAGTTATTGCCCTTTGTTTATTAAAAAAATATACAAAAATGGACATTATTCAGGATAGAAACTTCATTTTTCATCCAATCTTCTCCAATTTTGCACAGTTTGTCTATTACCACGAGATTACAGTTGAAATCGAATATAAGCAAGATCGGACCAGAAACACCAGAGTTATTGCCCTTAGTTTGTGAAAAAAATATGCAAAAATGGACATTATTCAGGATAGAGTCTTCATTTTGCATCCAATCTTCACCACTCGTGTACAGTTTGTCTATTTAGGTAAGACTACAGGTAAAGTCGAATAAAAGCATGATTGGGCCATAAACACCAGAGTTATTGCCCCGTGTGTTTGGAAAAAAACATCAACAAGTTATCAATGATTGGCTTGCACACATGATTTTTGATTCAATGTTGACCAAACTTACACAGTTTGTGCATGACCATAAAAATTTATTGATAAAATTTGATTTCCAACAGTTGCAAGACTTGCATGCAGTTATTTGTACATGCAGCATTGATGTCTTCAGAGCCTGCATTAACATCATTTATTATTATTGGACAAAAAATTATAAAAGAAGAAGCAAAACTTTACCTTATAGCACAGCCATCACAATTATCGCATTGCAACTAGTTCTTTAAAACTGTTTGCAAAAAAGACATCAGAATCTACTGTTTCTGCATTTTCCAGAATTAATGACTTAATGAAAAAGTGTCAGGTTAGAATATCGAGAAAAATGATTTGAGAACCATTAGCAAAAAAAACGCACATCCACTACTCAACTCCTAATTTAGTTAGGCCATTTGCACTAACCGATGTTTTAAATCAAAATTGATCCTATCCTCCGCTGCGTATTGTTCAGATACCTTAATTTTCAAACCTGTCACAACAGTATGGTCTTCATCTGTACCAGTTCTCAGGTGAGCGCTGTGGGCTATCATGGCCCTCTTGTTTTGACTTTTTGGTACTTCCATGGGTGCAATTTTGGAAGTCCTGTGACAAAAACTGGGAGTAAATTACTCCCAAACTTCCCTTAATGCAAGCCTTGGCCGAATGTCTAGTAATTCCCAAACACTTTTCAGAATGTCTGATGTTATGACCATGAACAATCAACATGTACTACATAAATTTAAGTCAATTACGGTTCTATTCTGTTCTGAAACAACATTTGTTTATTTGCCCAATTATTCAGGTCTTTGACTAAGAATGATTTAAAGTTTTGTTGTAAATTTATGTCATTGATTTTGAAATAAATGTTTGATTCATCTTTACATGCACCTAATAATTTTGCAAGTTGAATTTTTTATAAACCATAATATGGAAGTTAATGATATTTTTAAATAGTGTTTTATTTATTTATTTAGTAAAATCAATTTATTATTTAGAAAGATAGTTTTTTGTTGTTTCATATTATTGTATTTTTGAGGGTCTAGTATCAAAATTCTGGAAAGAATTCTGTTTAGTATAATCACAAGATACTGCCAAAGTCATGCGTTACATAGTTTTTACATAATTATGGAAACTGTAATTGCTGTCAAAAAGTGTATTTTTATTCTTCTTTTTGCTGACAATTTTTTATTACGGTATTTGAACCTATATTGGTATGAAACGGATCGAATATTAGGTTTTTGCATTTAGACTTAGTTTTGGCATCTTAGTCACCTCTGAGCCATTGGCTGCACATTCTAACATACTGCATTTGGCTACAACTTTTCCATCATAACACCCTATGAAATACCCAAAATCAATAGAGGCGTGTCGTTGGAAAACCGGACTTAATGCATGTGCGTAAAGTGTCATCCCGGATTAGCCTGTGCAGTCCGCACAGGCTAATCCGGGACGACACTTTCAGCTTATGCATTAAGTCCGGTTTTCCCACGACATGCCTCTATTGATTTTGGGTAGGCGGAAAGTGCCATCCTGGATTAGCTGCACAGGTTAATCCGGGACGACACTTTACGCACATGCATTAAGTCGGGTTTTCCCATGACAAACCTCAATATAATTTCATAGCAGTAAAGTTTTGTTGTTTTTGTTGGGGTTTTTGTGAATAAAAAAATAGCCGAGCACTTCGAAACACAATTAAGAATGATGCTGAATCAATTTTATTATTTCCGACATAATGAGTGACATTATGTCACAGGGGCGTGCCTAGGCCATATTTCTAGTTAAGCACCACATGCTGGGGGGCGGCGGGGGGCATGCTTTTTTATTCTAGAAAGCCCCTAGCAGCGTTTTCCAGCATATTTGAGACTATTTGTACCCTTATTGCCGGGTGTTTTAGACTTATTTATATTAAGCTCTTCTGCTCTTGGGCATTTATCGTGTTCGTCGTCATCGTTGATATATTTTGGCTTGTCGGGCTATAAATTAAGTACTTTATGCATAACAGGATTTTAAAATTACTTGGCATAAATATTCACTACAACCAGACGGTGTTTAACGCGCCACAACCATGTCCGTCGGTAAAGGTCAAGGTCACACTGAGAGATCATCATTTAAACCTGATACATTTTGGCATAAATGTTTACTTAAACAAGATGTCTTATCAATATCAAAACAATTGTTCTTCAATGTGAGCTAGAATTATTCCAGGCTGTATGTTCAATTGGCTATCTTGACAGTGGGCTGGACATGTTGCCGACAGCACTCAGGCTTCGGGGTATTTGTCACGTGTGTGTGACAGCTCTTGTTTGAACAACTTCGTAAAGGACCACTAAAGGATGTCAAATACCAAATATGAAAGCGCTTAGCATTGCGGTTCCAGAGAAGATTGTTAGTTTTAACTTTGTAAATCTTTTTATTAACTCTAGTGACCTACATGTACATATGCAGCTTTCCGGAACGATTGGAACAACTTCTAAAGAGAATCATCCTGTGAAGTTTCAAACAGTTTAGGAGATGTCGTTTGAATGAAAAATAACAGACGGACGCACGCACACAGAAAATCCGCCACGACATAAGCTCTCTGAAAATTGGCCAGTAGAGCTAAAATCCTTACACCTTCTTGAACCTGGGTTAATTTTTTGTCACGTCAAGTCAAACCATTATTACCTGTGAAATCATACCATTCTGATCAAAATGTTCTCAGGGGAGCGGAAATGGGCAAATGTAGTCCTCGTGATGTGGCATGTGTTGTCAGTCTGTGTGTCTGTGCATTTCGCTCGCAGATAACTCATTGATATTTGACAGATTTCCTTCCAGATTATTTCAGTTTGTTATTACAGTCAATACCCAAAACAAACATGGCACCTAATATTAAATCGCCAGCAAAGAGCGATATGCATCTTTGGTAAAACGTTGACAAGGCACAGATACTGAGGAAACTTGCTTATTACGAATTATCTTCCTCTTTAATTGCTTCTGATAATGAGAACTACAATTCTAATGCGTCTCGAGCACTAGATAAGCTAATCATAACCATCAACGTGCCGAATTGTAATTGGGCCCACGGGCTACTTGCAATCGACGACCTTTTCGAAAAGCTACATTTTTCTATTAAGCCCTAAGTTGTAAACGATCGTAGGTCCTAAATGTCCTTCCAGCGCTTCGGTACTAACCCGGGTACGGCTTCAACTTTCTGAGTGATTTTGGCACTTTTAGATTTTCGATTTTGTCCAACAAAGGTTACGCACGTGCGTAAGTGCGGAAGCCTAGGCACGCCCCTGTTATGTCATTGTACAGATATTGATGTTTATATATAGTAAGGCCAGAGATTTGTTATTTTCAGTTTCTTGGACAGTTCTATTTTCAAACAGATTTTTTTTTCACAATAAACATAACAATAACAATACTATGCAAAGTTTGTTATATAAACATGCCTATAAAGTCAACATGATTTAAGTGGAATTATTAATATATGAGGCGCGTCGTGGGAAAACCGGGCTTAATGCATGTGCATAAAGTGTCATCCCAGATTAGCCTGTGCAGTCCGCACAGGCTAATCCGGGATGGCACTTTCCGCTTTTATGGTATTTTATGTTTCAAGGAAGTCTCTTCTAAACATAAATTCACTGTAGGCGGACTGCACAGGCTAATCCGGGACGACACTTTATGCACATGAATTAAGCCCAGTTTTCCCACGACGTGCCTCATATGTTTCACTGTGTGTCTATGTTAGTTGAAAACTTTCTTTAAATATCCATCAGGAATACAGCATAAGTGGAAATAGGTATATTTATGCCCCCGGCATCTTGATGCGGGAGGCATATAGTGATTGTCCTGTCCTTCCGTCTGTCCTTCCGTCCGTGTCAAGGTTATGTAGATTTTACCGTTTCGTCTAGCACCAACGCCGCTTACTGCAACACTTGGATACTTACACAGTTGTTGCTTATGACCATTTCCTATCCACCCATATCACCCAACCTCACTTTGACCTTGACCTAATTTGCACTTAAAATAATTCAAATGGGCTGATGCTTTGTTAATTAGATTTTTTTCCGTTTCGTCTAGCGCCAACACCGCTTGCAACAACACTTGGGTATTTGCACAGTTGTTACTTATGACCGTTCCCAATCCACCCAAATCACCCAATCTCACATTGACCTTGACCTAATTTGCACTTGATAATAATTCAAATGGGCTGTTTCTTGGTTAACTAGATTTTACCGTTTTGTCTAGAACCAACACCGCTTGCTACAACACTTGGATACTTACACAGTTGTTGATTATGACTATCCCCAATCCACCCATGTCATCCAACCTCACTTTGACCTTGACCTTGACCTAATTTGGACTATGAAATGGGCTATCCAGCACCAACCGGGGGCATGTGTGTTTATCAAACACAGAATCTTGTTTGTCAATTTGTGGTGTATTATTTTTACAATATATGCTTTGTTTCAAATTTTTTATTACCAGTATTTAAAAAAAGGGTGTCCTCAAATCTGAGAAACTAAAAATCAACAAATTCTGGCCTTACCAATGAGACCATATTTCATAGCTACAGTTAGAGACTGATTTGACTAAACTCAGTTTGGTGGACAGGGTCCGGGGACGCGGGTTCAAGCTATCGGAGCATCGTCCATGGACGGAATGGAAACGGTCGCATGTCACCCAATTCCCCGCTGAAACGGTTCGGTCAGGCAAAGAAAACCATCAATGACATTTTCAAGGATGTACAGGAGTTCATCAAAGATGCGGACACATTTGTTGAAGGTAAAACTCCTGCATAGAAAATTTAATAGCAAATAATTGTGTATTTTTTTTTAAAATGTAATCATCCCTTTATTAACAGAATGACAGTTTACATTGTCTTATTCTTATAATAATTCATAAATATAAATAAATTAATAATAATGTATTTACCTATTTGTTTTATATTGGTTATATAACAAACATCATAATCTACTAGTAACTTAAGAAAATCTTTGTGTTTACAAGCTTCATTAGCATGTGGCTGTCCAAGTATTTTCAAGGTCTACAAAGAATCAACAGCTAGAATATCACAACCAATGGGAGAGCAGTTTTCACTTACAAACCATATCTTCCCTAATAAATGCCTGCCCCCCCCCCTTTTTGTAATAACACCAAAACCACCTTGCCAAAGTAATGCCCTCACTTTGTTTTAAACACTTATTTATATGCGTGATGGACACGTGCTTCTGTTATTTTTTGAATGGTGCTACAAAGTCATACAGTAATGTTTCCTTGTACTGATATATATAACTGAACTCCACCCTAAGAACTGGACTCGTTAATCCCCCCCCCCCCCCCCCTTTGTGAAAATGTAATTAGGGAATATACGGTAACTATTGCTTGAATACCATTTACTGATTTCCCATTTTGTGTGATATTCTAATGGTTTAGTGTATGCATTTTGCAGGTATCGGCAGCAGTAGTCACATGTCATATATTTCAGTTCTTTAATTAAGTTGATGTAATGGCTGTGGTTTCTGACCTGCGATCAGGGGATCATGAGGGAGTCACATGTCATATACTAATGGCTGAATGTGTTGTGCAGGTATAGGCAGCATTGACCACATGGAGGGTGTCATATGTCATATACTAATGGCTGAATGCATGTGTTGTGCAGGTATAGGCAGCAGTGGCCACATGGAGGGGGTCACATGTCATATACTAATGGCTGAATGCATGTGTTGTGCAGGTATAGGCAGCAGTGACCACATGGAGGGTGTCACATGTCATATACTAATGGCTGAATGCATGTGTTGTGCACGTATAGGCAGCAGTGGCCACATGGAGGGAGTCACATGTCATATACTAATGGTTGAATGCATGTGTTGTGCAGGTATAGGCAGCAGTGGCCACTGGGAGGGTGTCACATGTCATATACTAATGGCTGAATGCATGTGTTGTGCAGGTATAGGCAGCAGTGGCCACATGGAGGGTGTCACATGTCATATACTAATGGCTGAATGCATATGTTGTGCAGGTATAGGCAGCAGTGGCCACATGGAGGGTGTCACATGTCATATACTAATGGCTGAATGCATGTGTTGTGCAGGTATAGGCAGCAGTGACCACATGGAGGGTGTCACATGTCATTTACTAATGGCTGAATGCATGTGTTGTGCAGATATAGGCAGCAGTGGCCACATGGAGGGAGTCACATGTCATATACGAATGGCTGAATGCATGTGTTGTGCAGGTATAGGCAGCAGTGACCACATGCAGGGTGTCACATGTCATATACTAATGGCTGAATGCATGTGTTGTGCAGGTATAGGCAGCAGTGACCACATGGAGGGTGTCACATGTCATTTACTAATGGCTGAATGCATGTGTTGTGCAGTTATAGGCAGCAGTGACCACATGGAGGGGGTCACATGTCATATTGTATTCTGCAGGTACAGGCAGCAGTGGCCACATGGAGGTGGCACATGTCATATTGTATTGTGCAGGTATAGGTAGCAGTGGCCACTTGGAGGGGGTCACATGTCATATTGTATTGTGCAGTTATAGGCAGCAGTGACCACTTGGAAGGAGTCACATGCCATATTGTATTGTGCAGGTATAGGCAGCAGTGACCACATGGAGGGGGTCACATGTCATATTGTATTGTGCAGGTATAGGCAGTAGTGGTCACATGAAGGGTGTTACGTGTCGTATTGTATTGTGCAGGTATAGGCAGCAGTGGCCACATGGAGGGGGTCACATGTCATATTGTATTGTGCAGGTATAGGCAGCAGTGACCACATGGAAGGAGTCACATGTCATATTGTATTGTGCAGGTATAGGCAGCAGTGGTCATATGAAGGGTGTTACATGTCATATTGTATTGTGCAGGTATAGGCAGCAGTGACCACATGGGAGGAGTCTCATGTCATATTTTATTGTGCAGGTATAGGCAGCTGTGACCACATGGAGTGAGTCACATGTCATATTGTATTGTGCAGGTATAGACAGCAGTGGTCATATGAAGGGTGTTACATGTATTGTATTGTGCAGGTTTAGGCAGCAGTGACCACATGGAGGGGGTCACATGTCATATTGTATTGTGCAGGTATAGGCAGCAGTGACCACCTGAAGGGTGTCAGATGTCATATTGTATTGTGCAGGTTTAGGCAGCAGTGGTCACATGGAGGGGGTCACATGTCATATTGTATTGTGCAGGTATAGGCAGCAGTGACCACATGGAAGGAGTCACATGTCATATTGTATTGTGCAGGTTTAGGCAGCAGTGGTCACATGCAGGGGGTCACATGTCATATTGTATTGTGCAGGTATAGGCAGCAGTGGTCATATGAAGGGTGTTACATGTCATATTGTATTGTGCAGGTTTAGGCAGCAGTGGTCACATGAAGGGTGTCACATGTCATATTGTATTGTGCAGGTATAGGCAGCAGTGGCCACATGGAGGGGGTCACATGTCATATTGTATTGTGCAGTTATACTCAGCAGTGGCTACATGGATGGGGTCACATGTCGTATTGTATTGTGCAGGTTTAGGCAGCAGTGGTCACATGAAGGGTGTCACATGTCATATTGTAATGTGCAGGTATAGGCAGCAGTGGCCACATGGAGGGGGTCACATGCCAACAGAAGGTCAGGGACCACAAGGAGAAGGTTCGCAGCATCATGGAGGTGCTGGCCAGAGATCACATGAAGGTCGTCTTCTTTGGCAGGTAGGTATTGATTAGCAACTATTGGTTTTATAGACATTCTGGAAATGATAGACCCCTAGGGTGTCTTGTGTAAGAAACAGAATTTTATTAATAAAATTTCCGGTATTCAAATTTTAGCCATCTCTAGGATCCCTGTGATTTTTAATACCATGTTGATACCTGACATAAGGGATGGCCAGATCAATTGTCCGTATTCCCCGGATTGTCCCAGATCATGTATGGACAAGTGAAAGGTTTATTCTCATTTACTATGTAATTACTGTATGGACACTTCACAACATACAGGACATCCAATGGTTGGATCAAGGTATTAATATCAATATTATGTTCCATACCACAGGACATCAAATGGCAAGAGTACGACGATCAACGCCATGTTGCGTGAGAAGATCCTGCCCACTGGTATCGGGCACACAACCAACTGCTTCCTGCAGGTGGAGGGCTCCGACAACCAAGAGGGCTACCTGCTCACGGAGGACGAGCCTGACAAACCCAAGAGTATGCAGGTACGACATTATTTGTGTCCATAAATAATTGGCATTATTTCAGTGCAACAATGATTGACATTTGTTTAGTCCACCAATAATTGACAGTTTTAGGCCACCAATAATTGACATTATTTCAGTCCACCAATAATTGACAGTTTCAGTCCACCTATAATTGACAGTTTCAGTCCACCAATGATTGACATTATTTCAGTCCACCAATGATAAAGTCACATTATTTCAGTCCACCAACAATTGACACTGTTTCAGTCCAGCAATGATTGACAATATTTCAGTGCACCTTAATATTTCAGTCCATTAATGACAATATTCCAGTCCACCAACAATTGACATTGTTTCAGTCCACCATTGATTGACATTATTCCAGTCCATCAATGATTTAGTCACATTATTTCAGTCCACCAATGATTGAGTCACATTTTTTTCAGTCCACCTTTGACATTATTTCAGTCCATCAAGCAGCTGGCGAGTGCTCTCAGTAATGAAAAGTTGAAGGAGAGCTCGCTAATCCGTATCCTGTGGCCCAAATCCAAGTGCAGACTTCTCAGGGAGGAGGTGGTCCTAGTGGACAGGTAAGAAATTGCTGAATGTCTCATAAAGGAGAGATTTTTAATTGGGTATTTTTGTAGAGTTTTATGCTGATCAAGATATTGTCATACACAATTTTTTGGGCAAGAATTTCACATTTTACAAAGGGCAGAATGAGCCGTAGGATTGCTTAATTTCTCATAAATTGTTTTTGAAAACAAAATTGTAAATTCAAGGAGACGTCGTCCGTCCGTCCGTGCGTGCGTCAGTCGTCGAGTTTTCATTCAAACGACACCTCCTCCTAAACCACTTGGCAGATTTTCACCAAACTTCACAGGAATAAGCATCGGGTGACCCTTTTTCAAAGGTGTTCAAATCGTTACGGTCTGCTGCATATATAGGTCACCAGAGCTAAAAATAGATTTAAATAGTGTAAACTTAAAAAATCTCTGAAACCGCAGGGCCCAGAGGTTTCATATTTAGTATGTAACATCCTATACTGGTCCTCTACAAGGATTGTTCAAATTATGCCCCTGGGGTCAAAAATGTCATTGCCCCGGGGGTCACATGGTTTATATTGAATATATAGCAGAATGACTTTAAGAATCTTATCTGAAACCACAAGGCCCAGTGGTTTCAGATTTGGTTTGTAACATCATATAGTGGTCCTCTACAAAGATTGTTAAAATTATGCCCTTGGGGTCAAAGCTGGCCACGCCCTGGGGGTCACATTGTTTATATAGAATATATAGCAAAATGACTTAAAATCTCCTCCTCTGAAATCGCAAGGCCCAGAGGTTTCAGATTTGGCATGTAACATCCTTTAGTGGTCCTTTACAAAGTTTGTTGAAATTATGCCCCTAGCTAGGGTCAAAATGACTTTAAAAATCTCTTCTGAAACCACAAGGCCCAGAGGTTTCATATATCGTATGTAACATCATGTAGTGGTCCTCTACAAAGATTGTTCAAATTATGCCCTGGGGTCAAAACTGGCTGTGCCCCAGGGGTTACATGGTTAATATAGACTTAAATAGCGAAATGTCTTTACAAATCTTCTCTGAAACCACAAGGCCCAGAGGTTTTGTATCTGGTATGTAACATCGTATAGTGGTCCTCTACAAATACTGTTCAATTTATGCCCCTAGGGTCAAAACTGGCCACGCCCTGGGGGTCACATAATTTATATAGACTTAAATAGCAAAACGACTTTAAAAATCTCCTCCTCAGAAACTGCAAGGCCCAGAGGTTTGTTATTTGGTATGTAACATCATATAGTGGTCCTCTACAAAGATTGTTCAAATTATGCCCCTGGGGTCAAAACTGGCCACGCCCCGGGGGTCACATGGTTTATATAAACTTAAATAGAAAAATGTCTTTAAAAATCTTCTCCTGAAACCGCAAGGCCCAGAGGTTTCGTATTTGGTATGTAACATCCTTTAGTGGTCCTCTACAAAGATTGTTCAAATTATGCCCCATGGGTCAAAACTGACCACACACCAGGGGTAACATGGTTTATATAAACTTATATAGCAAAATGACTTTAAAATCTTCTCCTCTGTAACCGCAAGGACTAGAGGTTTCATATTTGGTATGTAACTTCGTATAATGGTCCTCTACACATAGTGTTCAAATTATGCCCCTGGGGTCAAAACTGGTCACGCCCCGGGGGTCACATTGTTTATATAGACTTAAATAGCAAAATGACTTTTAAAATCTTCTCCTCTGAAACAGCAGGGCCCACAGCTTTACTATATGTCGTACCTAACATTGCATTGTTGTCCTCTCCAAAGATTGTTCAAATTATGCCCCTGGGGTCAAATCTGGCCACACCCGAAGGGTCACATGGTTTATATAGAATTAAATAGCAAAATGACTTTAAAAATCTTTCTCTGAACCGCAAGGCCCAGAGGTTTGTTCAAGAGTGTTCAAATTATGCCCCTGGGATAAAAATAAGCCACACCTCGGGGATGCAAATTCCAATTGGGTTACAAGGTCTCAGGTGAGCATCCTAGGGCCCTCTTGTTTTTGTGTGTTTTGTGGTAAAAAAAATGTACTGGCTAAAAAATAAGGCCTGAATATGGTTAAGTGTCTCCTGATGTGTATGAAATCTATTGAAATTGGTAATAAGTGTAAATAAATCCTGATAAAATAACTTCGTACATAAAAGGTTTAAATTTTGTTGTTTTTTTGCACAAAATATGGTATTTCGGTGCAATTTTTCAAAATTTAAAGGACCACATCCATTCACAAAGGACTGAAAAGATCACACTGACTAATCACCTAGTTCAGGCTAGTTGACTATATACTCGAGAAAAGTTAAAACGCAGCAAATGGAAATAAATGGAAATCGAAATTTCAGCTTGAAATGTCAGCTATGATTATTTCGAGTTATACATGCATGTGTTCATACTTGAATTTTGGAAAAAATATGAACGAATTTCGTGTTTACCATGGCGCAGTTTAAATGTTTATAAATGAAGAAAATACAACAATATCCATTTGGTATGTTATAACTTTTGTTGAATATATATGTGGTCTGATGTAACCCTTTTTATCACCTGATTTCAGTCCGGGGATAGATGTTACCCCCAACCTGGACCTGTGGATTGACAAGTTCTGTCTGGATGCTGATGTGTTTGTACTGGTGTCCAACGCAGAGTCCACTATTATGCAGACCGTAAGTATTCTGGCATGAACTAGAAGTAAAAAAGTCACAGTGGCAGGGTTGGCACCAATCGACCGCCCCCGGTTTTAACTAGCGGTTTCAACCGGTTAAAACCTCACCGTTCAATACTCACAAAGTGGTCATTACGGGTCAGTAGTGGTAGAATAAAAATGTTCAAGGAATTTATTTTGCCAAATTTATAATTAAATCCATTCTTAAACCTTGTTTTGTACAACAAAGATAGTAACTTACTTAAATAGCACGAAACTTAGGTTGAAAATCTAAATAATACAGCAAATAATACTCATTTACAATATCCCTAAACTAGTCAATACTTTTCATTAATTATTAACTGAGCTTTTTCAAAAGATATTCATCCAAAATCTGTAAATCATTTGTTACTAAAACCTAGTTTTGCTTACACCACTCAATCGCAAGGTGGACACCATATCCATTACACCACTGTGACAGAGGTGTAATGGATATGGTGTCCACCTTACACCACTGTGACAGATGTGTAATGGATATGGTGTCCGCCTTACACCACTGTGACAGAGGTGTAATGGATATGGTGTACGCCTTACAATACTGTGACAGAGGTGTAATGGATATGGTGTCCGCCTTACACCACTGTGACAGAGATGTAATGGATATGGTGTCCGCCTTACACCACTGTGACTGAGGTGTAATGGATATGGTGTCCGCCTTACAATACTGTGACAGAGGTGTAATGGATATGGTGTCTGCCTTGCGATCGAGTGGTGTAATGGATATGGTGTCCGCCTTGCACCACTGTGACAGAGGTGTAATGGATATGGTGTCCGCCTTACAGCACTGTGTCAGAGGTGTAATGGATATGGTGTCCGCCTTACACCACTGTGACGGAGGTGTAACGGATATTGTTTCCGCCTTACACCACTGTGACAGAGGTGTAATGGATATGGTGTCCGTCTTACACCAATGTGACAGAGGTGTAATGGATATGGTGTCTGCCTTGCGTTCGAGTGGTGTAATGGATATGGTGTCCGCCTTGCACCACTGTGACAGAGTTGTAATGGATATGGTGTCCGCCTTACACCACTGTGTCAGAGGTCTAATGGATATGGTGTCCGCCTTAGACCACTGTGACGGAGGTGTAACGGATATGGTGTCCGCCTTACACCACTGTGACAGAGGTGTAATGGATATGGTGTCTGCCTTGCGATCGAGTATGGTAATGGATTTGGTGTCCGCCTTACACCACTGTGACAGAGGTGTAATGGATATGGTGTCCGCCTTAAACCACTGTGTCAGAGGTGTAATGGATATGGTGTCCGCCTTAAACCACTGTGACGGAGGTGTAATGGATATGGTGTCCGCCTTACACCACTGTGTCAGAGGTGTAATGGATATGGTGTCTGCCTTACACCACTGTGACGGAGGTGTAATGGATATGGTGTCCGCCTTACACCACTGTGACGGAGGTGTAATGGATATGGTGTCTGCCTTGCGATCGAGTGGTGTAATGGATATGGTGTCCGCCTTACACCACTGTGACGGAGGTGTAATGGATATGGTGGCCGCCTTACAGCACTGTGTCAGAGGTGTAATGGATATGGTGTCCGCCTTACACCACTGTGACGGAGGTGTAATGGATATGGTGTCCGCCTTACACCACTGTAACAGAGGTGTAATGGATATGGTGTCCGCCTTACACCACTGTGACAGAGGTGTAATGGATATGGTGTCCGCCTTACGCCACTGTGACAGGTGTAATGGATATGGTGTCTGCCTTACACCACTGTGACACTGGTGTAATGGATATGGTGTCTGCCTTGCGATCGATTGGTCGTGAATTAGATCCCTACTCAGGGACGTTCGAATGATCTTTCTCAAGAGACCATTAGTACTGGTTCTACCCAGGAAATGGACTCAAAAGTGTCTAAATAAGATGAGACTTTCAACAGGATTGAGCTTGAATAAATAGGTTTAAACTAAACTAAATTATTATCATAATCAGTTATTTTCAGTATTTTAGATTCTTTCAAAAATTGTCATGCTTTAGTATACTTGAAGTAAAAGTCAAATAAATGATATGTCTTGGAAACTACACATATGCTCAAGTTATTGAGCTGTTGATGCTTGGCCTTTAAAAAAGGGGTCACCATTATTTCCATAGAAGAAATAATAATTTTGTTAAAACTTGAATTGGCTTAAATTTTGACAAGCTTCCAATGTCGAGGCTTGAAAGGAAAGCTGATTAACTGCATAATATGAGTCATTCACGAGCAGTTATTTCACCTATTACAATTCTTGAGTAGTTATTTAACCTGTTGTAATTCTTTAGCATTTATTTCACCCATTGTAATTCTTGAGAAATTTTTTCACAAAGAAATAGTAATTCTCAAGCAATTATTGTCACCTATTTCAAGGAGAAGAAATTCTTCCACAAAGTCAGCGAGCGTCTGTCCAACCCGAACATCTTCATCCTCCTCAACCGCTGGGACATCTCGGTGTTCGAGGACGACGTGGAGGAGGTACGCCAGCAGCATCTCGACCGCAACTTGGAGTTCCTGTGCCAGGAGTTGAAAGTGATGGACCGGGACGAAGGCATGGAGCGTGTCTTCTTCGTGTCTGCCCGGGAGACGCTCGCGTCTCGGCTCAAGGAGCAAGGCACTCCCACTCCCAGTAAGGACCACAGATTACAGCAGTTTTCCTCTATGTAAATTTGGTGCCGAAAAACAGTACCTATCCCAATCCAATTTACCTTCCAATTTTCCCAATTTGAAGTAAAATAGTTACAAAATCTCTGAAAGAAAAGATCCCAAAAAGATCGACAATGTAATTGTAAAAATAATCAATAAATTTATTAAAATTTCACTATCTTTTTTCCAATAGATATTTTAAAAATCAGCACTTTTAAAATTATTCTCTAACATTTTACAGGTCTAACTTTATATGTATTAACACTTTAATATTCACTAGAACAATTTGTATTCCAGCTATCATTCTGTGTTGTACTTAAAGCAATTTGTTTTACATAATACAGCTGGAGTGCTGCAGGAGGGCTTTCAAGAAAGGCTGTTTACTTTCGCCAACTTTGAGAGAGTCTTTGAGGTAAAACCTACATTTACTGCATCTTTATTTAGGGTAACATCATTACTATTTTGCTTTTATAAAATAATTGCAGATCTTTTCTATTTCCATTAGAGTCTGTTTGATTAATACGATAGGTTAAATAACTGCATAAAATAACTATTAATGTTCACATGTTTTAATTAATTGTTTGATGAGGACTCTTCAAGGGGGCAAGGGCAGTGAATGGTAGCTACCCGTATATGGTAATACTTAATACAGATTCTGAGACAGAGGAGTTCCAAATAGCCAATCAGAAACCAGAAATAGCGTCCATTAAGAACATGCCCTTAATGATTAAGTGTTGTACTTAAAGCAGCAGTCCAGAAATATGTTAATAAAAATAAAACTTTGCAGAAATAGTTTCTAATGGACATATTACCTTAAAAATACCAAAAAACGCATTGAAATCAGTAAAATGATAAGGTTTTGGTAACTTTTTATCGTACAATTATCTGTATGCGATAGCTGGTGATGCCTCTGGAGTAAATTAGCATGTACATTAGTGTACATTATTGTATATTCTGTTCGTACCAAGCGTTTTCGAACATAGACATTATAAAATGCCTTTCGTGAATAAGAAACAATTTTCAGTCGAAAAACTCATTAATGTTCATTAGAGCTAATGCCAATATAAGATGTTTTGAATTATATTCTATGGACTGGGGCTTTAATGGGTGCAATCCATTCATTTAATTTGCTCAAAATGTAGGTTATATTCGTAATTTGATTCTATATTTAGCGTCCTTGGGCTGGTAGGTTTTCAAATGCCTGAAAAAAAAAAAAAAAATTTTGACCATGCAAAAAATCGAGTTTAAACGCATATATAACATTTGGAAAAACATGGGCAAAATTACTTTTAGGTGTTTTTACTAATATTTGTTAAAAAAAAGAAAAGAGTGCATCTAGTCAATTTACATACTGTGTGAAGTAGGTTCCCAAATATAAAGATGATATATAACAGTTCTGCAAGTAAACATTTGCTTTAGCTTGAACCACTGCCATGAATAGGTTGTGAAAGAAACTTTCATCGACTCATTGTTTCTATTTTCCTGCCTGGTTGGTAGGTTTTGAAAAATCATGGGGACGCTAAACATAGAATCAAACTTGTATGGTGTAATTGTGTTTCTGCAGGAGTGTATATCAAAGTCGGCTGTAAAGACCAAGTTTGAGCAGCACACGAAGCGTGGCAAGAGCATCACGACAGAGTTGCGGGCCTTGATGGAGGATATTCTTAAGAAGAGTCTACTACAACAGTAAACACAGACATATTTACATTAGTACTGAAAGCTATAGACATTTCCACTAATGTCAGTCATATGTAAATTAGTTCTTTATCCAAACACTGCACCTGGAAATCACATGTTTAATTTTCATTCTACATTTGAACATTGTTATTTTGAACTCTGTTAATTCGAAGTCAGCGTTATTTCGAAGTATTTTTCTGGTCCCGAATTTATTTCTTCTTTATTTAACTAAAGTAAACTCGTTTAATTCCAACTTTTTAAATTCTAATTATCATTATTTCACACGTATTTGTTTATTGTTAATTCAAAGTCGTGATATTGATTGGACTTGATGTTTTCACACCTTTGATGAAAAGATTCGTGTACCGAGCGTATCGAAATATTGGCAGTTATTCGCTAATGGGCACAATTAACTCTCATTAAAGGGACTTGTTCACAGATTTTTGCATTTTGTGAAGTATGCCATTAAATGTCTTAACTTGACAGATTTAGCATCGGAACTAAAAAGCTCAAGTATAATAACAAGAATAGTATTTAGAAACAAAAAAATTGGTCCGACCGGGGTTCGAACCCGGGACCTCCGGAATAAAAGGCTATAGCCTTGACCACTCGGCTATTCTGGCTACGATATGTCACCCTGCATTATTTACCTTATGTAAGTGTTCCACTTGATGTCAACAATTTCAACGAAAACAACAGAAAAACTCCAAATTATTCCATCGTTTAGCATACAAAACCTTTATAATTTTATCAATTTCAACCGATGAATACTCCTAAACGAAATGGTTTTTACAGTATATTTCTAGGTCCATAGTATTATTGTGCTCCCTTGTAATCAGTTTTTTTTATTTTTGGAATCAGTAACAAAAAGTTGAAAAATTGTCAATTCGGCAATCTGTGAACAGGTCCCTTTGAGGCATGTGACGTGCGACCTGTGTAAGCTCGCACAAGGTATTCTGGGTAATTAAAACTACTTTCTCATTGGTGTCCCGCAAACATAAGACTTTCAAATTGGTTAGTTGTCCACGAGCATTATAACAGAATGCCCATACAAAAAGTTTAACCAAAAGGCTTGCATTTATATCTTTATACCAAGTCAGGTGCGCTTGATAAGAATTTTGATTTTAAAAGTATTTTATTTACTTTGTTCAAAACTATATTTAGTTTGTTTTCCGTCGCGTATGTGGATTAAAAGCAAAATGTGACGCGATCGTTACAGGTTTCAAGTTTTACAATGGTGAAAATGTTTAATCCGAACTATCGTTTTTTCGAATTTTCTTCGCCGGTCCAAAATACTTCGAAATAACGGTGTTTGAATGTAGTTCACACAAAAGAGTATGACATTGTGACCAAGCTTGTGAACTGTTTTTGAAGCTCGAACAATAGAACTTAATTCTTTAACAATAGCTTGGGAGGAAAATATTATTGGCAAAAAATGGAAAGGTATATTGTGTTGATCTTGGAATAAATTCGTATTGCTACATGTACTGGTATACTATGATTATCTAGCCTTGAAACTCAATCGTAAATGACTAAAATATTCTGTTTGTGCCAGTGCATGTGTTGATGTTTTACTAGTCTTGTACTTGCTCATTTGGCAGATGAGTCACGATGTATTTAGTAATTAATTATGCAGTAATTTCTCAATCCTAACCTGTTTTCTCCCCTGTGGTGTATTTCAGTGATCAGATGGTCACACTCCTGCTCTGTGTTTTCAGTGGTCATATTGTCACACTCCTCCCCTGTGTTTCAGTGATCTGATGGTCACCTTCTCCACTGTGTTTCAGTGATCAGATTGTCACACTCCTGCCCTGTGTTTCAGTGATCTGATGGTCACCTTCTCCCCTGTGTTTCAGTGATCATATTGTTACACTCCTCCCCTGTGTTTCAGTGATCTGATGGTCACAGTCCTCCCCTGTGTTTTAGTGATCAGATTGTCACACTCCTCCCCTGTGTTTCAGTAATATGATGGTCACCTTCTCACCTGTGTTTCAGTGATCAGATGGTCACACTCTTCCCCTATGTTTCAGTGATCAGATGGCCATACTCCTCCCCTGAGTTTCAGTGATCTGATGGTCACAGTCCTCCTCTGTGTTTCAGTGATCAGATTGTCACACTCCTCCCCTGTGTTTCAGTGATCTGTTGGTATCCTTCTCCCCTTTGTTTCAGTGATCATATTGTCACACTCCTCCCCTGTGTTTCAGTGATCTGATGGGCACAGTCCCCCCCCCATGTGTTTCAGTGATCAGATTGTCACACTCCTCCCCTGTGTTTCAGTGATTTGATGGTCACCTTCTCACCTGTGTTTCAGTGATCAGATGGTTACACTCTTCCCCTGTGTTTCAGTGATCAGATGGCCACACTCCTCTCACACTTCTCCCCTGTGTTTTAGGGATCAGATGGTCACACTTCTCCCCTGTGTTTTAGTGATCAGATGGTCACACTTCTCCCCTGTGTTTCAGTTATCAGATGGTCACACTCCTCCCCTGTGTTTAGTGATCTGATGGTCACACTTCTCCCCTGTGTTTCAGTGATCAGATGGTCACACTTCTCCCCTGTGTTTCAGTGATCAGATGGTCACACTCTTCCCCTATGTTTCAGTGATCAGATGGCCATACTCCTCCCCTGAGTTTCAGTGATCTGATGGTCACAGTCCTCCCCTGTGTTTCAGTGATCAGGTTGTCACACTCCTCCCCTGTGTTTCAGTGATCTGTTGGTATCTTTCTCCCCTTTGTTTCAGTGATCATATTGTCACACTCCTCCCCTGTGTTTCAGTGATCAGATGGCCATACTCCTCCCCTGAGTTTCAGTGATCTGATGGTCACAGTCCGCCCCTGTGTTTCAGTGATCAGATTGTCACACTCCTCCCCTGTGTTTCAGTGATCTGTTGGTATCCTTCTCCTTTTTGTTTCAATGATCATATTGTCACACTCCTCCCCTGTGTTTCAGTGATCTGATGGGCACAGTCCCCCCCCCCCCCCATGTGTTTCAGTGATCAGATTGTCACACTCCTCCCCTGTGTTTCAGTGATTTGATGGTCACCTTCTCACCTGTGTTTCAGTGATCAGATGGTTACACTCTTCCCCTGTGTTTCAGTGATCAGATGGCCACACTCCTCTCACATTTCTCCCCTGTGTTTTAGGGATCAGATGGTCACACTTCTCCCCAGTGTTTTAGTGATCAGATGGTCACACTTCTCCCCTGTGTTTCAGTTATCAGATGGTCACACTCCTCCCCTGTGTTTAGTGATCTGATGGTCACACTTCTCCCCTGTGTTTCAGTGATCAGATGGTCACACTTCTCCCCTGTGTTTCAGTGATCAGATGGTCACACTCTTCCCCTATGTTTCAGTGATCAGATGGCCATACTCCTCCCCTGAGTTTCAGTGATCTGATGGTCACAGTCCTCCCCTGTGTTTCAGTGATCAGATTGTCACACTCCTCCCCTGTGTTTCAGTGATCTGTTGGTATCCTTCTCCCCTTTGTTTCAGTGATCATATTGTCACACTCCTCCCCTGTGTTTCAGTGATCTGATGGGCACAGTCCCCCCCCCCATGTGTTTCAGTGATCAGATTGTCACACTCCTCCCCTGTGTTTCAGTGATTTGATGGTCACCTTCTCACCTGTGTTTCAGTGATCAGATGGTTACACTCTTCCCCTGTGTTTCAGTGATCAGATGGCCACACTCCTCTCACACTTCTCCCCTGTGTTTTAGGGATCAGATGGTCACACTTCTCCCCTGTGTTTTAGTGATCAGATGGTCACACTTCTCCCCTGTGTTTCAGTTATCAGATGGTCACACTCCTCCCCTGTGTTTAGTGATCTGATGGTCACACTTCTCCCCTGTGTTTCAGTGATCAGATGGTCACACTTCTCCCCTGTGTTTCAGTGATCAGATGGTCACACTCTTCCCGTATGTTTCAGTGATCAGATGGCCATACTCCTCCCCTGAGTTTCAGTGATCTGATGGTCACAGTCCTCCCCTGTGTTTCAGTGATCAGATTGTCACACTCCTCCCCTGTGTTTCAGTGATCTGTTGGTATCCTTCTCCCCTTTGTTTCAGTGATCATATTGTCACACTCCTCCCCTGTGTTTCAGTGATCTGATGGGCACAGTCCCCCCCCCCATGTGTTTCAGTGATCAGATTGTCACACTCCTCCCCTGTGTTTCAGTGATTTGATGGTCACCTTCTCACCTGTGTTTCAGTGATCAGATGGTTACACTCTTCCCCTGTGTTTCAGTGATCAGATGGCCACACTCCTCTCACACTTCTCCCCTGTGTTTTAGGGATCAGATGGTCACACTTCTCCCCTGTGTTTTAGTGATCAGATGGTCACACTTCTCCCCTGTGTTTCAGTTATCAGATGGTCACACTCCTCCCCTGTGTTTAGTGATCTGATGGTCACACTTCTCCCCTGTGTTTCAGTGATCAGATGGTCACACTTCTCCCCTGTGTTTCAGTGATCAGATGGTCACACTCTTCCCGTATGTTTCAGTGATCAGATGGCCATACTCCTCCCCTGAGTTTCAGTGATCTGATGGTCACAGTCCTCCCCAGTGTTTCAGTGATCAGATTGTCACACTCCTCCCCTGTGTTTCAGTGATCTGTTGGTATCCTTCTCCCCTTTGTTTCAGTGATCATATTGTCACACTCCTCCCCTGTGTTTCAGTGATCTGATGGGCACAGTCCCCCCCCCCATGTGTTTCAGTGATCAGATTGTCACACTCCTCCCCTGTGTTTCAGTGATTTGATGGTCACCTTCTCACCTGTGTTTCAGTGATCAGATGGTTACACTCTTCCCCTGTGTTTCAGTGATCAGATGGCCACACTCCTCTCACACTTCTCCCCTGTGTTTTAGGGATCAGATGGTCACACTTCTCCCCTGTGTTTTAGTGATCAGATGGTCACACTTCTCCCCTGTGTTTCAGTTATCAGATGGTCACACTCCTCCCCTGTGTTTAGTGATCTGATGGTCACACTTCTCCCCTGTGTTTCAGTGATCAGATGGTCACACTTCTCCCCTGTGTTTCAGTGATCAGATGGTCACACTTCTCCCCTGTGTTTCAGTGATCAGAGTGTAACACTCCTCCCCTGTGTTTCAGTGATCATAGTGTAACACTCTTCCCCTGTGTTTCAGTGATCAGATGGTCACACTTCTCCCCTGTGTTTCAGTGATCAGATGGTCACACTTCTCCCCTGTGTTTCAGTGATCAGATGGTCACACTTCTCCCCTGTGTTTCAGTGATCTGATGGTCACACTCTTCCCCTGTGTTTCAGTGATCAGATGGTTGAATTCCTCACCTGTGTTTCAGTGATCAGATGGTCACACTTCTTCCCTGTGTTTCAGTGATCAGATGGTCACACTTCTCCCCTGTGTTTCAGTGATCAGATGGTCACACTTCTCCCCTGTGTTTCAGTGATCAGATGGTCACACTCTTCCACTGTGTTTCAGTGATCAGATGGTCACACTTCTCCCCTGTGTTTCAGTGATCAGATGGTCACACTTCTCCCCTGTGTTTCAGTGATCAGAGTGTAACACTCCTCCCCTGTGTTTCAGTGATCAGATGGTCACACTTCTCCCCTGTGTTTCAGTGATCAGATGGTCACACTTTTCCCCTGTGTTTCAGTGATCTGATGGTCACACTCTTCCCCTGTGTTTCAGTGATCAGATGGTCACACTTCTCCCCTGTGTTTCAGTGATATGATGGTCACACTCTACCCCTGTGTTTCAGTGATCAGATGGTCACACTTCTCCCCTGTGTTTCAGTGATCAGATTGTCACACTCTTCCCCTGTGTTTCAGTGATCAGATGGGCACACTTCTCCCCTGTGTTTCAGTGATCAGAGTGTAACACTCCTCCCCTGTGTTTCAGTGATCATAGTGTAACACTGCTCCCCGCTATTTCAGTGATAGATGGTCACACTTCTCCCCTGTGTTTCAGTGATCTGATGGTCACACTCTTCCCCTGTGTTTCAGTGATCAGATGGTCACACTTCTCCCCTGTGTTTCAGTGATCTGATGGTCACACTTCTCCCCTGTGTTTCAGTGATCTGATGGTCACACTCTTGCCCTGTGTTTCAGTGATCAGATGGCAGTCTTCGTCGTAACTGGGTTGCCCTATGCCCGGGACAATTAGTAGATTTGATTTCAGGCTAGCAGAAAATGCCAGATGCTTGCCCGATCATACGCTTTATATACTGTGTGGACAAAGAAAATCCATTAAAAATAGCATGTTAGGTTGTTTCTTCAAAGAAAATATCTACAAATATAAACAAAGCAAAAATCCTGTTGCGGCAGCAGGAGAGAACTCTTATTAGCAGCCCGAGGTCCTTTATTTATGGCAAGTGACCAATTAACAAAATCAATACACAGGACATCACAAAAATACATAACAAACACAAAACACACATGAATAAAACTGGGGTCACCGCCTTGGAGCGGTCAATGCAAAGCATTGGGGGTTTTAACCTGTTTATGTGCGCATGAACCTCACACTTGGCCCAGAATTATTCACAAAACATGTAAGTGTAAATAAAAATTAAAAACCTCATAGCATCACAATTCAAATTAAACAGCAATAGAAGAGAATATTATTCAGTTTAATTACCATTTAATTACTCAATGGCTAGATGCAAACCAGAGTAGCAGAATTGCAACTTTCTGAGGCACAATGAAATGAATCAAAAAACAAGTATCAACTACATCTCGTCTTTTTATAAAAAGCTTTACAGACATAGCATCATATAGTTCAATTTTCAGATCATCGTCATGCAATTTCAGGAAGAAGCCGTTATGTTGAGTGTAAAAAGTCAGATTACATAGCTTTGTTGTATATGTTTATTTCAAACTGAATAAAACTTAATATATTATTCCACATCTTCCTGCCAACCCAAATTGAAAAAATAATTTAACTTAAGGCCACAACAAATTGATCAGTTGTTCTACGGATTTTGTCCGAAAAAAATTGGATTGAGCGAGCGAAATAAAAATAAAAATATTTTTTTTCCATTTTCGATAATATTGGAGTCGAGCGAAAAGCTCAAAATTAAAAAAAAATCCCATCTTGCCCATAGTGATTAAAAATTACTGCCAAACGCCATCATAACGTGATATCTTGTCAATAATTTCCTCTTTATTTGCTCTGGTCCATAAATGTTGTCAAAATCAATATATATGTAATAAACTAAGCAACTAATTTCTCCATTTCTTCTTCGACCATGTCCTGCAAAGGGTTTTGTGCAACAAGTCTTCAATAGTGATTCTGACATTAAATTAACACCCGGCAGTAAATACTAAATAGCCATATCTTAACTATAAGAAAGTAGGCCTTATACAATGTAATTGTCATTATCAAAATATATATTTGATACACCAAGTCATTCACTACCAACAGTTTAATAACATGAATATGAAATGTCATACAATAAACACAAAACAATTTAGGAATGACTAGTATTGTATCTTGAAATGACACGACAAAAAACCCTTGTATTATCGGCACTGAGTATTAACACATACAAATATGACGTCATCATGCTGTGAGCTCTTTATTATTGTGTAGACGCTTATTGAAATATACAGACAGTTGATCGTAGTCGATTAAATGCTTCATTGTTAAAAGCTTAATTTGCAGACTTCTTTAGTTGAAAGGGCAATTTTGGAGTACATGCTAGTTTGTCTGAAAGTGAAGTATGCATATATTTGCATTGTTTGCGATAAGTAACAAATATATACATAAGTGTTGAAGCTCTATTTTGAATATTAAAATAATTCTAAAAGTGTGTGTTGTTTAAAAGTGAAACTGCTTTGAAATACTGCTTTTTGGTAGGAACTATTTCGGATCTGCTTTCGTAAAATGTAGCATGCAGTTTAATAAGGGAAAGTCCGAAGTCCGAGAGCAGATTGCGCACCTGCTCCTTTTTAGCTCACCTGAGCACAAAGTGCTCATGGTGAACTTTTGTGATCGCCCGTCGTCCGTGTGTGCGTGCGTGCGTCCGTCGTCAACTTTTCATTCAAACGACATCTCCTTCTAAACCACTTGGCAGATTTTTACCAAACTTCACAGGAATGATCATTGGGTGACCCTCTTTCAAAGTTGTTCAAATCGTTATAGTCCGCTGCATATGTAGGTCACCAGAGCTAAAAATAGATTTAAAAAGTGTAAACTTAAAAAATCTCCTCTGAAACCGCAAGGCCTAGAGGTTTCATATTTGGTATGTAACATCCTATAGTGGTCCTCTACAAAGATTGTTCAAATGATGCCCCTGAGGTCAAAACTGTTCACGCCCCTGGGGTCACAGGGTTTATATAGAATATATAGCAAAATCACTTTAAAAATCTTCTCCTTTGAAACCACAAGGCCCAGAGGTTTCATATTTGGTATGTAACATCCTATAGTGGTCCTCTACAAAGATTGTTCAAATTATATCCCTGGGGTCAAAACTGGCCACGCCCCGAGGGTCACATGATTTATATAGAATATATAGCAAAATGACTTTAAAAATCTCCTCCTGAAACTGCAAGGCCCAGAGGTTTCATATTTGGTTTGTAACATCCTTTAGTGGTCGTTTACAAAGTTTGTTCAGATTATGCCCCTGGGGTCAAAACTGGCCACGCCCCGGGGGTCACATGGTTTATGTAGAATATATAGCAATATGACCTTTAAAATCTTCTCCTCTTAAACCACAAGGCCCAGAGGTTTCATATTTGGTATGTCACATCCTATAGTGGTCCTCTACAAAGATTGTTCAAATGATGCCCCTGGAGTCAAAACTGGCCACGCCCTGGGGGTCACATGGTTTATATAGAATATATAGCAAAATGACTTTTTAAAAATCTCCTCTGAAACCGCAAGGCCCAGAGGTTTCATATTTGGTTTGTAACATCCTTTAGTGGTCCTTTACAAAGTTTGTTCAAATTATGCACCTGGGGTCAAAACTGGCCACGCCCGGGTCTCACATGGTTTATATAGAATATATAGCAATATGACCTTAAAAATCTTCTCCTCTGAAACCACAAGGCCCAGAGGTTTCATATTTGGTATGTAACATCCTATAGTGGTCCTCTAAAAAGATTGTTCAAATTATGCCCCTGGGGTCAAAACTGGCCACGCCCTGGGGGTCACATGGTTTATATAGACTTAAATAGCAAAATGCCTTTAAAAATCTTCTCTGCAACTGCAAGGCCCAGAGGTTTTATTTTTGGTATATAACATCCTATAGTGGTCCTCTACAAATATTATTCAATTTATGCCCCTAGGGTCAAAACTGGCCACGCCCCGGGGGTCACATAATTTATATGCACTTAAATAGCAAAATGACTTTAAAAATCTTCTCCTCAAAACTGCAACGCCCAGAGGTTTCTTATTTGGTATGTAACATCGTATAGTGGTCCTCCACAAAGAGTGTTCAAATTATGCCCCTGAGGTCAAAACTGGCCACGCCCTGGGGGTCACATGGTTTATATAAGCGTATATAGCAAAATGTCTTTAAAAATCTTCTCCTGAAACCGCAAGGCCCAGAGGTTTCGTATTTGGTATGTAACATCCTATAGTGGTCCTCTACAAAGATTGTTCAAATTATGCCCCATGGGTCAAAACTGACCACACCCCAGGGGTAACATGGTTTATATAAACTTTTATAGCAGAATGACTTTAAAATTCTAATCCTCTGAAACCGCAAGGCCTAGAGGTTTCATATTTGGTATGTATATGGGTCCTCTACAAATATTGTTCAAATTATGCCCCTGGGGTCAAAACTGGTCACGCCTAGGGGTTCACATGGTTTATATAGACTTAAATAGCAAAATGACTTTAAAAATCTTCTCCTCTGAAACGGCAAGGCCCACAGCTTTCCTATATGTAGTACGTAACATTGCATAGTGGTCCTCTCCAAAGATTGTTCAAATTATGCCCCTGTGTTCAAATCTGGCCACACGCCAAGGGGTCACTTGGTTTATATAGACTTAAATAGCAGAATGACTTTAAAAAGCTTCACATGAAACCGCAAGGCCCAGAGGTTTGTTAAGATTGTTCAAATTATGCCCCTGGGGATAAAAATAAGCCACACCTCGGAGATGCAATTCTAATTGGGTTACAAGGTCTCAGGTGAGCGTCCTAGGGCCCTTAGGACCCTCTAGTTTCTCGTCGCTCTGCTGCTGCTCTAGGAGCGCTTCTCTTTGCTCTGCTGCTGCTCTGCAAATATCCAATAAATAGACTTTGTTTAAAAACCAGAAGCACTTAAGTCAGTTACCAATTTATTAGAAAATATCAACAAATTGGTCCAGCTTTCCATCCTGCTCCTTATTAGTGGAGCCACGTACCGTTTTGACCCTAAATATATACCTGTTTATGATTTTAATCACCTTGTGACGCATGATGCACAAAATATTATGATCTAACCTTATGTATTTTGAGGGAGAACAACAAAAACAAGGTAAAAAACATGAATATAGAAATAAAATATTAATTAAAACAATAATAAGTTTCTTATATTGCTGTAAAGTACCTTTTGAAATAAAATATTTTGGACAAGTTAAACAGATTTCGTGCAAGTGGTTGCTAACAAGCTTGCCCGAACTGGCAAGTGCTTTGAAAAAATTAGCGTGAAGACTGAGATGGTCACACTTTTCCCGTGTGTTTCATTGATCAGATTGTCACACTCCTCCCCTGTGTTTCAGTGATATGATGGTCACCTTCTCACCTGTGTTTCAGTGATCTGATGGTCGAATTCCTCACCTGTGTTTCAGTGATCAGATGGTATCACTCCTCCCCTGTGTTTAAATGATCAGATGGTCATGCTCCTCCCCTGTGTTTAAATGATCAGATGGTCATGCTCGTCCCCTGTTTTTCAGTGATCAGATGGTCACACTTTTCCACTGTGTTTCAGTGATCTGATTCGTCACACTCCTCCTGTGTTTCAGTGATCTGATGGTCACACTCCTCCCCTGTGTTTCAGTGATCAGATGGTCACACTTGTCCCCTGTGTTTCAGTGATCTGATGGTCACACTTCTCCCGTGTGTTTCATTGATCTGATGGTCACACTCCTCCCCTGTGTTTCAGTGATCTGATGGTCACACTCCGTCCCTGTGTTTCAGTGATCTAATGGTCACGCTCCTTCGCTGTGTTTCAGGGAACAGATGGTGCGAGTGAGGGGAGAGATGTCAGACGAGCTGGACTACATGGAGAAACAGCTGGCCCTGCTGACCAGTGAGATCAAGGACAAGATTAAGAACATAGTGGAGGACGTGGAGAACAAGGTATCAAGGGGTCAGATTAGGGGTCATGGTGGTGGTTGCGGTGGATGTGGGGGGGGGGGATTAAACAGTATCCGGACAAAAGCCCCTTGGTCTAAAAATGCACATATGGGCATAAACCCCTTGGTATATTTGAGGGAGTAGACATAAACCCCTTGGTAGATTAAATGGGGTGGATAAAAGCCCTATGATGATTTTAATGTTGTGTTTCCATTGAACTGCAATTACAGTTGCACATTTTTATTGTTCTTTCTTACGTGCAAACTGTTATATTTTTGTTGTTTTAAGTATAGATGAACTTAAATGCAATTAATGAAAGTTATAAGTTTTTCAACAGATGATTGCTATTCATGAAAAGTTTCCCTTTGATAGATGGAATTTTTTATTGAACTGCATGCGCAGTATACAATATCAGCTACACTTGATTAAACACAGCTAGGTTTTTTAATGCAGCCTCTGAATAATAGGTGTTTTCAGTCCTTAAATATAATTATCAGTTAAAAAATCCAAAACTAGAGCTAAATAATGATACTGTACCATTACATACTTCTTTTTTACCAGTCCTCAGCAAATCTATTTCTGAAAATAAGACCCAGTGAACTACTACAAAATGTACAGATATTCATATAACTCATTTCATTCACCACTGACCAGCACTTTTCTCTCATATTTGGTATGCTGTACAGGTTGCCATGACGCTCAAGGATGAGATTCGTCGCCTAGCAATCCTGGTGGACGAGTTTGACAGGCCATTTCACGTCGACCAGACCTCAATGGATATCTACAAGCGGGTAATCTCCATGGTTACCAGCCTCTCTGTCTCTGGATTTATTTGAGGGGCGTCGTGGGAAAACCGGACTTAATGCATGTGCGTAAAGTGTCATCCCGGATTAGCATGTGCAGTCTATGGTATTTTCTGTTTCAAGGAAGTCTCTTCTAAACATAAATCCACGGTAGGCGGAAAGTTCCGTCCTGGATTAGCCTGTGCGGACTGCACAGGCTAATCTGGAATGACACTACGCACATGCATTAAGTCCGTTTTTTTTACGACGCGCCTCATTTAAACCTACTATCAAACCCTGATTTTATTAATAGTCACCAGAACAGTGAGATTATTCGTACAATCAGTATTATCCCACATTTTCCGTAAAATCACATCTTTCTTAAGGGGTGTGAAAACCAGAGGCATATCGATACACTTTCAAGTCTGTTTCCTTCTTAGTACCAGTACCGATACTTGTGTCTTTTGAGAAAGATGATTTGAATGCTCTCCGAGTTGGGATGGCCTCCTGATCGAACTCATCCCTCGATGCAAAGCAGACACCAGTTCCATTGCACCACTGCGACTACACACTGGTTCTTGATTGCAGAAATAAATTACTTCCTTATGAAAAAGGCTGCATTTATATAAATAAACATTATGTATACAATGTTGTGGGAAAACCGGGCTTAATGCATGTCCGTAAAGTGTCTTCCTGGATCAGCCTGTGCAGTCCGCACAGGCTAATCCAGGACAGCACTTTCCGCTTTTATGGTATTAACATGTTTCAAGGAAGTCTCTTGTAAACATATCCAATGTTGGAGGTAAGTGTCATCAGGGATAAGCCTGTGCGGACTGCAAAGGCTGATCCAGGACGACATTTTACGCACATGCATTCAACCCAATTTTCCCACGACACGTCTCATATGCAAATCACAAACCAAATGGGTTTGTTTGTTTTTTTGCACAAAAGAATAAAGAGAAACCTTTAAAATTAAAATTTCCTGTCACCCTCTCGAGTATGAGACATTGTCTGTGACTTTAGATAACAAAACCCTGTGGTGCTAGAAACCGTCCCTCTGACAGATTGCTATACCTATTTGACACGTGATATGTGTATATAGAGAATACATGGTTGGTGCGGGGATGGAGAAAATTTATCCGGTCAGGCATAGAAAATGAAAATAGGGCGAGCTGTAGCGAGACCTATTTTTGTTTTCGGGCCGAACCGGATAAATGTTCTCCTTCCCAGCACCTACCATGTATTCTATTTATCCTGATTTCTACTCAATTGAATTTAAAAAACGCCAAACACTAACAGGTTTACATTATATAAACTCTAGACGGGCCTGGCAGTCAATGGCAGTCAGATAAAAAGTGTATGGAATATATGCCTTGAATGGAAACGGTGAGACAGATACCTTTTCAATTTTCTACAAGTTACTCGGATAGTTGTGGGTGGAGGACAGTGTAACTGAAAGTGAAATCAATGTTTCGTTCTACGTTAAATTACAGATGTAGCCTTTGATGACTCTATAGGGTTATTTCTTTGATGAATATGCTTTGCTGGTTGTCCAAAAAAAGTCTATCCACAAAGAATAACCCGCTTGCATCAGATTTAAGTGTGTTGAATGGAATGGAACTGGAAGGAAGTTGTTGTTAACCAGTTAAATAGCACATAGGATTAACAACTCATTATAGTTTAACTCTGTTAAACTAGACTACACAAAATTTGTATCGATGAAAAACTCTGATAAGTAGACATGTATTTCATGTTTATGCTGTGTCATTCTCTACAATGTTGTTATCCGGCGCGTAGGAATGCCTATTGATGGTATATCACAGACACGTGATCAACTGCCGGATATCAACAAGTTTATACGCCACAATACGGTCACCGTTTTATTAGGTCACTGTTTGGGTTAATAGCAGGATAAAATGTTCAACAGGTAATGTACAATGTGTGTGATGTGGAATAAGGAGTGGTCTAAATTGAGACATAATTTGTGTGTAATATTCATGACGTTTGGTCCTGTTGACAATTGATTTGTGTGTTCTGTTGAAGGGGTTCAATGTATACTGTGTGTGTGATGTGGAATAAGTAGTGGTCTAAATTGAGACATAATTTGTCATAATTTGTGTGTAATATTCATGACGTTTGGTCCAGTTGACAATTGATTTGTGTGTTCTGTTGAAGGGGTTCAATGTGTACTGTGTGTGTGATGTGGAATAAGTAGTGGTCTAAATTGAGACATAATTTGTGTGTAATATTCATGACGTTTGGTCCAGTTGACAATCGATTTGTGTGTTCTGTTGAAGGGGTTCAATGTGTACTGTGTGTGTGTGATGTGGAATAAGTAGTGGTCTAAATTGAGACATAATTTGTGTGTAATATTCATGACGTTTGGTCCAGTTGACAATTGATTTGTGTGTTCTGTTGAAGGGGTTCAATGTGTACTGTGTGTGTGATGTGGAATAAGTAGTGGTCTAAATTGAGACATAATTTGTGTGTAATATTCATGACGTTTGGTCCAGTTGACAATCGATTTGTGTGTTCTGTTGAAGGGGTTCAATGTGTACTGTGTGTGTAATGTGGAATAAGTAGTGGTCTAAATTGAGACATAATTTGTGTGTAATATTCATGACGTCTGGTCCAGTTGACAATCAATTTGTGTGTTCTGTTGAAGGGGTTCAATGTGTACTGTGTGTGTAATGTGGAATAAGTAGTGGTCTAAATTGAGACATAATTTGTGTGTAATATTCATGACGTTTGGTCCAGTTGACAATCGATTTGTGTGTTCTGTTGAACGGGTTCAATGTGTACTGTGTGTGTGTGATGTGGAATAAGTAGTGGTCTAAATTGAGACATAATTTGTGTGTAATATTCATGACGTTTGGTCCAGTTGACAATCGATTTGTGTGTTCTGTTGAAGGGGTTCAATGTGTACTATGTGTGTGATGTGGAATAAGTAGGGGTCTAAATTGAGACATAATTTGTGTGTAATATTCATGACGTCTGGTCCAGTTGACAATCGATTTGTGTGTTCTGTTGAAGGGGTTCAATGTGTACTATGTGTGTGATGTGGAATAAGTAGTGGTCTAAATTGAGACATAATTTGTGTGTAATATTCATGACATTTGGTCCAGTTGACAATCGATTTTGTGTGTTCTGTTGAAGGGGTTCAATGTGTACTGTGTGTGTAATGTGGAATAAGTAGTGGTCTAAATTGAGACATAATTTGTGTGTAATATTCATGACGTCTGGTCCAGTTGACAATCGATTTGTGTGTTCTGTTGAAGGGGTTCAATGTGTACTGTGTGTGTGATGTGGAATAAGTAGTGGTCTAAATTGAGACATAATTTGTGTGTAATATTCATGACGTTTGGTCCAGTTGACAATCAATTTGTGTGTTCTGTTGAAGGGGTTCAATGTGTACTATGTGTGTGATGTGGAATAAGTAGTGGTCTAAATTGAGACATAATTTGTGTGTAATATTCATGACGTTTGGTCCAGTTGACAATCGATTTGTGTGTTCTGTTGAAGGGGTTCAATGTGTACTATGTGTGTAATGTGGAATAAGTAGTGGTCTAAATTGAGACATAATTTGTGTGTAATATTCATGACGTTTGGTCCAGTTGACAATCGATTTGTGTGTTCTGTTGAAGGGGTTCAATGTGTACTATGTGTGTGATGTGGAATAAGTAGTGGTCTAAATTGAGACATAATTTGTGTGTAATATTCATGACGTTTGGTCCAGTTGACAATCGATTTGTGTGTTCTGTTGAAGGGGTTCAATGTGTACTATGTGTGTAATGTTGAATAAGTAGTGGTCTAAATTGAGACATAATTTGTGTGTAATATTCATGACGTCTGGTCCAGTTGACAATCGATTTGTGTGTTCTGTTGAAGGGGTTCAATGTGTACTGTGTGTGTAATGTGGAATAAGTAGTGGTCTAAATTGAGACATAATTTGTGTGTAATATTCATGACGTTTGGTCCAGTTGACAATCGATTTGTGTGTTCTGTTGAAGGGGTTCAATGTGTACTATGTGTGTGATGTGGAATAAGTAGGGGTCTAAATTGAGACATAATTTGTGTGTAATATTCATGACGTCTGGTCCAGTTGACAATCGATTTGTGTGTTCTGTTGAAGGGGTTCAATGTGTACTATGTGTGTGATGTGGAATAAGTAGTGGTCTAAATTGAGACATAATTTGTGTGTAATATTCATGACATTTGGTCCAGTTGACAATCGATTTGTGTGTTCTGTTGAAGGGGTTCAATGTGTACTGTGTGTGTAATGTGGAATAAGTAGTGGTCTAAACTGAGACATAATTTGTGTGTAATATTCATGACGTCTGGTCCAGTTGACAATCGATTTGTGTGTTCTGTTGAAGGGGTTCAATGTGTACTGTGTGTGTGATGTGGAATAAGTAGTGGTCTAAATTGAGACATAATTTGTGTGTAATATTCATGACGTTTGGTCCAGTTGACAATCGATTTGTGTGTTCTGTTGAAGGGGTTCAATGTGTACTGTGTGTGTGATGTGGAATAAGTAGTGGTCTAAATTGAGACATAATTTGTGTGTAATATTCATGACGTTTGGTCCAGTTGACAATTGATTTGTGTGTTCTGTTGAAGGGGTTCAATGTGTACTATGTGTGTAATGTTGAATGAGAATCAGAGTTTGTACAGATCTATCTGGAAAAGTCATGGAATCTTGATAATTTGGATCTTATCATGGAAAAATCATGGAATTTTATAAAATTGTCATGGAAAGTTTAAAAGCATCCTTGAATATGCCTGTGAGTGCATAAAAGTCAATTGAAATATAATCCTACACAAAATCAAAATCAAGAGCGTAACGATGGTCATACATGTATTGCAGCACTACAGGCAATTCTTTTCTATTCTACAGGGCGCATATCAGCATAGATAAATAATTTTTGTATGTAGATCAAATAAAATGTGGATATAAGTGTACTCTTTTGACTTATATGTTTAGATTGTATCATGGAAAACTGTGCTATGTCATGGAAAAATCATGGAATTTTGGTTTCAATAGTTTGTATGAATCTGGAGTAGTGGTTCAGTTGTCAAGTGATTTCTGTGTGGTATTGAAGGAGTTACACAGGTATCTCGAGCAGAGCCTCTGTAGGAACCTGGCAGGTCGTTGCTCGGGGGAGATACGCCGCTGCAAGGAGATGACGGAGGATCACATGACCGGTATACAGTGTGGTGTACCGTGATAGATGCATTGTACCAGCCCGAGTGTCACCCTGGAGGGACTTGCGGGGCCTACCCTCTCTGAAACAGTCTGCCAAAACGATAACTGAGTTTTGTTATGTACCAAAAGAGCTGGAGTGCACCGGTAGTTTTAATCAAAATTATGGGGTATTTGGTAGGTTGGTTTAGACAAATTACTCTGCCAAGATAATAACTGAGCTTTGTTATAAACAGTAACAGTATGGGTATTTTAGGAGTTTAGTTGCAATATTATTTGGTTGCAGCAATACATTTTTCTAAGGTAAGGATTTTGTTAAACAGTTTGATGGAAGACTGTTGAAGCGTTTTATCTGTCCAGTATTGTGTTCAGCCATTTTGTGATCGCTGCTATAAAGTGAAGAGCGGCTGAGATCCAATACTCATACTTTCGCTGAGGCCAAACAAAATTAATTCTGTGTTTCGGTCAACCCGACACTACCTAGCGAAAAAAAAGAAAGACCCTTAAGTTTTTAGCAATGTTTGTTTTCCATGCAATCCGTATTCGTCAGATTTTAGATAATTTTGAATGTTGGGACCCAATACCATACTTTAGGCTGACTGTTTCTGCTGGGGTATGTCCTCAATGGTTGTTGTAGCTACTAACTGTGCCTATGGACATTAGTGGCGTCCTTCATGAAATTCAATAAACACCTTTGCAGATGTGTACTTTCTCTCTTAGTTTGGTTGTGTATAATGCTTGATATAATCAGTTTAAATACCCATATCCATAACAATCCTAAGTAAAAACTTCTGAAAATCATAAAATTTCTAAAGTCTTGCTGTTTAAATATTTTTCAAGTTAATTTGGTATAAAGTTGTATTATTTCTGGTAAAGAATCAACATTTGCTTCTAATTTACCATATTTCAAATACAAAATATTGATTTTCGCCTGGGAATTTTTATTTGAAATTTTCATGTAAGTAGAACTTAAGATTTATCTTAGCAGCTTTATGGATGTGGGTCCTCATATTCTGGTTTTGTTAATCATGGCTTTTGCTAGAGTTTAGGTGTCTTACGGCACCCAATACCTTTCTGATATTCCATTCTACATGGGTTTTCAGTTTTCCTTGCTTTTTCTTACAATTTACCGGTATTTAAGATTGTTCCCTTTTTAGAAAATGGTGCCAATGCAAAAAAACAACTTTAAAAGTGTATTTTTCCATTTTTACAAATGCCTGCTTTTGCACCATTTGGAAAAAATATTATATTTTCAACTGTTGTCCTGAATATTGTGGAATTTGGAGGCAAGATGCAATTTAAAGAAAAAAAAACAGCGTTCCAAAATTGTTAAGTAAATATGAGAAGCATGGAAATGTTTATAATTTGTGTCCGAATGCAGGAGTAGTGAGTTTAATGTATTAAAAATTGGTCCTTTTTGTGGGAGTGTGGGAGGATTTTTACAAACGCAAAAGCCGCAAATTACTTTATGGATACATCCACTTTTTTAACTGCAAAGGAACCTTGCAAAATGCCATGTATAAGCATGCAAAACAGTATATTGTCAACTCCGTGCAACTTCACTGTGACTTTTTCTGTCAAACAGATTGGATATATTTATAGTACTGATTTGTTGAACGTAATTATGCATTGCTGGTAGAAAAAATATCAAGTAAAGTTTAAAACTTCTATTTATTTGATGTAGTTTTTTTTAATATAAAGTGAAGTTTCACTGGGCTTGTAGCTTATATGTTGTTTTTCTGGCTGCATGACAACAAAGTTCTCAAACTAAATGTTAGGCCAATGAGAATGGTTGTTACATTGGGTATTTATCTCTAATTTATTAAACACAATTGAGACTTGCATAAATTTAAAGGTAGTATATATGACTTAAGAGCAAATTAGAAGAGCATATAATAAAAATCTTGGAAATGAGTTTTGGTTTAATGAGTCCACCTTAAATTGGCATTAGTTCAAATGAGAGTTAATGACTTTTATTCGACTGAAAACTCTTTCTTATTTACGAAAGGCATTTTATAATATCTATGTTCGAAAACGCTTGGAACGAACAGAATATACACAAATGTACATGCTGATTTACTCCAGAGTCATCACCAGCTATCGCATGCAGATTAATTTACAATAAAACATTACCAAATGTTATTATTTTACACAATTTCAATGCGTTTTTTTTGCATTTTAGTAAGATGTCCATTAGAAACAATTTCCCTTTTGATTGGTCAATTTAAATTGAGAACTTTGAAAGTCACTTTACCTGGCCCCATGACTACGAACATTCTTAAGTTCAATCTTAGTCTTAATCTTAAACATTCAACCAATGGAAATCAAAGCTTAAATGTAACGAGCATTCTCATTGGTCAGTATTTTAAGTTTAGACTAAGTTTGAGATCTATAAATTTTCGTAGTGGTGAGGCCAGATTCTCACTTCGTCACTCATTTCTCAACGCTCGCCATGTTCTCGTTCCCCGCTAGGAGTTGCATGAACACGTCGAGAGCGGCCTCGGACGCAATGTGCAATCTCGCTGCGCGGTTACACTGCAGTCGGCACTAGAAACCACCCAGAGGGAAATGACAGGTATCGGTTCTTATGATATTGGGGTGAAGGTCTGTTGCCTTGGAAATGTGCAGATTGACTGGGTTTGGGTCATATTTGTTTGGTCGTTATTGAAATAGTTATGAATAAGAATATCATGGAGGTTTTAGATTGGGTCAGATTTTTGTCTATGGGTATGTTGAAAAAATGGAACAAATTAATATGAATGGGATGGGGGTTTCATTTTGATGTAAGTTAAGTTTGTCAGTGGGTAGGTAACGAGCCTCTGGGGTGAGGAAACTTTGAGAAATGGTGGTTGGTTGACGAGGAATGCAGGGTTGAGTTTGGAAGTAGGTGGTTCGATTTGTCTGTGGGAAATTTGGGGATGATTGGGGTTTTTATCCATAAATAAGCAAGTTGTTGAACATATCCAATTTAGGATGCAAAACATGAAAAAGTGTGTCACGATTTAGAACCTAACTTGTAATTTCTATGTATTTGCGAGTTTGTCCTAAAAAAAATGTCCAATTTAAATGGGAAAAACATTTCTTTGGCATTGGGAATAGGTTCTTTCACAGGATGCACTCAAAGAAGGGGGGGTGGGGGGAAATCTCTGTAGTTGTGCAGGCCTTTTTCTGACCTTTTTGGGAAAAAGTACCTTTGGTTAAATTGGGAAATTCTAATTTCTATGTATTTGCGAGTTTGTCCTAAAAAAAAATTCCAATTTAAATGGGAAAAACATTTCTTTGGCATTGGGAATAGGTTCTTTTACAGGATTCACTCAAAGAAAGGGGTGGGGGGAAATCTCTGTAGTTGTGCAGGCCTTTTTCTGACCTTTTTGGGAAAAGGTACCATGCTTAAATTGGGAAATTCACTACGTAAAATTTTGAAAATTGGGAATTTTTTTTATTGCAAAATCATAAGTGTAATGAAGAAATTTACAGTTTTAAATCAATAAATAAGAATTTAACAGCACTAATAATTTTAATTTAACTCTAAATTGTGATAAATAACTAAGCAAGCTGTGCAACCAAGAGTTTGTAATCATACGCATGTCTCATTTCCTATAAGTATGTGTATATTTCTAAAAAAGCATCACCAAATCTGACCATCTTCACCAAAATAAAACTGTGGGATCTACTGTCTACATGATTTAGTTTTAATGATGTGTTAATAAACATCGTGTAGTGCCTATAAATATGTGATAACTTGAAAAGAAATCTTCATCTCCTTATATTTAAATCCTTACTTTAGCTGACAAATCCACTGGTGTAAATAACAAAATATTTGCCCATAATTCAGGTTAAATTTCATCATGATAGAGGACAAACAAATTGTTTTTCTTTGTGTTACCCATTTTATAACACAGCTATTAGAGTGTTCTGCCCTTGACAACAATTTAAAGGATAAAATTAGAGGATATCCAAATGTAAAGCCAGTGTGAAAAATTGGGAAGTAAAGTATTTAAAAATCGTATATTTTCACTTCCACTTTCATTTTCGAAAACAAAATACATATTTTTTTACAATTGAGAATATTTGGTCAAATTGTGACAAATTATGCATATTTGGCAATGGGAACGTCGGACCCGTGAGAGCAGTAGAAAATGGCCTGTTGTGTGATTGGTCGTGAGTTTCACCCTAAGACATTATATTAGATTAACGGCTGACATTGCTGTGTGAAGTGTTGGTAATCTATTCATGTGTAATGTTTGGATTCGAAATTGTGTGTCTTGCTGCTTGCTAATTTTTACAACAGCATTTTTTTTTATGAATTGAACAATAAACAGTTCATTCTGATCATCTTTTATATGCTTGAAGTCTGATTATTTAGAATATATATAGCAGATTCACGTCAATGAGATTACATTTATCCATTTATACATTAATTGATGTATCAATTACACGCTTTACTAGTATAACCTATACAGTTTATATGGCAATAATACATCAAATGAGGCATTTCAAGGAAAAACCGGGCTTAATGTATTTGCGTTAAGTGTCGACTCGGATCAGCCTGTAGACAGGCTTATCAGGGGTGACACTTTTCGCTTGTATGGTATTTTATAAATACAAATCCACTGTAAGCGGAAAGTGCCGTCCTGGGTTAGCCTGTCCACAATGCGCCTCAAATATTGTTTTAATTACCAGTATATATTAATTTATGGATCTGTATTAGGCTTTCATTTTTAGTCAATTTATTTACACATAACCAATGATATTTAATAGGCAAAGTCTTTTGTTGGATAAGTAAGTTCTTCATTGTTCATTCCTTCATGTATTGATTCATTTACAGTGTGTTTGTTGTTAACTATTTTCACTTTATTGTGTCCACATGCTGTTTACCTTTTAGTATGCTTGCATTTTTTCTGTTGCATTATTAGCTTGTTCTGTACAAACTTTGTAATTGCTATTATTATTATAAACAATGTAGTAATGATGTTTTTGTATGCAGAAAGTAAAATGTTTGATCATCATTGATGTACTGTTATAAAGTTCTAATTAATTCTATTATTTATGATTCATATGCGTATACATACTATTAACATATTGACACATTGTTACCTAAAATATTAAATTACATTTTGGTACATTTCCTTATAGAAATTATTGAAATCTTGTGAAAGAAGTGCCATAGAATTTTGAAAAGGAGTAAAAAAAAACATCATGGAGAATTTCTGGATCACAAAATAAAGTGTTTTTCCAAATCATTTTAGAGTTTAAATTAAAAAGAAAACATACATTACAGCATACAGGAAAGTCTAAAGCTTGCCTTATTTTCATTTTCTAAACCTCATTGGATAAACTCTCCATCCCAGCCATGTATTCTGTGTATCAAAGTTTGAATTTTAATACCTCATTTATAATTAAATAAAGAATGAATAATTCAGGACCGAAAATATGCTTCGAATTATCATGGAATTCTGTTAAACATTTTTCAAACTAACAGTGATCTGTGTCTGTGCTGCTGAGAGAATGGCAGAATAACAAGGCATTTGGTTAAACAAAGTTCAAACTACGGGTGATCCATGTATGTCCCACTGAGAGAATGTCCAAATAACAAGGAAATCGGTTTAACGACTAACAGTGATCCATGTCTATGTCAGAATGTCAGAATAAGAAGGCATTTGGTTAAAGAAAGTTCAAACTAATGGTGATCCATGTCTGTGCTGCTGAGAGAATGTCTGAATAACAAGGCATTTGGTTAAACAAAGTTCAAACTAATGGTGATCCATGTCTGTGCTGCTGAGAGAATGTCTGAATAACTAGGCATTTGGTTAAACAAAGTTCAAACTAATGGTGATCCATGTCTGTGCTGCAGAGAGATGTCAGAAAAACAAGGCATTTGGTTAAACATTGTTCAAACTAATGGTGATCCATGTCTGTGCTGCTGAGAGAATGTCAGAATAACAAGGCATTCGGTTAAACAAAGTTCAATGTAACAGTGATCCATGTCTGTGCTGCTGAGAGATGTCAGAATAACAAGGCATTTGGTTAAACAAAGTTCAACTAAGGGTTATCCATGTCTGTGCTGCAGAGAGATGTCAGAAAAACAAGGCATTTGGTTAAACAAAGTTCAAACTAATGGCGATCCATATATCTGCTGCAGAAGGAATGTCATAATAACAAGGAAATTCGGTTAAAAGAAGTTAACACTAACGGTGATGTCCATGTCTGTCCACAGAGCGAATGTCAGCCCTCCTCCCTGAGGAATCCCAGCAACAGATCCACAACGTGATGCCGCGACGGGACTTTGAGATCGCATACCGCCTCGATTGCCACAACCTGTGTGCGGACTTCCAGGAGGACATCACCTTCCACTTCTCACTCGCACCCAGGAACATGCTTCGATGGATGTTTGGAAAGCGTATGGTCATGCCCCCTAGGAGGTTTGAAGATGTGAGTAGTGGCTTTCAGACTGCGCAATCTTTTTGTTTTCAACATAATGGCTGTTATTAACTCTAATTTGATGAATTTTGGCATATTACAGTTAGAATAAACTTACTCATTGCAAAACCACTGTTTTGTCTGATATTTCTTGGAAAAATTTGTTTTTGTTTGTGAATTTGACTTTTTTATTCTATTTTATTTAGGGCTGTCAGTAAAAAAAAAAAAAGTTCCCTGTATGTTTTTCTAACAATTTTAAACTGTAGAAATTCTAATCTTTTTCTGAGAAACCTAAGATGCAAATACATACCTTTTATTTAAAAATGTACATATAAATAGGTTCAAGTAATGCATATTGCATGTGGTATATAACTGGGAAATAGGAATTTTGTGATGCGCACCTTTTGCTGATTCAAAATCATGGCCTCACTGACAAAATAACATCCCTTGGGATAAACTTTGCTGTATTGCAACACTGTGGGATAGAACCAACACGCACAGTCTGTTGGCGTCAGTTTGTTGAATTTCAATTTTTCTAAGCCTCCCTAAATAAACTTATATTAATTCAACATTAACCTTGTATTCTCTTTATCCTGTCTTGTTCTTAATCACAAATGTTATTACTGGTATCTCAGATCCCTCGCCTGATACCCACCACCCCACAGGAGCCTCGTCATTTCCCGGAGCCAGTCGAGGACAACGCCGACCTACTGATGAACATGGTCAGCATGGCGGGGTCAATAGGTCAGAAGTCGGCCCTCGGCGGTCTGATTATTCTCGGTGTGGTATGTAACCTTCATACATCTTCAATGTTTGTTTAATATGCTATGTATTACTGTCTTGCTGCTTTATTTTGTATAAAATATATAAAACATGGCAGGGTTAATAAGTCAGAGGTCAGGTAACAGCGGACTTATTATTCTCTGTATAGTATGTAACTTTGTACATCACCGATGTTTGTTTAATATGGTATGTTATGATTCACAACTGTCACCCTTTTCTCGTATAAAATATATGAAACATGGTAAAAAGGTCAGGAGTCAGCCCTTGGTAGACAACATGTAATTATCTTGGGAGTTGTATGTAACCTTCGTACATCACCACTGTTTGTTTAATACAGTTTGCAATAATTCCCAACTGTCACCCTGCATTATTTTGTAAAAAATATAAATAATAGTAACATGATAACCTTAAGCCACTATCTATGTTTGTTACTCCGCGCCAACTTGTGAGTACTTATAGTTCTCCTAATTATTGCAAAACGGTTATTTCATCTTTAGGTATACAACGCCATATTATAGAAAGCCAAACTAGAAGTACTTGTATGAATGACTACACTGGTTATCTCCCTTCCCTTGATGAATAACTACCATTGTTATCTTTCTATGATAAATAACTACCCTGGTTATCATTTCTATGACGAATAACTACCATGGTTATCTTGTCTATGACGAATAACTACCCTGGTTATCGTTTCTATGATAACTAACTACCCTGGTTATCTTTTCTATGATGAATAACTACCCTGGTTATCATTTCTGTGATGAATAACTACCCTGGTTATCTTGTCTATGATGAATAACTACCCTGGTTATTGTTTCTATGATAACCAACTACCCTGGTTATCTTTTCTATGATGAATAACTACCCTGGTTATCTTTTTATATGATGAATAACTACCCTGGTTATCTTTTATATTATGAATAACTACCCTGGTTATCATTTCTATGATAACTAAATACCCTGGTTATCTTTTCTATGATGAATAACTACCCTGGTTATCATTTCTATGATGAATAACTACCCTGGTTATCTTGTCTATGATGAATAACTACCCTGGTTATCGTTTCTATATCTTACTACCCTGGTTATCTTTTCTATTATGAATAACTACCCTGGTTATCTTTTCTATGATGAATAACTACCCTGGTTATCTTTTCTATTATGAATAACTACCCTGGTTATCTTTTCTATGATATATGACTACCCTGGTTATCTTTTTAATGATATATGACTATCCTGGTTATCTCCCTTGCCTATGAGGAATGACTACCCTGGTTATCTCCCTTTCCTATGATGAATTACTATGCTGGTTATCTCCCTTTCCTATGATGAATAACTATGCTGGTTATATCCCTTTCCTGTAATGAATAACTACCCTGGTTATCTCCCCTCCAGGTATACAAAGCAGTAGGCTGGAAGGTGCTGGCAGTGGGCATGTGCGGCTATGTGGGTCTGTACTGTTTTGAGCGCGTGCGCTGGACCTCAAAGGCCAAGGAGCGGGCGTTCAAGGCACAGTATGTGGACTACGCGGGCAGCAAGCTGAAACTGATTGTCGACCTCACCAGCTCCAACTGCAGCCACCAAGTACAACAGTATGTACAGTGTGCTTCAGAGCTGCAGTTTGGTGTAATTTATCACATCTTTGGGCATGCAGTGATAAAATAAATACCTATTGAGTAAACTTTGCTTTGTTTTCAACACTGTGATAAAGATGACATGTGCAGTCTAATGACGTCATTTTGTTGATTGTCCTGACATCATTTTATGTTTCTGGTTTAATTTTGTTAGTTTAAAACATAAATTGAAAATGATTACCAAGTAGCACTCTTACTTCTACCTCGTTTGTTGACAAAGAACTGACTTTGACTTCCATGGCACGCTTCAGTTTCAAGTAGCACACCAGCTAGCATCATGTTTGTTGATAGAATACTGACTGCCTTTCATTGCACGCATCCATTTCAAGTAGCACTGTAGCTAGTACCATGTTTGTTGACAGGGAACTGAATTTGACTTTCATTGCACCATTCAGTTTCAAGTAGGACTGTAGCTAGTACCATGTTTTTTGACAGAGAACTGAATTTGACTTTCATTGCACCATTCAGTTTCAAGTAGCACTGTAGCTAGCAACCATGTTTGTTGCCATACAACTGAGTTCAACATTTGCGCGCATCAATTCCAAGTAGCACTCTAACTTGTACCGTGTTTATTGATAGAGAACTGAGTTTGATGTCTATTGCACGCATCTGTTTCAAGTAGTATACTTATGAATACCATGTAGAGTTTGATGTTTATTGCACGCATCTGTTTCAAGTAGTATTCTGATGTATTCTTATGAATACCATGTAGAGTTTGATGTTGATTGCACACATCAGTTTCAAGTAGTATTCTCATGAATACCATGTAGAGTTTGATGTTCATTGCACGCATCATTTTCAAGTAGTATTCTTATGAATACCATGTAGAGTTTGATGTTCATTGCATGCATCAGTTTCAAGTAGTATTCTCATGAATACCATGTAGAGTTTGATGTTCATTGCACGCATGAGTTTCAAGTAGTATTCTTATGAATACCATGTAGAGTTTGATGTTCATTGCATGCATCAGTTTCAAGTAGTATTCTTATGAATACCATGTAGAGTTTGATGTTCATTGCACACATCACTTTCAAGTAGTATTCTTATGAATACCATGTAGAGTTTTATGTTTATTGCACACATCAGTTTCAAGTAGTATTCTTATGAATACCATGTACAGTTTGATGTTCATTGCATGCATCAGTTTCAAGTAGTATTCTGATGAATACCATGTAGAGTTTGATGTTCATTGCACGCATCAGTTTCAAGTTGTATTCTTATGAATAGCATGTAGAGTTTGATGTTCATTGCACACATCAGTTTCAAGTAGTATTCTTATGAATACCATGTAGAGTTCTATGTTTATTGCACACATCAGTTTCAAGTAGTATTCTTATGAATGCCATGTAGAGTTTGATGTTCATTGCACACATCAGTTTCAAGTAGTATTCTTATGAATGCCATGTAGAGTTTGATGTTCATTGCACACATCAGTTTCAAGTAGTATTCTTATGAATACCATGTAGAGTTAGATTTTCATTGCACACATCAGTTTCAAGTAGTATTCGTATGAATACCATATTGAGTTTGATGTTCATTGAACACATTAGTTTCAAGAAGTATTCTTATGAATACCATGTAGAGTTAGATTTTCATTGCACACATCAGTTTCAAGTAGTATACTTATGAATACCATGAAGAGTTTGATGTTGTTTCCACGCATCAGTTTCAAGCAGTATTCGTATGAATGCCATGTAGAGTTTGATGTTCATTGCACACATCAGTTTCAAGTAGTATTTTTATGAATAACGTAGTGTTTTATATTCATTGCACACATCAATGTCAAGTAGTATTCTTATGAAAACCATGTAGAGTTTGATATTCATTGCACACATCAGTTTCAAGCAGTATTTTTATGAATACCATGTAGAGTTGGATGTTCATTGCACACATCAGTTTCAAGTAGTATTTTTATTAATACCATGTAGAGTTTGATGTTCATTGCACACATCAGTTTCAAGTAGTATACTTATCAATACCATGTAGAGTTTGATATTCATTGCACACATCAGTTTCAAGTAGTATTTTTATAAATGCCATGTAGAGTTTGATCTTCATTGCACACATCAGTTTCATGTAGTATTTGTATGAATAGCATGTAGAGTTTGATCTTCATTGCACACATCAGTTTCAAGTAGTATTTGTATGAATAACATGTAGAGTTTGATGTTCATTGCACACATTAGTTTCAAGTAGTATTTGTATGAATAGCATGTAGAGTTTGATGTTCATTGCACACATCAGTTTCAAGTAGTATTTTTATGAATACCATGTAGAGTTTGATGTTCATTGCACACATCAGTTTCAAGTAGTATTTGTATGAATAGCATGTAGAATTTGATGTTCATTGCACACATCAGTTTCAAGTAGTATTCTGATGAATACCATGTAGAGTTTGATATTGTAGCACACCGCCATATTTGGTATACTATAGTTCTATTCTGTTCAGTATGGCAACAAGGCAACTACGAATTATTCCAAGACAACCAGTTTCTGTTTCAACATATATTTAATCGTTGCATAAATTTGAGCATCATGCACGTATGCAGCAATGTACTATCATGTATAAATGAATAGTTGAAATAGCGCTGATAAACTTTTGAGCTCTCTGGATTTCATATAAACCATTTTGGTAGAGCTTAAGAAGCTTACTGTAAGATCTATACTGTGTTAATTTTGATTAAAGATTAAGCTTACCATCTTGGGAATGTTGAATGAAGATCTAATAATATGATCTAAACTATGGATCGACTTAGTAACTGTAAAGGTCGGAACTAGGTGATCATGAAAGATCTGACTTTGGTGATCATGAAAGATCTGACTTTGGTGATCATGAAAGATCTGACATAGGTGATCATGAAAGATGCCGAATGTTTGTTTATCTGCGCTATTTATACCTGTCGCACAGCAACTTGGGATTAGGATTATGAGCACCAACCAATCAAAATGACATAGGAATTTCCTAAGCCAATTAAAATGACTTCGGATTTACAACAACCAATCAAATGCATTTAGGAATCCTAATCCTGAAACTAGTTCTGCAGCTCCAAATATTTAACGATAAAATTAATATTTTACACTAACAATAACAATTTATGTTTAAATTTACGAAAATAACAATAATAATAAACAGTTAACAACAATGAATAGTGTCTTACAGTAAAAATGTCAGCATATTATTATAAATATGCTAAGTTAATTCGCTTGGATAATAATATAACAATAAAATCGCAACAAGATGATGGTAAGGCTAGCATCATTGCAGACGGACAGTGACAGTAAGTTTTTTGGAATTAAAGTTATGTTCATTTCATTATAGTAAACATGCCTTAATAATTAATTTCAGTTCATATGTGATAACATAATAACAGCTATTTTAATGAAAGAGTGAGAGGGATGAATGATTTTACAATAAACAAATAATAATTGTTCACTTTATGAACTTGACAATAATAAACATGGTAGTGCATGCTCCAGGGCCTTACAATATTCATTGCACACATCAGTTTCAAGTAGTATTCTGATGAATACCATGTAGAGTTTGATGTTCATTGCACACATCAGTTTCAAGTAGTATTCTGATGAATACCATGTAGAGTTTGATGTTCATTGCACACATCAGTTTCAAGTAGTATTCTGATGAATACCATGTAGAGTTTGATGTTCATTGCACACATCAGTTTCAAGAGTATTTTTATGAATAGCATTTCGAGTTTGATGTTCTTTGCACACATCAGTTTCAAGTAGTATTCAGATGAATACCATGTAGAGTGTAATGTTCATTGCACACATTAGTTTCAAGTAGTATTCTCATGAATACCATGTAGAGTTTGATGTTCATTGCACACATCAGTTTCAAGTAGTATACTTATAAATACCTTGTAGAGTTTGATTTCAAATGCAAGTAGCATTCTAAAAACTAGTACCATGTTTATTCACAGGGAACTAAGTTCGACCTTTGCACGCTTGTGTAACGAGGCGGACATCACACGTGAGAAGCTCAAAGAGGAGGTGAAACAGAAAGACAACACCATCTCCCAGCTGGGCATGATCTCATCTAAGGCAAAGACACACAGGTGCACTAACAATTATATCTTAAGAATTAAAAGTTAATTAATAACAGTTATAGTCTACCTGGAGTGCATTGCAATAAAAGTTAACCAAACAGAGATATTACATTTACATTACCCACATTTAAAGAATAAATTGATACTTGATACTGTTAAAAAAAACAGAATTCTGTGTAGTCTGTTGCATTTTCATAGTGCTTTATTGCAAGACTTCAGGCTAGTAAAAGAGCTTTTGGGCTAGTAATTTGGCTAATCAACTAGCCTGAGTGGACTAGAGCTAAGAAAAAATTAAGGCAAAGACTGAACTTGCAATTTATACAGGGTTTGAATTTAACGAAAAAAGCTACTTGAAAAAAATGGCGAGTGGCTTTTGAGCTTACTCTCAAAATGAGAAATTAACGCGCAAAGTATATTTATTGTCGTATTCATTAATCAATTACATATCATAAATAGTTTATTTAGTTTAGTTATATATTTGTAATATTTTGTTTCGTTCGTAGTTAATTCTTTGTCATCTTTTTCATTGACATACCACTGCATTCTAATTACCTATTTCCAATTTAAACAATCAAGAAAATCCATTAAACAACCTTAGTATTCTTCAATATTAGCACCTTTTAAAACAGATAAGGCTGACAGTGTGACGTCAGCAATCAGACAGGCTTCCTTAGCAACAGCCATAGCAACTGTGTCAGTTTGACTTCAAAGGTCTTGGATGTAACTGCCGAAACTGAACACTTAGCACATGTTCAATTTGCAAAAGGATCAATCAATACTACTGTACCTGAACAATGCAAGCACTCTTGATAGAGCATTAATGAATTAGAAATCTATGGGAAATGTCAAGGGTGTCAAAAAATCGGACTGTTGTTTTGATGCATTGGATCAATTGGGGATTTAAATACCATGAAAATGGGGGTGACAAAATATACATGTGTAGGAAATAGTGTGTTAGGACAGAAAATTATTGAATATTAACTTGACTTCAGCGTGAATTGTTACGTGTTTCGCGGACATTGACAAAACATAACTGCAAATTTTTCTTTCTTTTTTTTTCTTATCAAATTTTGCTTTAAAAATCCGGTTTGCGTTATACACAGTTTTTTACGGGACTCACACAAATGTACTTGCAATTTCCGAAACTAAATCTCATTTGCGAGTATGTGAGCCCTAATTTGAACATTGGTTATTTGCACTTTACCTTTATTGTGATTGTCCTTTATGTTCATATGTTGCAGGAACAAAGCAGACTGGCTGGACAAAGCATTGGACAGTTTCAAGGAACAATTTTTAACAGCCCTCGGCAATTGATAGATATGGACCGTCTCCGTTTATAGTAATCCTCATCAATTGGTAGATGGGGACCCCCTCCAGTAGAGTATTAGTGTTGTGAACTTCAGTGGTGACTCGAGAAATGAGACTTAACAAATGCTCACGTCCTGGTGCATCTATAACTATTTTCCCCTGGGGGGGGGGTGACGCAGGGGATTTTGACTAATTGTATTTGTTGGAGTCTAATTCCCCACCCTAGGGCCAAGCATTTTTGTCTAAAACCCCACAGATGGAGATACTTGGTGTATCAGATGGCCCCAATATTACCGGGATCTCAAATCCGACCAAAGTCTATTTCCCGGGACCTGGAAACATTTGGCCTGTCAATTTCTGGCCTGTCGAGAATTGCTTTCAATCCCGTATTAGCCCGCCGCTCCCCCCTGGGAAAAATATTGATAGGTGTGTGACAGAAGACTGGAGATCTGACAGTTTGAAAGGGTTACCATAGCAACTTGCAGTGATCTTTTCGTGAATCTTGTTTAAGAAAACAAAAATATTGAAAAGCATGTAATGTAATGTAATGTATATAGGATTTCATTTACAGACACGCGTGTTGATTACTCTGGGGTATTTTATTTTACTTGTGATTTTCTGTAAAACATGTATGTTAAATTCCAACTATGGTCTTGCTTTGTCAGTTAATTATACTTAAGGCTATAGTTTATTGGTAAACAGATTTGTCAGAAGGTAGTAAATCAAATAAAATGCAAGCAAATCCATGTGATTTGTGGCACATAGATCTAGCTTTGAAAACTTTAGATATTGTCCATTGTCGAAATGGACAGATATGTATGGAAATACAATTACAAATTAAAGAATTTAATTTGAGCACGAAGAAAAACAACTGGTTTAAAGTTATAAGTTTCAGTATATCAGTGAAGATTTATCTTTGATCAAGTACATGTAGACTGAATGTTTGTTCAGACCTCACAGTGCCATATTGAGAACTCCTTTTAAAATATTTCTTTCCCATTTATTATTTAGTATAAACATTTTCTGGAACATGTCTTCTGTACATAGTTGTGTTTCACTCAAGAATCAGAACTTAATAGATGACCTAATTTCACAATTTGCATTTTTCTTATTTAATAACTTAGTGACAGTGTTTAGAGACCAATTAATTTATTTTACATGTACACATTTACATTAATGGGTTTCATTTTGTTGTTATACCCCTACAAACTAAGTGTAGGGGGGTATATAGGAGTGGGCTTGTCGGTCTGTTGGTTTTTGGTTTCTGGATAACTCAAGAAAGGCTTGACTTATTCAAAAAATTGTTTGGTACACATGTGTAACATCATAGAATTCAGGTGAGGTTCGATATTGGTAACAAACCACTAAATTTTGACAGAGTTATGGCCCCTTTTCAACTTAAAATTCCCTAAAAACATGGTTTCAGGATGATAACTGAAGAAAGACTTGACATATTCAAATAATTTTTGGTACACATGTGTAACATCATTATTTTTTTTTATTGTGTAACATAATAGAATACAGGTCAAGTTTGATTTTGATTACAAACCACTAAATTTGGACAGAGTTATGGCCCCTTTTCAACTTAAAATTCCCTAAAAACATGAATTCCGGATGGTAACTCAAGAATGGCTTGACGTATTCAAATAATTCTTGGTATTCATGTGTAGCTTCATAAAATACAGGTCAAGTTCAACATTGGTTACAAGCCACTAAATGTTGACAGAGTTATGGCTTCTACTGAGATTAAATTTTTCCAGATACACTTTTGACCATTCACAAATTAAAGCATTCTCTCTCTGTCCATTTCTTTCGAATGGATGCCATAGTTTTGTGACAAGGCCATATTGTGGGGGTATATCCATCACTCATGTGACAATTCTAGTTTTATTTATTTATTTAAGTTTGTTACATTTAGGCTTAACATATGGAATGAAATAGTTTTACTAAAATATTAATTTTTGTGGATATTTTTAATTAATTGTATTATTTGGTCATCAGGGCTAATTTTAATTATTTGTTTCCCTTAGCCAAATGAGCAAATATTGTATCTGTTGGAAGTATCAATAATACCAGGTCAATACTTCAATAAATCAGAATAAAATCATGGTAGTTGGTACATGAATTGTTCGAGTTGAAATTTTGATGTGGATTTGTTACCTGTAAATCTGTGTCACATTCATTTGTCTTTCATTTTGATTTGTGTGAAAAAGACAAAGATTTGCTTTATTTGTTAAGCTGCTCCATGTGGAGGATGCAATTAAGATTGAATGTGTTATAGCTCAAACACATTAACCTGGTACTCGTTAGCATATCATTAGCATATCATCGTGTTTTTTACGCGCTCCAATTGTACTCCTTTTTGTTGATGCATGGGTTTCACGAGTTTTATAATACCATAACTGTATTTTCAGTAAGATACTCTTTCAGCGGTTTAACTCAATTCAAGTACGTAATCTTATATACATGTATTTATTGTAATGGATTTGTTACATATTCATGTATATATGTCAGTGTCAGGTAAATGTGTCGGAGCTTTAGTATAAATACAGTGTATATATACCTTTCAGTTGTTTGTTGTCTTAGTGTTCTGTTTTGTTCTTGCTGTTTGCTTTTTCAGTGTTACTGGAATTATGTGTGACACTTGTACTGTGTTAATGTATCAATGATTTTTAGCTCACCTGAGCACGAAGTATTCATGGGTGAACTATTGTGGTCAGAATGTGTCCGGCGTCCGGCGTCAACATTTTACTTCAAACAACTTCTTCTCTGAAACCACTGGTCGGATTTTAACCAAACTTGGGAGGAATGTTCCTGGGATGGTCCTTTACCAAATTCGTTCATTTTATTAAAATATATTGAAAACTCAGGTTGCCATGGCAACCAAAACTTAAAAACTGTAAAACTGAAAAAATCTTCTTGTCAGAAACCACTGGCTGGATTTAAAAGTAGTTTTCACAGAAATGCTCCTTGGGTGACCCTCTACCAAATTCCTTCAAATCATTTTGCTTCGTTAAATAAACATGGCCGCCAGGGGGGCGGGCAGTTTTCCTGATATAGCTATATTGAAAACGTAAAAAAAAAATTCTAGTCTGAAACCACTGGCTGGATTTCAAAATAATTTCACAGCAATGTTCCTTGGGTGACCATCTACCAAATTCCTTATAATTATTGTGATTCGGTGAAAAACATGGCCGCTAGGGGGCGGGGCAGTTTTCCTTTTATGACTATATTGAAAATAAAAAAATCTTCTAGTCTGAAACCACTGGCTAGATTTCAAAATAATTTCACAGAAATGTTCCTCTGCCAAATTCCTGGATATCAGTTTGATTCGTTAAAAATAATGGCCGCCAGGGGGCGGGACAGTTTTCCTTATATGGCTATACTGAAATCTCAAATTATCTTCTTAAAAGCCATTATGATACTTTACACTCAGGTGAGCGACCTAGGACCATCTTGGCGCTCTTATGTATTAAAAAAATATAATATGTACTTTAAAAAGGCCATAAAATTTAAGTATGAAATATACTGTGTTTTTAAAATAGACATACATTTAAAATATGTTAAACAGATTTTTATGTTTTGCATAACAACAGCTGGAGCTAATTGGTTTCTTTCCTTTATAAATAATATGCAGATGGAAGTTAAGAATCACTGCATATTCACATAAACATGGATAGAATGGAAAACCGAATGTGATCGGGACTTTGTAAAAAAAAAATAATTCTGGATACCAGTTTTTCAGTGAAGGTTCCCCTGTATGCGTAACTTCTTCCGGCAATCATCGAAGGAACGAAACATATTTACGCACTGTTACTGATAGCTATGTGTTTGATGAAACAAAAGTAGCATCTTATTTGGACAATTGTTACATAATTAGGGCTCCGCAAATTTTTGCGAGTGCCCTATAGTAATCACCCTATCTGTCCGTCCGTCTAGCCGTCCGTCCGTCCACATTTTTCATGTTATTCTTTCATAACTTCAAAACCGTTTCAGCTATTAATTTGAAACTTCATGGGTGGATAGATCTTGCAGTGCATAAAAACCATTACTCTGCACTTCATGCCATTTGTTTATTTTTCATACTTCGGACTTATTGCCCTTTGTTTATTTTTCATACTTCGTTTTTGCCCGGAGCATAACTCTTAGACTATAAGAGGTATTAACTTAAAACTTTATAGGTGGATATATCTCATTGTGGAGAATTGCAGTGCACAAGAACCGTTACTCTGCTCTTAATAATTCTGGAGTTGTTGCCCTTTGTTAATTTTTCATTTTCAGGCGGCGTCAACTTTTGGTTTCATCTCTCTAATTTGAGAACGAATTGAAATATGTTAATGAAACTTCATCCATAGATACCTTATATCGAGACCTGGCTTGGCATTACATAGGGGGTGGATGGGGTCACTGTCAAGGTCACCGTTACAAAAAATAGAAAAACGGTTTCCGCTCAATTACTCGAGAACGAATTGAGCTATTGTAATTCAACTTCATACATAGATACTTTTTATCAAGACATCGCTTGGGATTGCATAGGGGTGGGGTGGGGTCAAGGTCAGCGTTACTAACAATAGTAAAACGGTTCCTCACCTTCAAACATGCTATTATTCGGGGCCCGCTTCCACTCCTGTGACAAAGCTCTAGTTAAAATTTAGTTAGTTTGTAAACCGAATGTAGGAACTACACATTAACGGACACCCATCATTTCTTGTATTGAGTATGGGGCGTTTTAATATTGCTTAAACATGAATTAAGAACCAATTGTAGATTCTATATACAGTTATCACTCATGAAAGCAGGATTCGAAATAGAAAGAGAAGAAATTCATGTGCTAAATAAACAAAGTATGTTTGACACATTAAGCGTTGGGTGAATGTAATGTACAAATGTCACGCCTTCATCTGTTTAAAGTTGTTGGAGTTATTATCACGCCATCTATAGGCAGGAACACGCGCGCACGTATGTATTTGCGTGAATGACGTCATAAAACGTTGTTGTCATGACATAGAAACAAAATGTCGATTTAATAATCCTAACACATAGGCCTACTAGTTAAAACAGTCGTCGAATTCTTTGACTTCTTGACAAGTTTTCGTAATCTTAATTCCAAATAATTAAACCACCAAAAGTATGAAAATGGATAATTTCCATGATATAATGTAAGTATTTAGATCGACTACTAACCCAGAGTTACATGGAGATATTTTCATTGAGAGAAGCTTCTGTGTCGATTTACCATTGATTCCTGATTCATTGAAGGACTCAACAGGAAGTTGTTGCTGAGAAGCCCACGATCACGTGCTTGTCCACATCCGGTAGTTTCTCCAGCCTCTTTCGTTCCGGATGTAGTAAGTAGACACGCGTAGGGGTTGAATCTGGGATGCGCACTTAAATGCTTGAGGCGGGTTTAGGGGATATGCACCCTATGAAATTTGTTTTGTTTCTAGCATCCTAAAAGTGGCGAAGATGCACTTAAGATGGTATACAGGATTGTGGTTGTAAAATACGCTTATATTTTGAAATACATTACGAAAATATAAAACATGGTTATATTTAAAAAATCAAATGTAATTGTCGAGTATTTAATGTGTTCCAATTCCAACAATATATATGTCATTGATATTTATTGCATTTAGTCGGATGCCGATTTTGTTTTAACAAGATTCTACCACATCAATGTTTTATTTATAGTCGTTTTTGACAGTTTAAACTCCTCGATTACTTCAGCCCATTCGTTTTGAAAGTTTAAACCTCTCAATTTCTTCAGCCCAGGTTTACGCACATGCGTTCGAGCTTCTGCTATACATTTTGGTGGATCCAGTATTGAGTGTAATACTTTGTCTGTTAAAACTAATACACTAATAGAATTGTACTGGGCGAATTATCTTGTGAATCTTTTTAAATGTATTAAAGGGACTATGTTTGCGAAAAAGTGATCTCCTTCAGCAACTTAAATGTGATTGTAGTCTAGAAATGATCAATCTAAGGCGTATACAATAAATAAAGTATAAATAATATACTAGCTATTCTGTTCAGTCACCGTCCGTCGTCGTCCGTATTCAACAATTTTAAAAAGTCTCCTCGGAAATCGCTTGGTAGAAATTGACCAAATTTGTATTCATGAATGTTCCTTATGTCGTCTTTTACCAAAGTACTTCAAATTATTTCGATTGCATGGGCGGGCCTTTTTTTCCTTATATGGTTCGTTTAACAAATCTTTTTGTTAGTAACCACTGGTTGGATTTCGAAATAATTTCAGAGAAATGTTCCTTGATTGTTCCTCTACCAAATACTTCAAATGATTTTAATTCGTTTAAAAACATTGCCGCCATGGGGCGGGTCTTGTTTTCCTTATATGGCTATTTTGAAAACTTAAAAAATCTTCGTCAGTAACCACTGGTTGGATTTCGAAATAAGTTCACAGAAATGTTCCTTGGGTGGTCCTCTACCGAATACTTAAAATGATTTTGAGTCGTTAACAAACATGGCCGCCAGGGGGCAGGCTTATATCCTTATACGGCTTTATTGAACACTTTGAATATCTTCTTGTCAGAAACCACTGTTTGGATTTTGAAATACTTTCACAGAAATGTTTCTTGGGTTTTCCTCTACCAAAGTACTATAGATTATTGTGATTTAGTAAAAACGACATGGCTGCCATGGGGTGTGGTATTTTTCTTCTTTAGATGGCTATATTGAAAATTTGGAAAATCTAGTTGTCTTTACGCACTTACTGGATTTTGGAATAATTTCACAAAATGTTTCTTGTGTTTCATTCCACTAAATTCCTTTCATTTATTTTGATTTGTTAAAAAGTATGGCTGCCTGTAACGTGTCGTTCTTGTTATTATTATTATGTCTTCACAAGCCAATTTGATTTGTAAAACTCCGGTGAGCGACCCAGAGCCATTTTGGCCCTTTTGTTTACAAATGGAAGGAGTACACAATTTTATCATAATTTAATGACATAAACTTACCATTAAATAAATGAACATCAGCTGCATCCGTACGCCTGCTACAGTCGAGCTCAGTAATCTATTAACAAATGCCATTTAAATTGTAAAAGAAAAAAGAAAAATATTTATTTTATTGTGGCTATTTATATGTTGCAGAAGTATCCATTAATGTGTATTATATTTAATAAGTAATAATTTCACAACATTATATAAAGAAGTATGTATGTTTGGAATAATGCCTGCGTTACTGGATCACGCAGTGCGCAGACGCGGCCATTAAATATATAGCAGCTTTAGTTAAGATTATTTCACTGGGATGTTCTTGTGTTTCAGGGAAACTGTTTTCTTTTTTTGAGAGGAAGTACCGCAGGTCCAAAGTCAGTCTGGATGGCTGGGTAAGTAAAGAATCATACTTTTATTTTAAGCCTTTTTTATTACAGGTCGATTGTGTCGAAGGTCTGAGGTTTATTGAAATACACTCGAGGCAGTTTCTTAAGTAGAACCAGTACTTGATGTCTTCTAAGAAAGGTCCTTCGAACGCTCGTCGAGTAGGATCGATCTAATGACCTCGATCGCAAGGCGAACACTATACCCATTACATCACTGCGACCTTACTTTTACTTTTACCATACCATGGGGGGGGGGGGGGGGCTTTTGGACACTTGAAAAGACAAGTGTTACGTTACCATTGCGCATGTTTGAAGCATGTTATTGTCTACAGAAAAACGGACTGGCGTACGCTCTCAGGCACGAAGACACGCACTCACGTGCGCAGCGCACACGTGTGACCCAATCATTCGCGCGCGAGTGCACGCACGTGGCTTAATTACACGTACGCACGGACACGGACGGGCACACGTGTGGTGTAATCACACGCTCACATTCGCAGTGCATGCACACGCGGCTCAAACGTACATGATGCGCAAAGGAGCAGTATACAACCATTATTAGTTTCTTCTTTGATTTTTGTAGGTTGTCGTCGAAATGTCTTCCGATATCGTCCGGAAACAGCCGGATAAGCCACGACTTTGGATCGATCTGCCAGACGATAATAACGACTTGTAAAATACTACTACTGAACTAGACATTAGTTTGATTAGTTGACCAGTTGAACGACTTTTTTATTTATTTTCCAGACATTATATACAATTTTCTGTTTATTTATAACTAAATATTATTTAGTTTTGTTTTGATAAGTGGAGTGAATAAAATCTTGTTTTGACACCGTTTTAGACATCCGGCCGTTTGTTGTGCTTTCCGAGTCTAGCCGTGTTTTTGAAACTAAATACTTGTTTTACATAAAATCCATTGTCAAGTGTCTATTAACATAGGCAAACAAGTTTTATCGTATTGTTATCAGGCAAAATTGCAAACAAAAAGACATAAATTGCATTAGACTGACATCGATCTATGCTTTAGATATTTGTAAATTGTAAAATAATACGTGTATATGTACAGTATAATATAGTAATGACAGTGTTAATCGCGCGCAAAGTGTACCTTTAATTTTCTAAGAAATAACTTTTTAAATCTGGAGTCTACTCGAAAAAACTTAATCTCTGCCACCATGTCGCCAGTTGCTTATTAAATATCACTGGAACAAGACGTCTCTGTGGGGAAAGATCTAGAGCGAAATAGCAGGGTGCTGCACCCTGCTCCTTTTTGGTTTGCCCCTGCTGCCCCTCTGGGCTGGGTGCTGCACCCTGCTCCTTTTTGGTTTGCCCCTGCTGCCCCTCTGGGCTGGTCAACACAGAAATGTTTAATATCTTTTGAACATTCAACACATGTTTGCAAATATTCAACTTCAAATTTTTATATGCTTTTAACCCTAAATCAGAAGCATTAGACTCATTAAAACCTTTGATTTAGCAAATTATTAGAAAATGTCCACAGACTTGTACGACCCCCCTGCTCCTTTTTAGCAGCACCCTGTACCTTTTTAGAGCCTAGATCTTTCCCTACTCTTGTTTATAAGCCCGCAAGGATATAATATATATGACAAATAAACTGACATTGATATCAGAATTCAGAATATCACTGGCAGTTAAAATTGCCGAAACAAAATCCTAGGAGGCATGGGCGGCTTTGAAAAATTTTACCGTTTCCAATGCTATATTCGTTAATTAATCTATTAATTCCAGCCGCGGAGACAGGATTTTCAGTAAGAGAAGGCGGAAATATGCAATAACTGAAAAAGGCTGCAAACAAACTGCTTTTGGTCCCACTGTCATGTTTGGATAGATATCGGAAAGGTGCGACATCGACATAAAGAAACAATTTAACGAAAATACCGAAGAATGGATTTGGTTATGACAATAAATTGATTAAAAACACATATCAATGGCAAGGAAATGTTCATGTTTTAATATGTTTTGAGTTTAAAAATCCGATTGTTGGACTATATTTTAGAGGGGGCGCACGCCGCTGCCGCCCCTACTAATACCGCCTATGAATTTTAAGTCGTCACAAGGCTTGCGGCCATGGAACTGTCTCTGAGATATGTTCCTTTCTGTCAATACCGGATCTTTCTGACTCATAGGATTTTGTTTCGGCAATTTTGATTGATATTCTGAGTGTATCAATGCCATATTGTTTTGACCAACTCTTTCAAAGAGTTCAAAGCTTTCACTCAATTGAATAGAAAGTATAACACTGTATCAAAACTATAATAACCAACATCACACGGAAGCCTAGTACGCGTACCTCCTCATTTATACCTTTTATAATATCACGCAATAGGGCTATAATTGTATTGCAAAATAGGTTTCGTAGGTTGGTAGTTGCATTATATCCGTCCCTTCTAACCCAAGATATTTAATTGTGTCCAGGCGCGATTACAGGATTTGGGGTTTGAGGGGGGGTGGGGGGCAGAAATTATAACCTACCTATATGTATTAGTTACATATTTTTCACTGAAAAAAGCGACAGTTACATAGCGCGATAATATACTTTAGCTTTTTGGAGAGATTCTAGACGTTATTAACCAAAGATCTACAAATAAACATGTGTTAATATATCTCTGTATTAATCTATGCTCAATATAAAACATTAGAAGAAAGATTGATAAACGCATTTAATATTCTACTGAGAAAGAACTGTGGGTTTAACAATTCGAAAATTAGGCCTGTACAATTTTACTGTTGGGGTGGGGGGGGGGGTTACCGGTACGCCGTTACCGCACCCTCTAAATCCGCATATGGTGGCCGCGCATGTGGGAAGCTAAACTATATTCTTGAATGGGCTATAAACCGTTGCGGCATCGGAAGATATAAATCTACTGTTAGTACTGATGAAGACGACGACGAAATAGAATCACAAGAAAATGATGATTCAGATGAAGAAGAATATACATGTAATAAGAAACAGAATATAAGAGTTATGATCGTTGTTTGGGAATGATGATGATGGTAAATGTGTCCAACAAAAATTATAAAATTAGTTGTGCATAACCCTACGCTTGCAAGCGTTTGAATAATATCTAAGCGTTTTATGATTATGATTGTCCTGGAATAATTTTGGAGTAGAATATTCAATTTCATTCACAATGGATCTCTTAGGATCTATAATGGGATCCATGGAAAAGCCTCCTTCTATGAGTGAGTCAGAAAAGAAGAAGCTAAAAGGTAAGATTACTTTGTAACGTCATTGAAATATTCGTACACAAACCGTTTCTTCCACGTGAGATTGTGTTCTTTATCTCGTCGTACAACTTAGACATTTCTCGAAATCACGATTTCGACATTGTCAAATCACGCGTAACGAGACTGGCGAGATAACGCGAGATTTTGAGGTCAGGGGGTTCCGTGTTCTCGCTCTAAAGTAATCATCGATCAGCTGCTGATGCAGTTTCTCATAAACTGTTTTTAAAACTCGAAATAAATAATTAATTAATGTCATATGAAGACGTATTGCTATAATTTACGATTTTAATGTTTACACACATAATTTAAACCTGGCTAACAGAATTAATGATCACACGAGCAGTGTGTCAAAATAGGCAAACATGAACAAGAAGCACCACACCAAACGTACGGTTAGAAGTACCACAATAAAACTCTTTTGACATGCTACTTTGAGAAACTCCACCCACCTATTTTTAAAACATGTAACAGGTCAGTTTGTCAAACGTTTACTTTGTACTAGTCTAAATGTGTAAAAAAAAAAGAGCCCAACATTGACTGCATTTTCATGGACCCAGAAAATTAGTTTTATTTGATGAGTGGGGTTTCTCACAGATATATTGATTTCATGTATATATCATTTTTAAATGATATTTTTTCTTTCGACAATTGCAACCTGAATACAAACCAGGCCCAGCTAGCTTAGTTGGTAGAGAGCTGGACTGTCAATCGGGGTGTTCGCGAGTTCGAGCCCCAGCCCGGCCACATAACTTGTGTGGGATTGGTCATAAAATAATTTCTACGGCCGTTCTCTCCCTACCTCTTCGTCAAGAAGGGCAGTAGTTACTTTTATTAAAGTATGTACATTTGGTACTGATCAACCGCTTACATTGGCTTAGGAAAATGAGTAGGTTAAGTGTTCGCCGTAAAGTCAGTAATTGTAGTTGATTTTGCTGCAGTATATACAGGATGAGTCCTGCAGTTCTACATAATAGACATGTGCCCTACTAGTAAAATCATAAGAAATATATGCAGCTTAATTATCTTGACAAGAAGAAAAAAGTCCATGTCACCGGGGTATTCTCTTTTAATCATAAGCTATAAATATAAAGTATTTCAAAATCACATCCACAGCACACAAATAAACAAAATTACATAAAGTATTCAATTTTACAGAAACAAGTATCACAAAAAATACATCATTAATGCTCAAAGCATGGAAATGTTTTAATTAGTATATTCCTGTGTAGAACACCAGTACTTAGGTCACTTTTTCGCAAGTTTTAGCACAGTACAGTAAAAAAACAAGCAGGTTCATCACAAGCTATTGAGTTGGGCTGATACCCCAGACATTTCCAGTTTACCCATTTTGAACAGGAACTTTACAGTCACAGTTAATGCTGGTTCCAATGTCACAATGAACAATTTTTCTATAGAATATATATAGCTACTTTCCGCAGTGGTTTTACACAAAATCACAAAGCGTTCAAGGGTCATAGCCCGGCAGACTGAATCAAGGAAGAAAATTATTCAGGTCACCAATGGATCACTTTTCCACTCTCTGCGGATTCCGGAATGTTTCGCACCAATGATGTTTTTCCCGAGCATGTTTCTACTTGGAACTTTGTTTGCGCACAGATGTGTTATTACTTTGTTTGCGCACAGATGTGTGATTACTAACTACTTATGACAATCCATCAACAACCATCTGTTATGATAACAACAACACATTAACATTATTATTTTAAATATATTCACTTGAATTTGGACAATTAATAATATTACTTAACTTGAACATACATTACACAATATTTATATATATTTTTTTTGTTATTCCATTTTTTATTTCCATCGTAAACATAACATATTTTGCATATAACATATTCTTTTCAAAATACACAAAATGAGTATATTTGTTTCACGAAATTTTTGTACGGTACATATTATAAATGAAGACAATTGTTAGTGTGAGAAAAATTGTGTTTAAATTAATGTCGATTTCATACCAGATTTTAAGATTAACAACAATGGAGTGGCATTACACAAGTAAATGTACATTTAGACAACGAAAAAACAACAAAAATAGCCCCCCCCAAAAAAAAAAGAGTGTGTGTTGCTTTAAGGTAGGTTAACTTATGGTAGATAGTATATGTAAAAACTATCGTTGGTGTCTGAAAAATATTTTTAAGTTAATACGGATTTCATACATAAATGTAAAGGTTAACAACATGGAATAGCATTACAATTTAAAGTAGTTGTGGATAAAGAAACAAAAGCATCAAGAAAGAAACAAAATAATAACACAAAGGAAGTGTGTATTACCTTAAGGTAGGTGTTTTAATTGAGAATAAAATGCGTCCAGAGTGATTGAAATATATGTAATTTATTTTGTGTTGTCGCGATTATTTCCTCAAGTTTAATTCTATTATTAAAAAAGGATACAAAAGCATCTATTTGTGGAATTGCTTTTTCCTGTTTGCACTTAAATATAAAATATTTAGCCAATAACATTACGGAGTTTATAACATGTGCATGTTTGAATTCAGTTTTGGCTAAATGACAGAATGATATAATCGCAAAATTTAGTTCAATGTTTTCTACCCCTTCTAACTTGTTGTAAATAAAAATTTTAATGCCCATCCAAAATTTTTGAATGTAGTGACATTCCCAGAATACGTGAATGTCTGTTTCTGAGTGCATATAACAGAAGTCACATAAAGTTGAAGGCACTAGATTGCATTTGTGGAGGTAAGTATTATTTGGTAAAATGTGCATGAGGTATTTATATTGAAAGTTTCTAAGTTTGGTGTCAATTGTTAATTTGACTGGTTGACTAAAGATGGCTCTTTGGTTAATGTCTGGATTATTTAACATGCTTTTCCATTTATCAAATTGTTTAAAATCTTCAGGTTTGTGATTTAATGTTAGTGATTTATACACTAGTTTGCAGACTTTTGTATGTTCTGTTATTTTGTTAAGCATGTATTGTGGTATGGAAGAATTTATATCATTTTCTTTTAGTTTACTTTTCCATTCAACAGGTATACTTTTAACAATTTTATGGTATTTCATAAAGTCTGCTTTATCTATTTCATAAATATTTATTATATCTTGAAAACTGTAAAATTCTCTTTTTCTAAAGTCATATAAATGTTCAATATATTGAATACCTCTTTCGAACCATGTTTTAATAAAGAAAGTTCTATTATCGTTTTTTATAAATGAATTATTCCAAATAATTTGTTTCTGTATTGGAATTTGGTTTTTTTCCAGAGCGACACTGAGCCATCCACACAAAATGTTTTTTAAGAACTCAGATTTTATGTTAAGGTCTTTTACCTCTTTTTCATGATAAGTTGATTTAAAAATTAACATTCCGCCATAATTACTTAGCATATTGTTATATATTTTCATTAATTTTGAATCTGGTTGAAATATAAATCTTTTTACCCAACTGGCTTTGAGGGATTTTAAGAATAGGTCAATATCCAACATTTTTAAGCAACCCTCGACATAGTCTTGTATAATTCGCTTTCTGGCAATTTTGTCTGGTTTTTCGTCCCAAAGAAATTTAAAACATAGCGATTTTATTTTTGAAATAATATCTTGAGATGGGTTTGGTAAAACTGTTAATGGATATACAAGCTTGGGTATTGCAAAATTTTTCAAAACTGTAATTTTGCCGATTAACGATAACTTCCAAGGCTTCCATTTATTTAAACAAGTTTCAAAAGCATGAATTTTTTCAGGAATGTTTAATGACATTATTTCTACTGGATCGTTGCTGAATTCTATCCCTAAAGCTGAGGCATGGTTAGAGCTCCAGATGAATTGTTTATGTTTGCAAAACTCAGTTTGGCGTTGTTTAGATGCACCCAACTTAAGGATTTTACATTTATTTCTGTTTAATGATAGTCCGGATATCAATGCAAACTCTTCTATAATTTTTATTAATGTTTCGAACGATATACGCGAACTGTCTAGTATGAAAGAGGCGTCATCAGCAAAAAGTGACTGTTTTATTTCTACATTATTAATTTTTTTCCCCTTAACTTGAGTGTTAAGCTGTATGTCTATCGACATTAATTCAATGCAGATAATAAAAAGATAAGGTGATAAAGGGCAGCCTTGTCTGACACCCTTCTGTATACTAAAAAAATCTGAAAAATGCACATTATATATAACGCATGATTTTGCATCTTTATAGAATAACATGACCCACTGTATAGTGTGTTCATTAAAACCGAAATGGCGTAGGCATTTAAACATAAATTCATGATTGATACTGTCAAAAGCTTTATTAAAATCCGTAAAAAATATGAGACCGGTTTCATTAGTTTCATCAATTTTTTCAATTATTTCTTGCAAAAGTCTTACGTTTTCGCCAATGTACCTTCCATTGATAAATCCGGTTTGATTTGTACTTATTATACTTCTTAAGAATGGTTTTATGCGATTGGCAATAGATTTTGTAGCTATTTTATAATCAACGTTTAAAAGTGAGACAGGCCTCCAGTTATCGATCAAAAGGGAGTCTTTTCCTGTCTTGGGTAGTAAAGTAATTATACTTTGTTTTTGCAGTTCTGTTAGGTTATTAATGTCTAAAGAATAATTAAGAGAGCTTACAACATATTGCTTAATATCTGTCCAAAATTTTTATAAAATTCTGCAGAGATGCCGTCTGATCCTGGGCTTTTGTTATTTTTCATGTCTAGCAATGCTTTAGCGCATTCATACTCTGATAGATATTTTTGTTCATTTTGCGTTTGTTCTGGACTTATTTTATTGGATATGTTGGTATAGAATCGTTCAGAGTTGTTTATGTTGATATTGTTATCTTTTTTATAAAGATTTTTGTAAAAATTTGCAGTATGATTTAATATGTCTTTTTGATCTTTTATAACTGTATTATCACTAATTTTAAGCTGTTGTAATGTTTTAGCTTCTGCTCGCTTTTTCTCGAGATTTGCAAAATACTTGGTGTTCTTTTCTGAACCTTCAATCCATTGTGCCTTAGCTCGAAGAAGTATTCCTTTTATATTATTTTCAATTAGAATATTTAATTCACTTTTTGAGTCGCTCAGTTGTTTGCATTTTTCTAAATCGTTACTGTTTACTATTAATTGTTGTTCTAGTTCTATAATTCTTGATGTAAGTGTTTTTTCCTGTTCCTTTTTCTGTCTGTTTATTTTGCTGGCATATTTAATTGTTTCGTCTCGAATATTTCCTTTAATTATTTCCCATAAAAAATGTATTTGGACTGGCTTCGCGATTAATATGTGCAATTTCCGATATGGACGTATGGATACATCTTTGATATTCTGGTTCCAATAAATAAGAGTTATTAATTTTAAAATACCCTGGACCTCTGCAATTAGAATGTAAATCAACTTGAATTGATACTATTGAGTGGTCAGATTTGAACCCAGGGGAGATGTGGCAATCTGGTAAACAATTTACAATGTCGTGAGATATTAAAAAATAATCTAATCTACAAAATATAGGCGGTCGAGTGTTTGAATGCCATGTGTACACTTTGTTATGTGGATTTTTTAAACGCCATATATCACATACATGTAGATCATTGTTTTCTATTATTTCGTTTATTTTTTCGTTACATCTTTTATTTGTATCTGATCGACCATTCAATTTATCTAAATTATAGTTGATAACAGTATTAAAATCCCCTTCAATAATTAATGAATGATCATTATAAGTCTGTATATGTCTATCCAATGTGTTAAAAAAATCCGTATTATCCGTGTTGGGACCGTAAATATTAAACATAACAATTAGTTTTTCTTGTATTTCTATTTTCAATACTTGAAGCCTGCCCATTATTATTTCCTGGTATTCTAAAATATTGTACTGAAACTCTGAATCTTTCTTGATAAAAATACCAATGCCTAGAGAGTTAGAGCTAGTACCGCTTAAGAAAAGGTCCCCTCCCCATTGTTTACCCCAAGTCCTGTTATCTACGTCTGCATGACAGTGTAATTCTTGAAGAAAGCAAATATGAAATTTGTTTTCCTTAAGCCATTGAAACATAACGGTACGTTTTGCTGATGACGCTAATCCTTTTGTGTTATAGCTACATATTTTAATTGTCATTTTTTAAAATAATTTGTGTAATCGTTTTCATTTTTATTCCATTGTTTTCCGTCCATGTGTTATGAGTATTTGGAACGCAACCCTTAAATAAAATGTTTGGTTTACACCCCGAAAAGCAACAGGTACACATGTTGAATAAAAACTGTTTCCTATGACAAAAAGGAATGGGCTTCGCCATAAAATAAATCAATGTAACATACACTTAAAATGAAAAAAATGAAGAGTAAATTTTGAGCGAACTTAATACAGCAGGTCAACGAATCATAAAAAATTACAATTGCCAGATTGTTCAAATATATACACTTATACAATTATTGATAATATGTATGTGTGTGTGTGTGTGTATGGGTGTGTGTGTGTGTGTGTGTGTGTTCATGTGTGTGTGTGTGTGTGTGCGTGCGTGCGTGCGTGTGTGTGTGTGCGTGTATGCGCACGCGTGTGTGTGTGTGTGTTTTGTATTATACATGAAATTAATAGACAATAATGGCTTTTATTATTTTTCCACTTATCAACAAAAAAAGCAAAAAACACGCACAAAAACACAAAAATGGCGCAACATTCGCATTTCTAACGTATAGGATGTTTTTACTTCATATTCATAAATATTATATTATATGGAAACTAAACACGTTCTTGCGGGTATGTGTAATGCGAATGTGCGTGTGTATGTGTGCGTGATTGTGTGCGTGTGAGTATGTGCGTAAAATGTGACAAGTAACGGCGTATATTACTTAAACATCGCTAAAACATACTCCCTTTCATTTGGGCAACCTATTGAAAGATAGATTGCCATAAAGGTTGCATATGTATAATTTTGAATGAGTATCTACTATGAAATGCCACTTTTTGGCAGTCTAAAAGACGAAAAAGAAATTTTTAGATAGCCATAATGGCTTTTTTTTTTTTTTTTTATGCGATCGCGGCGTCCTATGTTTGCTACGAACTTATCGTTCTGTGTACGAACGTGTGTGTATGCGAGTTTGTTTGCTTGTGTTTGTATGTATGCCGTCATGTACTTATCAGTAAAATATAATAAACCTCATATTGCTGCAATAATAATTTCTCTACACATATTTTGTATAACAAAATGATCAACAATAACGGCTATTATTGTTTTTCTAACAATCAACGCAGACCCCAAATCAATACGCACAAAAAAGAAACATATTCTTTGTATATATATACATACTGATGGTTCTAAAATATTATGCGAATATACCATATTGTACTCATAGATTACTATATCTACAAAAAACAAAACATTTTAGTGAAAATTATTTGGCAAACTTTACTCTAACAACTATTTTAGGGGTATTTAACCATCAACAAAATGTTTTACGCAAACCGCGCACATCCAAAGCCTTACAAAAATATTAACAGCAACACACAATAAAGTTCGCATATAAATAGTATGACTATTTTTGAAATTCCATATGTTTTTACCGTCAACTCGTTTAATTTTCTAAACAATACAGTGGTTTAATTAAGTTTTTGGTTAGTGCGCTAATGTTTTAAAGAGAATATAAAAGTTTAAAGTGTACATATTTTGCAAAACGTATAATGTATACAATACACATATTACTCACTATAATATAGAAGGCGTTTATTTAATTGAATTCAAATAGCTAAGTGATCACAACACTTAATTGAAACTAATATAACTAAACTGGCGAGTGGTTTATTTTAATACTTCACTGCATTACGGGTAGCGTCTCTGTATCGAATAGTTTCCCCGTGGTTCCCATGATTCATGCTCTTCAGCTGTCGTAAAATGGAGTTTGAAGTATGTTCTACACTGTACAAAAAATAAACAGTTACGCTCTATACAATATCAATTAGGCCATGGAATGTCCAACCAGTAGCGATACTGATCCGTGTTGACTCTATGCATCTGCTCGTTAACGTCTCTGTAAAATATGGCTCCCTCTCGTGTCCATGCCGATGTTACAATGTCAGGCTGCTTTTTCCTCACACAAGCGAACACTTGGGCGTTGAGCCTCGTGAGATGGTCGTTCACATACACAGGTTTGGATTTTTTACGCAGCAGTTTTGCTTGCTGCATGATTTGGTTTCTTCTCATTCTAGACACCATCTTCATAATGATCGGCCTCTCTTTTTGTCTATCAAAAGGACCAATCCGATGACTGATGTCAATGTCGGCTTTGGACAGGTTCAGGTCCGGGATGTGGGCGTTTAATATTTGTATTACCTTTTCAGTGGTTTCGCTGTAGTTTTCTCTTTCGCTATCTTCTATCCCTTCAATCCGTATGTTATTTCGTCTACTGTATTGTTCCAGTTCATTAATTTGAAACTCATTAGCAGATTCTTGACATTTCATAGCTTTATTAAGGCGCTCATTCACTAGCTTTTGTTCGTGTAGCTCGGTACGTAACTCCTTAATTTGGTTACTGCATTTGACGATTTCTGCTTCCTTTTCAAAGAGTTCTCCTTCGAGTCTTTCTACGCTTTGGATAACTGTACTCAGTATTTCTTCCTTCAACTGGATAACCACTTCCTTTACAAGTTCCTTCAGTTCTTTACTATCTTTTGTTAACATATTGTTCAGTTTTTCGTTAATGCTTTTCAGTTCTTTGGCTATCTCTGTATCTGACTCTGGGCTTGTCTCACACTGAACATTTTTCTGTTTCTTTTTCTTCTGCTTTGCACTAGCTTGTTCACAGATGCTATTGTCAGCTTCACTCACGCTGCTTACCACGTCCCTGCTTCGTTTATCTCCGGCCTTCACGTCCTTCGTATCTTGCTCCATTTCTGCAGTGTTGTTTATTGTAAATATTCTGCACGTTGTAGATGTTCTGGTTTATTGCGAATAAATACGCTCAATCGTGGTTTATCAATCGTATATTAAAAAGTCCGGTTAACACATGGGGCACTCTACTTTTTTTGAAGAGTATAGTTTCACCAATCGACCATGTGATATATACACAGTGCGCCCCGTGAATTACATGTGTATGTGGTTATATAAGGTTAAAAATAACATTCAAAATGGCGTCGCCCATTCCATATAGTTATTCTATTTCATTTTGCTTTTGATGTTTTCAATCGATACCACTCGACGATAGTAAAGTGAATATAAAGTTTAATGTTTACCGGTTGTTTATGTACATAAATATTTTTTATAAATGTAAATATATCAGTGGTGTTGTGTGTCACAATATGCTAATTCAAGACGAAATACTGCAATCAGGTGAATAATCCCCTGGAAAATCACGGTGAGACATTCCAGATTCTGTTTGTGATAGTTACCTGAAACAAATAAAGTTCAAGTAAAGTATTATTATTATTAATATTATTGCAAAGATATACTGTAATACAGACACACAATAATATTGTGTATAAACATGAACTGGCTACTCTATGCAATTCCGTATATATACATTAAAACTTCTAAAAGATGCATAGATTCGTTGCAAAGCAAAATGAAAGTAGAAAATAAACAAACACAGAACTAGGTAGTAGGTGTTTAGACCTTCCTTTATCTAATAACGATACACAATACACGAAAAATATACCATTTTTAAATTTTGTATATCATATTCGAAGGAAAAAGTATAAAAACCAATACCGAAATGAGATCTATTGGTTAACAATGTGTTTACAATTTGCGATTAATTACCGTTTCCCACCCACATGTAAAAGTTAGATTGCAATGTGCACACACATAAAAATTGTTGCATTAAAGCACGTTTTTGATTAAATTGACTTACAGATACTTCCTCCACAACCTTATCCAGTTTTCTTCTCTTCGACATAATGTTAAATTTGCAGAATGCAGAATATTTTTTCTGAACAACGATTATCACCCCCTGTACGTCGGTAAACCAATTTGCAGATGATAAAACAAATTTCAGAGAAAACTTATCGTCCGCAATTGACAGGTAGGTACTTATTTTGAATTTTTCGGCGATTTAAGTCAGTATATTATATACATAATTATTGTACACATGTATAAAGTAATGTCCAACGCCATTATGTATTAAGTGTATTGCCAGAAATATACGTTTTTTTAAGAAGAAATATAAAAATTGTCTGGGGGAATTACAAAATATTCAAAAAATGTACGTAAATATTTAATTTTTGGCATCTAAATCGACAAATTAGTGAACTAAACCGTTACATAGTAGTGATATAATCCATCCAGAAGGGCATTCAAACGTTTGTTAGTTGATACCGTAGAGGTTTTGGGGTTAAAATCAAACATATCTTGGAATGGTATGCTCATTTATGGATAAAGCCGAACTGTTTGAAGAAAATGTGTAAATAAAGTCCAAACTTAAATTGTATAAAGCTCAAACTGCGCGATAAAATAATTATTTTTTGCAAAGGAAGGTTTGTTTTGTGCTAGTTTTCATTACATTCTTTCATTACATATACATATTTTTATTATATATAATAGAAGAAAAATAACTTTTATTCAAAAATTGTGCAATGTGGCATATAAAAAAAAACGAATAAGGCCAACATGGCCCATGATCGTCATAAATAACAATTATACAAATAGGAACAAATAATATTATCATGCTTTAAGAAAGAGAAATACATTTATTTATATTTATCTGCGCGTACTATATAAAAGTATTCTGTACTGTATTCTCGTGCTTTACGAAAATTATTTGTTTTGTTCCCGATTCTTTTTTCTTTGTATAGCAATGACCTGGAGGATATATTGTACTCAAAAGGTGCCAGTGGTATTGATATAGGCATCTTAAAGTGCTTCATACTTATGTATGCGGACGGTGAAGGGCAAATACGTTATCTATTGTTCCCATTTTTGCTCGACATTCAGCTTGTGCTTCCAGCAATACATGGTAATTTCAGCCCAGCTTGCCTACTTTTAATAAAATTTGTGAACAATTTACCTATGACACTTAACATAGTTATCACTCTAAAATTATTTGTGTCATTTAAATCTCCTTTTTTGTGTATAGGTACAATACAACATTAGGTCCATTTATCTGGAAAATATCCAAGACATAATATTTTGTTAAACAATTTAAGCAAGTTCATCTCTGCCATTTATTATAAATTCATTTAAGATCAGATCTGGTCAAGTTCATCTCTGCCATTTATTATAAATTCATTTAAGATCAGATCTGGTCCCGCACTTTTTCCAGTTTTTATATTGGCAGTCCCTTTGAATAATTCTCCAGCAGTAAAGTATTACTGTGATAAGAACCTTAACAATGTCAGTGTTTTTTTTTTCACCTGTGGGGGAAGGTGGCGGGGCCCTTCAGATGGAGGAATTTTACGGCAAAAGGGGAATTTTTTTTTTTTAGAAAAGCAGTATTACATGCTTATATTCTACTTTGAAATAAAAAATTAATCAACTGTTTTGCTAGAAATGATAAATTAGAATATGCACTAAATTGGTTTGATGAAAGATTGCTGGGATTTTTTACGAAAATGCCTATCTTAGTCAATTTTTGTCCGATTTTGGTCAAATTTTTTTCAAATTAAGCTTACATTCTGAGGGGAATTTTAAAGCAAATAAAGGGTAAAATATATAAATATTTTTTTTGGCAGGGAAATGGGGCAGAATTTCGGCTCCAAATTGGCCCTTAAAAAACCACTAAATGTTTACTTTCATAAAATTGTTGCACAATGCTTTAGTGAACTTTTCTGGTCAACAAGGTTAAAATCTCACTGAAAATGGTTTAAATGCATACATTTATAGCATTTACATAAAGCAACTTGTACAAGTTTGGTTATTATCCATTCAGTTTAAAAAAATAGTTTGGACTTTATCACCTAAAACTTAGGGCTTTATCAATTTTACATTATATTGTCCAACGAAAATAACAATATAACGCGTATTTGATGCATCTAAACAACGCATGAAGCACATATACAAAGAAGAATGGCAGATACGTACGGTCGTACATGAATTATTGCAAAAACATTAATTGACCAGTACTGTTTTACATAAAATATTGCCAACTTTACTGATTTTTCTACATTCTTAACCATATTCATACTTATTTGGCCAAATAATTGCCATTAGGAATCGTTTTTAACAGCGCATTATACATACAGAATATCATTGTATCTTGTGCGATATTTTAAATGTTGAAACTTACCTTAAAGATATGAGTATTTGTAAATACATTACTGTAATAAGTAATTTGTCCGACATCTATTTTCTCTGAAATTTGATTTATCATCTGCAAATTGGTTTACCGACATACAGGGGGTGATTATCTACACAGCGGAAGCAATCACTGCGCAACCCCCCTGACCTAGATTTCCGGCGTATTCGGAACACCTCGGTATACAATGTCGAAAAGGTCATTAATGAATTTAGCCCATGTACTAATATAACTCGAGTCAAAAACCATAATTTAGCAATAGCATACATTAATAATACTCATCATCATGATATCTATTGCAATTGTTGTTTTTTATTCAGCACAGAAAGCTTTGCTTGAGACACAAAAAGACTTGGAACGTAGAAAGTTAGAAGAATTCCGTGTAAAGGTATAACAATGAACTTCAGTCGTTGAACATTTATTATTGTTTTTCAGTAATGAGGCATCTACTATATTTTTCATATATTATCAGATATTTCTGGCATCATGGAATAAAAAAAATAAATGTGTAAATTATGGGAAAAATGCAGTATTTTTAATAATATTTTTTTTCATGGGCATCAGGGTTTGCACGAATCACCCTCCCCGGGGTTTTCCCTGCGGGTTTTACCAGTTTTTCCCGCCCCAATTCTGAGCATAACAGAGCAATACTATTTTTTATTCAGTTAATATGCAGTTGTTGTTTTTTTAATAAATCTGAAAATAATACAGGAAAATAATACGGGAAATCAAGGCGCGACAGTTTTTTTCCGTCTATAGATAACGCGAGTGCTTATTTTTAACTCGACTGAGCACAAAGGGCTCGGTGAGCTATTGGTATAGGTGACCTCTCCTGCGTCGTCCGTGTGCCATCAACAATTTGTTTCGTTCTCACGCTGGAGACTACACTTTTTATCCAATATTAACCAAACTTGCACAGTTTGTGTATGGCCATAAAATCTTGGACGGGATTGTTATTCGGCGAGATCACACCAGTAACACTAGAGTTATTGCCCCTTTTACATGCAAAAAAATGCAAAAATGCCAGTTCTAGCATATAGACTTTATTTTCAATCCAATTTTAACCAAACTTTCACAGTTTGTGTATGACAGACCATCAGATCTCATCAGACACCAAAAATGTGCCAGGTCGTGTTTCAAACGCCAGAGTTATTGCCCTTTGTTTATGAAAAAATAACAAAAATGGACATTATTTGTGATAGAGACTTCATTTTTCATCACATCTTCACCAATCTTGCCCAGTTTGTCTATGACCATGAGATTACAGTTGAAGTCGAATATAAGCAAGATCAGACCAGAAACACTGGAGTTATTGCCCTTTGTTTGTGAAAACAATGCAAAAATGGACATTTTTTTAGGATAGAGACTTCATTTTTAATTCAATCTTCATCAATCTTGCACAGTTTGTCTATGACCATAAGATTACAGATCAAGTTGAATATAAACAAACAGGCCAGAAACACTGGAGTTACTACCTTTTGTATGTGAAAAAAATATACAAAAATAGATATTATTTAGGATAGACTCTTCATATTTCATCCAATCTTCACCAATCTTGCAGAGTTTGTCTATGACCATAAAATTCAATGTGAAGTAGAATATAAGCAAAATCTGGCCAGAAACACCGGATTTATAGCCCTTTGTGAAAAAAATATACAAAAATGGACATTATTCAGGATAGAGACTTCATTTTTCATCCAATCTTCACCAGTTGTGCACAGTTTGTCTATGAACGTAAGATTACAGGTGAAGTCGAATATAGGCACGTTCGGGCCAGAAACACCAGAGTTATTGCCACTTGTGTGTGGAAAAAGCATCAACAAGTTATCAATGATTGGCTTGCACACATGATTTTTGACGAAACTTACACAAATTGCATATGACCATAACAATTGATTGATCAAATTTGATTTCCAACAGTTGCAAACCTTGCATGCAGTTATTTGTACGTGCAACATTAATGCCTTCAGAGCTTGCATTAACATCGTTTATCATCATTGGACAGAAAATTATCAAAGAAAAAGCAAAACTTGACCTTATAGCACTGCCATCGTAATTATCGCATTTCAACAAGTTCTCCAAAACTGGTTGCGAAAAAGACATCAAAGTCTACTGTTTCTGCATTTTCCAGAATTGTCATTCACTTAATGAAAGAGGGTCAGGTAAGAATATCGAGAAACATGATTTCAGAACCATTAGCAAAAACACTGCACATCCACTACCTTACTCGTACTTTAGTTAGCCCATTGCACTAACCGATTTTTAAATCAAATTGATGCATATTGTTCAGATACCTTAATTTTCAAACCTGTCACAACAGTATGGTCTTCATCTGTACCAGTTCTCAGGTGAGCGCTTTAGGCCATCATGGCCCTCTTGTCATTCTTGCTGCAGATACAGAAGCAGATAAGTGCCTTCATCAAAGATGGCAAGCAGGAAAAGCTCAAATTTGAACCAATGGAAACGACCCTCAGAGCCATTGTGTACGTACACAGTATGTTAAGGGTTTACTATATTATACCTTTTGTATGGATTCACTTTTAGGTCGATGTATTTTTATCAAGTCAAAGTTTTAAAGTTAAAAAGAAATGGATGAATATGTATATGATAACAATAATATTGTAAACATTGTTCTAACATTTTAAAAGCATGGTGGCATGCTTTGAAGTTATGTAATTTATACATAATTGTTCAAGTTGTGATAACCAGTGTATGTAATACTGCTGCAGGGATATAAATGAGGCATGTCATGCAAAAACCGGCCTTAATGCATGTGCGGAAAGTGTCTTCCCCGATTAGCCTGTGTTGTCCGCACAGGCTTAGCCGGGATGGCACTTTCCGCTTTTATGGTATTTTCTGTTTCCAGGAAGTCTCTTTTAAACATAAATCCTCTGTATATGGAAAGTGCTGTCACGGATTAGCCTGTGCGGACTGCACAGGCTAATCCGGGACGACACTTTACGCACATGAATTAATCCCGGTTTTTACAAGATGCCCCTCAAATGTACATTCTCCCAGTCGCCACTGGCAAGTTGTTTTACTGCTGATCAACTTGATCCAACCAGTAATTAGCTAGGGTTGGGACGATACTGTGAATATTGATATTGTACCGATATGCACATCTTCCGATACGTATCGATACACATGTGACAACACCAACATATTGATATTTTCAGAGTTAGTGTTTTATCCAGACCTAATCAGCACGGCGCCGCGCCATGCCCCTTTATTGATCCACCACCCTGCCCTGTTCTAAGGCAATTAGCGCCTCTTGCCTTCTTATCTATCGAATGTATTGATTGTTAACGAGTGCCGTTTGTGATGGTATGTTATTATAAACTAATCTGTGACTAGCTGATAAGATCAGCAGTAAGGGCAGTCATAATACGAGTTTGTGTCCAGATACAATAAAAACATGCTGATTTTGTTTTTAAAATGAGCGTAAATTGTCTGCTTTTAATAGCCTCGTTTTCATATGCAATTTCTAACATGTTTTTGTTTCGTGAATTGTTACGATAAACGTGATAGCAAAGGGCAGAATGCATATAAATGTAGACTCAGTGTCGTCTTTATTCCTAAACTGTGACAAAATACATATGATACAATATTTCTTCCAATCATAACCAAAAATCCCTGAAAAAACGACTCGCAGAACGAGCTATAATTTCGGACAAACATATTCAGATAAATCATTTTCAATCCGTATTTCAGTGTTTGTTTTCTTAATGTTCAGTCTTGACTTTTGCTTTTCATCATTAATCAAAATAGTAGTAGCAAGGTCATCATCAACAGCATAATTCATATGAACCATAATGATGAAAATAAAAATATTTCCTACAATAAAACAGATGAAAAATAAAAATTGTGTCAGAGTAATAGGATTTTACCATTAATAAACTTGATTTTAAATTTGCCCATAAACCGTTTGAGTTTAAAAGTTGTATTGTTTGGAACTACTTATGAATAATAAATAAATAAGTTTTCTGATCTTTGCGATTGATATAACTTAAAAATAAGAAGAATTTATAATATTGGAACATTAAAATGTGTTAATAAACTGACTTAATAATCATCAAATATATAAAAGGAATCAGTCAGTAATACTTCCAGAAAAAACTATTTAAATCTAATGTGCCCTTTTTAACAGTGTCACCGTGCACATAATGCCCTTTTTTCAAATCAAGCGCCATGCCCCTCGGCCCTTCTAGATTAAACACTAAGAGTGATTATGTCCGAACGACATCCAGTTAGGTTTCATGTTGCGTTAGTTAGACGGTTTTAGACTTTTCACAGACGTTAACATAGAATGTAAAACACGATTTCATTGGCTGTTAGGAGGGCTATTGATCAATTAGTTGTTTCGTATCGTATCGTAAAATATCGTATTGGCAGCCCTCCGTATCGATATATAATACATAGTGTTACTAAAAATAGTAACATTTTGACGTCGATTACGGGCCGTTACGCGGCTCCGCTGAGACGATATAATTATAATTGGCCGCGGCCGATTTTTCGATAATCGAAGAGAATCCGATCGCGCGACGTCAACGACCACGAATGGCGTATTTAGTAAAAATTGTACGGTTATATCCGAAAATGCAAATACTGAATATTAACGAAAGTTTGTAGTTAAATTGATTAAATATATATACGATCTATACCCCATGCATCTTTTAGTTTGAGAAAAAGAATCACTGAACAAAATTTAACAGATCGGAAACTTTTACTGTACATCAATTTTAATCAATTGCTTCCAACAATAAAAATCCAACAATACTGTAAGCACTTCAATTCCATTGTCTTGTATCCATAAGTCTTAATTTTTAACAATCATGATATTAATTTCATGTGAACCATTCTGACCAGAAACACGATTTACGAAATCGCAATGACTGGTCAGAACGTTTGATTTTATTCGATTCAAAGTATCAAAATATATTATTTATCCAACTGACACATTCATTATTCAGAATTCGTCCATGCATAATTTATTAAACTAAAAGTAATGTATTTTACTAAAAATAAAAGCAAACACGACATAATGGTTGTCACAACAAAACTGCGAGTCCAGCGAAAACTGGTTTGCTTCGTCACTGTTTTTCGGTTTATAAATTACGTCATTCGTTAGAATTGCGTCACATATTGCGTAATTAGTTGAATATTAAATAAAAGTACGGAAAGTTTGTTTGGTGTTTTTGTTAACATTTTGTGTAATAAAGAAAGTAACATGATTCTTTTCTTGTGACAGGATAATATATATTATAAACGATAATATACGGCAGAGCTGGGCCGGGCATCTATAATCGGCCCTAGCCGTAAAACGGCCCTCGGGCCGTTATATCGGCAGCGGGCCGATTATAGATGCCCGGCCCAGCTCTGCCGTATATTATTGTCTAAGTATCTTATCAGACGATGAGCATATCATCCAACCCTATAATTAGCCCAGTTGGCGAACTGCATATCAAAAATACTCTGCCAAAAGTAAAACCCACTATCTAATATTAAGCCTACAATTTACGCAGACATTGAAACCTAAAGAAACCAACGGTTAAAAATGTTTATTTCATTAATGTGTCTCAAACTTCCACTGCTGAAATGATGTAATAATTGTAAGCTCTAATGAGCTTAAGTGGCACATTTCACGGCTGGGCTCATACATTTTCAGGGTCACAAGTCCAGCTGGCCCGTTACCCGGAATATTATTAACATCATGGCCCTCTTGTGTTATTTTCTGCCGCCGGTGAGCATGCTATCTATCGTATGTTTGTGTTCATGTTCTGCAGGCATGATATTGCGGATATTGCCAGTCTCACGTCATTCTCCTTTGGTCTCGAGGAACAGGACAGATACGTGATGATCTGGAAAAAGGTAAATGCCAGTGGTGTGGAAATATCAAAATTATTCAATTGTCCAGTCATGTTCATTGCAAAAATCAGCTTTTATGCAAGCAAAGGTTAAAATAAAAATATAGTTTCATTCTGGGCATTATTAAGATATTTGTCATTAAATAATAAATAACACACAATTTATATTGTTGTTAAACTATATAATAATGAAATAGTTAACTCCCAACTTTTACATCATTTTCTCGCGTACTTGTCCGCAGACAGACAGACAGAAAAAGTCCGGCATAGGATTTCAACTTGCCTGAGTAAAATTTTAATGCATGCGACAACTCAGATATTTTGGCTATTAGCAGCTGTTGGTCAGCTTTTATGGCATGCATTGTAGCACTTTGTAAAAGCCGCAGTCCATAGAATATAATTCAATGCATCTTAAAAGAATATAATTCAATGCATCTTAAATTGGCATAAGTTCTAATGAATGTTAATGCCATATATTTTACTGAAAACTGTTTCTACTTGAAGAAAGCATTAAATAATGTCAATGTTCGAAAACGCTTGGTACGAACAGAATACATGTATACACTTGGGTACATGCCGATTTACTCCAGAGGCATAACCAGCTATCGCATACAGAAACTATACGATAAAAAGGTTACCAAAACATTATTAATTTATCTATTTCAATCTATATCTATTTTTTTGCATTTTTATCGGTAAGATGTTCATTAGAAACAATTTATGTAAAAATGTGTTTTATTAACATTTTTATGGAATGCTGCTTTAAGAACTTATAAATTTCTTATAATGAGATCCCCATGTTTGCATGTATTCTTCCGACATATTACACCTATGCACTTAAGTTATTAATATAATTACTATTTGCAAAAGTAGGGGTTATATAGAATTCACATGTCACATTGTGTTGATCTGTCTGTCTGTATGTTCGTTCATATTTCATTTCCGCTCCATCACTTCTAAATGCATGGAGAGATTTTCATATTACTGCAGATTATTATTTGCCATGACCAGTAAAATTGTTTTATTTGTTGTGTACAGTAAACTCCACTCGTAACGATATTGAGTGTACCACCGGATTTATATCATTATATCCAGATATCGTTACATCCGTTAATATGCAACCAATAGCATGGACATATAAGTATATAAGAGAGACGCAACACCGATCATCTGATATACATACATTTAATATAGGACTATTTATACGGGGAAAGAGAAAACAACAATAAATACAATCAGTTTATTACAATTAAAACATTCAGAATACTTATCACAAATTGATTGGGTGAGAGTTTTTTTATTTCTTGGTTCTCGGATCCGCCGACCCGATTTTTTTCAAAAACATACATCCATAATTTTTTTCAGGCCAAAACGGGACATTGCCAAAAAATCGCCGGGACATTTGACATTTTACCGGGACACATTAATATTGTCATTTTGTCCGAAAAAAAAGTAATAATAATAGTTTACCGTATCTAACCTAAGTCCTATTCCGTTTCATGGTGTATATAGTTATAGTTCAAACAATAAACACCCAAAATGAATAACACAAACATACACACGCATATATTTTAATCATATTTATTCAATAATATAAACGATAACATGTATTTGTAATTATGACATCAAAGAAATTACATGAAACATGCAAATATTAATATAAACACTGATTGTCAAATAAACAAATGCGTTTACAAGGGAGACTACTCCAGCAGACTTGTACCTGGGCTACGTTCCACTATACACTGCGTCATTAACTGCATCAACTTTTGCAATGTGAACAATACGAGTTTAAAGAAAGTAATGATTGTTTTTGCATCTTTAATTCTCGAAAAGTTCTCAATTTATTTTCATACTTAACCTTCAAACGTTACCAAACTAACTATGTGATAACACCTATTCTATTTTAAATCAAAATACCAACAAACACAGTTCCTTTTTTATTCCGAAACAATGCAACAATCAGCAGCAATTAGCGACCGCGGATCTATGACCCCCATCCCGCGAAAGTGTGACAAACGATCAATAAATCGCTAATGGGGTATCATTACTGCTCCTCTTTGACACGCAGCTAGCGGGTATTGTTGTCATAGGGACCGATAAAGGGATTAACGATCTGAAGTTAATTGTTGGCCCAATGTAAGTTTTATGGTACACTAACATCGATTTTTGTGATTGACCGGGACAAAATGCATCTCACCGATACGCCGGGACAGACCTCGTGAAACCGGGACAATCCCGGTCAGACCGGGACGTATGGCATGTATGCCAAAAAGCAACAACAAAAAGTGTACAATGTAACCGATATCATAAAAATGACCTTGTGAAAGGGTTTCAACCTGTTACACTGAATGCAAAAAAAATATTAATGTCATGGTTATCATGTAGTGATTAAGTTAATGTTGTGTAATATGATTTTTTAAAAGTAATAATGCATTAAGATTTTAATATCAATGCCCATTTCCATTTTCGAAATTTTAGTCATAAATTTACTCAATTCTGAGTTGTTGTTTTTTTGTTTCTTTTTTTTCGTCCTCCAACCGGACACTTTTCCAAAAATATCCGAGAACCAAGAAATAAAAAAAAACTCTGGCCTTACCACAGCAGCGATTATCAAGCCAACCGCAGAACTGTTTACCTGGTGCATATTTTTCTCACATACAGACTCCAAATATCATAACAAAAGGTAAATATTTGCAACTGGGCCGTAAATACAACATCGTTATAAACGAAACATGCGATATCGTTACAACCGATGTTATATCATTTGAAATATATAGGGGTCCGGCCGGGACCTTGGACACAGCATCGTTATAAGCAATATATTGCTATAAGTTATATCGTTACAAGTGGAGTTTACTGTACATCACTATCTTGTCTGTCAAATGTGAAGGTCACAATTGAAGTCATTATCTGTGTAAAAGCAGTATGTTGGGGTATTAATCACCCTTAGTGAAAGCTCTAGTTTTCTTTAATGTACTTACTTTTGTTTTGTATTTCCTTTTAATTTGCTGAAGGTATATAGCAAAGTATGTTCACTTTGCTTATGTTCTATTGTTGAGTGTTTTCGGTTTGCTTATTATGTGATATCAGCTATCTCCGTCGAAATTCCATAGTTTAGTATCTGCTTCGGTAGTTTACAACTGGCCCCACGAATATGAAAATTCTAGATCTCAAATGTAGTCTCAACTTAAAATATTGACCAGTGAGAAAGCTGTATATATTTGATTTTTGATTTCTATTGGTTAAAGGTTTCAGGTTAAGACTAAGATTGAATTTAAGAATGTTCGTAGTCATGGGCTGTGTTCTCACATGTGTTATCGCTTTCAACAGGAGTTTGCTCCATCAGACGAGGAACTGCTTGCCTACAAGAGAAATGAGGAGTGGGATCCAGTGAAGGCTAAACAGATGGCAGAACTCAGGGTAGGTACTGGTAGTCAAAATGAAATGTTAGCTTTATCCCGCAGTCATGGAATAAAAACAAATGAGGAATGTCGTGGGAAAAACAGGCTCAATGCATGTGCGTAAAGTGTCGTCCCGGACGGCTCTTTCCGCTTTTATATTATTTACTGTTTCAAGGAAGTCTCTTGTAAACATGAATCCACTGTAGGCGAAAAGTGCCGTCGTGGATTAGCCCGTGCAGACTTCACAGGCTGAGCCGGGACGACACTTTACACACATGCATTAAGCCTGGTTTTCCCACGACATGCCTTAAATTATTAAAATATGAAAATAGCTGGGGCTGAATATAGACGTCATTGCCTAGCAGAATTTCATTAAAATCATGCACTGGTCCCCATATTTCCCAAAATTTGACTGGATTTTTGCTTCCCCATAACCTAATTTTCTTGTGATAATCTTGCCCATAACCAAAGTCCTGGGCCTCATCCTACAGGGCTTTCATTAACTTTTGAAATCTGGAAATTTGAACTTCCTAGCCTCTTATTTTGGAAGTTTTGCTCATAATATTTGGAAGTTTTGATAGTAATGCGTGACCTAAGTCCTGAGCATTTGAGAAATGTAATTGAGCCGCGTCATGGGAAAACTGGACTTAATGCATGTGCGTAAAGTGTCGTCCCGGATTAGCCTGTGCAGTCCTCACAGGCTAATCCAGGACAGCACTTTCCGCCTACAGTGGATTTATGTTTAGAAGAGACTTCCTTGAAACAGAAAATACCATAAAAGCGGAAAGTGATGACCTGGATTAGCCTGTGCAGACTGCACAGGCTAATCCGGGACAACACTTTACGCACATGCATTTAGACCGGTTTTCTCACGACGCGCCACAATTAAGTATAAAATTCAAGGTTTGTTCAAGGTCATTTCTTTTTCATCAGGTGTTTATAATATGCCAATTTATTCAGTTAAGGAGGTATACATTGAGATGAACCATTTTATTTTTTACATGATGAAACTTCCATGGCTGCAATTTTGGAAGTCCTGTGACAAAAACTGGGAGTAAATTACTCTTAAACTTCCCTTAATGGAAGCCCTGCATCCTATACCTCTGAAGAAAAAAGCCCAGACAGTCAGTGGCATGTTTTACCAAAGCTCTGGGCCCCCTCCCGAGCCGCTAAATAAAAGCACAAATGGCAGTGATATTTCTTCAAGTGCATCCCGCACTTTTCATGCATTACGTTTGCCAAAGCACTCAACCTTTCTCAGAAAATAATGTCAGTGTCATATGTAAAAAAAAATGGCACTTACCATTACAATTAAAGTACAAATCATAAAGAAATAATATAATGGGAAAATTAGTAGTTAAGTCCCTATCTATCCATCAGTCTTGTTTTACTTATTGATGATGGCCAAAATATTCACTTTGGATTATTTAGGAACCTTTGACAAATGAAATGCTGGCATGATTCTCATAATGAACACACATTAACGTGCGAAGTTTCAATGATTTGATATACATTCGAACATCGTTATTTGGAACTCTGTTAATTCAAAGTCAGCGTTATTTCGAAGTAGTTTTCTGGTCCCGAATTTATTTCTTCTTTTATTTAACTAAAATAAACTCGATTAATTCGAACTTTTTTAATTCGAATTATCATTATTTTGAAGTCTAAAATTCGGTCCCAAAAGAGTACTTCACACCTATTTGCCTATTGTTAATTCGAAGTCTTGGTCTTGGTCTTTATTGGGACCCGATATTTTCACACCTTCGGTCAAAAGATTACCGGACAAAATTAACGCTCATTAAGGCAAGTGACGTGCAACATGTTTAAGTTCGCGCAAGGTATTTCTGGGTAGTTAAAACTACTTTCTTATTGGTGTCCCGCCAACATAAGACTTTCAAATTGGTTAGCTGCCCACGAGCGGTAAAACCGTATACCTATGTAAAAAGGTAAGCCAAATAACTGACTGGGTTGCATTTATATAATTTTGCCAAGTCAGGTGCGCTTGATAAGAAGTTTGATTTTAAAAGTATTTTATTTACTAGTTTCGGAACTATATTTAGCCCCTTTACAGTCGTGTATGCGGATAAAAGCGAAATGTGACGTGACCGTTATGGGCTTTTATAAAATGGTGAAAATGTTTCATCAGAACTATCGTTATTTCGAAGTTTTCTTGCCGGTCCCGAAATAACGGTGTTCGAATGTATGTCACATATTTATCCCAAATACCCATAGGTTTGATTTGAAAAATGATCATGTTGATTATGAGCAGCATGTCTTCCAGGTGCAGGAGAGGCTTGCGGAAGGCAGCAGGTCGAAGGAGAGGAAGATGGTGCCAGCGTCTAACTACAAGGACAAGTACAGGCACCTGATTGGAGACACGGCCGCCAAGGAGGCTGCACAGTCCACTGTCACCAACCGATCCTATGGCTTTGGTAGGACAAAGAGTTGTTTATTGGCCGATAAACAACGATATTGCGAAAATTATTTCGATTCTAACATGATTTGACATATATTTTTGCAATTGTAATTGGAACTACTTTTTACTATGGCCCTCAGAATCAGAACTTCTTTTTGCGTTGTTTATTAGGTACTTTAACAACGATAATTTTGTTCTTTGTCTATAGAAAAATTAGCGAGTACCATGTTAGAATTAAGAACAAAGAACAGACTTAGGCTCAAAAATAATAATAACTACTTGTGCATTTGCAGAAATGCAAGAAACCAATGTCGCTTATGCCATTTACAGTTTGTTTTAAATACTGAATGCTTGTAATTAGTGGTGAATTGGTGAGTGCCAGGTACGAGTCAACTTAACAGCGTTCTTGGAACAAAATAGTTTCAAAATATTCTGTATTCTTAAGTCTAAGAAGGGGTTGGTGAATACAGGCCCATGTAAATTCTATGTTAACATTATATCCAGTTTTATTAGCTAACCTGAGTACGAAAAACTCAGGGTATAGATCAGTCTATTGGTATTGGAGATCTCGATTGTGTCACATTTATGTCATCAACAATTGATTTGCGCGATGGAGACTTTTTCTTTTTATCCAACCTTGACCTAACTTGCACAGTTTGTGTATAACCAGATCTCAGCAGAATAAAAAATGACCTGGTGATACACAAAGTACATAAGTCTGGTCAAGATTGCTAGAAAAGCGAAGTCTCTTTTCAAGAAAACTGTGATTTTTGCACTTTTTTAGCTTACCTGAGCACAAAGTGCTCGGTGAGCTATTGGTATATGGGACCTCTCCAGCGTCGTCCGTTGTCCGTATGCCGTCTTCAATTTGGCCCGTTATCGCGATAAAGACTACATTTTTTATTTAGTCTTGACCAAACTTGTACAGTTTGTGTATAACCATAAAATCTTGGACGGGTTCTTCGGACCAGGAACACCAGAGTTATTGTCCCTTTTTTAAGTCCCAAATACATCTATTCCTGAATAACTCACCTGGTAAAGGGAGGTAAATGAAGTATCAGGAAGATAATTGCCAGAAATGTGTTATTTCCCTTTGTAGCTCATTCACAGATTTAACCCAGATAGTGGAGTCTGCTTATCAGTAAAATCAATACATCACTCTGAGTCAACATGAGACTTCAATTTTAGATCAGCATCATTGCACATAGTAACCATTGATAGCCTGCTTCTGACCTACATTTTGGCTATGTGTGCAGCAATAAAATTTTCCACTGTCTGTCTTGGCATCCAGTAAGGAAAAAGATTTAAACAATAATCAATACCTAGAATTCCTGTTGTAAACAAGCAATCAGAATATAGGATTTAGATCATGTGATCTAGTGCCTGAAAGGGTTAATTATTTTCTGTAGTGTTTGGACTGTTTAGTTAGTAACTTATTCAGTATCATTTAATCATGTAACTTTTGGACTGACTTTTACATTTGAATTGGGATTTTGGAAACTCAAGTAATTATCTTACATGATTTTTGAAGCTGATTTATTATTTCTCCTTTATATTTAAAAAATTATTCCTTTTCACTGTTTTACATTTTCTCCTTAATTGAGACATATTTTTACACTATTTAGAGTGCACCATGCTACTTGTATCTGCTTGTATGGTATATACAAGTAAGGGCTTGTAGTTTGGGGACTCTTTTTATAGTTCAACAAAATAAAAGTGACTTCCCATGCATCACTTTCATTACATTTCATCACACCTGAGCACTTCATGCTCGATGAGCTATTGGTATAGGGGGACTGTCCTGCGTCGTCCGTAGTGCATCGGAACAATTGGGCATGTGGACGTGATACAAACTTCACTTTCATTCAATCTTTACCAAACTTGCACAGTTTGTGTATGACCATAAAATCTCGAATAGATAATGGGCCAAATGAGATCATGAACACCAGAGTTATTGCCCCTTTTTCATGAGGAAATCTGCAAACTGGACTTTGTGCAACATACAAACTTCATTTTTCCTCTGAATTTGACCAAACTTGCACAGCATGTACATGAACTGAATATTTCAAAATAATCAATAAGATGGCCTAGATTAGGCTACAAACACCAGAGGTATTGCCCCTTGTTTGTGTGAAAAAATGGATAATGAAAGGAGTCTAGAGACTTCATTTATTGCCTAATCTTTACCAACTTGCACTGTTTGTGTTTCACCATAAGGTCTCAGTCAATTCCCAATATGGAACAGATCAGACAAGAAAGACCAGAGTTATGACCCCTTGTTTGTGAAATTTTTTTCCATATTTTGTCAAAAATTGGCTTTCAGTCTGATCTCAGTCATTGCCAGTACTCAGGTGAGCGCTTTGGGCCATCATGGCCCTCTTGTTTACAAACAAGGGTCAATAATTCCTGCGTTAATCTGAAACAAAAAATCGGCCATATCTAGCCACAAAGACCAGAGTTATGGCCCCTTGTGTGTGAAAAGAATTACAAAACAAGCTATCTTCATGCTGTAGACTTTTTTCAGAACCCGCTTTAGATCTATCATATCCATCACATATCCATGGTATCTCTGATTACATGTATTCAACTCGTTACAGTGTCAAGTGAAAACAAAAGGGACCAGCGGACCATAGAGCAAGTGTTGGCCGACACAAGGGCAAAGAAAAAACAGAAGACTGAACATGTTCGGCACCCGTCAGACTCGCATGAAGAAGGCCAAACTTCACAGTCCAACCAACCCACACATCAGACAGCTGGGGACAGCTCATAGCAAATAAGGATTTTATAGTTTTTTTTTATGGTTTTTAGGTCATAAGTTGAATACTTGCAGCAAAATTACAAATGCATATTCTTCAGACTTACTCATTTTTAAAATAATAATGTTGACTGATGAAATAAGGGATTTAAGTCTGATATACGAAACAAAATTAGAAAAATTGCACCCAGTTATTACATTATTAGCACCTTACCTGACCCCATGACTTTAAAAGATTTTTTGGTTCCTTGAGTGACACTAGGTAATAACTTCAAACAATTTTGATTTGTTAAAAAAAAATTGGCCAACATTGGAAATCTTTTTGTCAGAAACCACTTGCTGGATATAGAAATGTCAGAAATTATCCTTGGGTGACCCTCTACCAAGTTTCTTCAAATTATTTTGATTTGTTAAAAACGTGGCTGTCAGTGAAATGTCTTTTTTTGTCAGCATTATACTTCAAAGTCTCTGAACATGCTATTAAATTAGTACATGTGTTATTTTGTTTTTCACTCAGGTAAGCAACCCAGGGTCATCTTGGCCCTTTTGTTTGTTTGTTTTTTGTGAGAGGCAAGCAGATATGTGTTATCAAGCTACAGCAACATGCGTACAAGATTTGTGATACTGACTTTTGTCTTTCTGGTGTGTTTGCTGGGCTGCTAGCTCAGTTGGTAGAGCGCTGGACTACAAATCCGAGGATCGCTGGTTCGATTCCCAGCCCGGCCAAATAACTTGTGTGGGGATTGGTCATGAAATTATTTCTACTGCCATTCTCCCCCTACCTCTGATTCAAGTAGGGCAGTTGTCAGTTACTGGCATAAGTATGTGCACTTAGTACTGGTAAACCAGCTTACCCAGGAAAAGTGCGAGTAGGTTAACTGACCGCCGTGATATGACTGAAATACTGTTGAATACGGCGAAAAATCCAAACAAACAAAAACTTTCTGTTGTTGGATTCATTGTTATTTGTCTGACTTATTGTTTTGTTAATTAGTTATAGAAATGTGAAATGATGTCTTAAGTCTGGATTGCTGTTTCATTCCACGAGTGCTTTGATGATTGGTTTTCGCATTTGTATATACAAAAGTGGTAATCAATGTGTGCATATTCCAAAGTTGTTATACTGGAATGTATCGATTTATTATGGTTTTCAGTGATTATATTATCTGGAAATGGACAGGTATGGAATAGTTTAAAAGCGTAGAGTACGAAGGCCTTTCTTGTTTGGCATACAAAAAATTAAGTTTGTTTAATTAAGTTTGTTACATGGCCAAACAAATTTGGGGTTGGGAATTATTTATTATTATTAATTTTTTTATTTGGTAAATGGTCAACTTGAAGATTCTAAAACTGAATGAATTTTCAAAACATGTCTCTAATATCATAATGCATTGTTTTGAAGTGAGTGCTTTCAAAACAAAACACTTATTTATCCAAAAAACATTTAATTATTGGAAAAGAGTAAAATAAACACAAAATATCTGACCTACTCAATAAAATGTTCTAGGGTCGGGGCTGTTTTTGTAGGGTAGGTCGGGTAACTTGAAACGAGCATATTTTTTACGCCTATGAGATATGATCATTGCACATTGCAATATTACTGCTGTTTGTGCTTGAAAACGTGCCGGGCCTGGCTAGCTCAGTTGGTAGAACGCTGGACTGTCAATCCGGGGATCATGAGTTTGAACCTCAACCTGGCCACATAACTTGAGTGGGGATTGGTCATGAAATTATTTCTACGGCCATTCTCCCCCTACCTCTGATTCAAGTAGGGCAGTTGTCAGTTACTGGCATAGGTATGTGCACTTAGTACTGGTAAACCGCTTAGGTCGGCTAAGCTTTCCCCGGAAAAGTGTGGGTATGTTAACGACTGCCGTGATATGACTGAAATAATGTTGCAAACGGCAAAAAATCAAAAAAAAATTGTGCCAAATTTTGTACCGGTAATATGGTATAATTCTCTGTTTAAAAACTCAATTTTCAATGGCATTTAACCCTAACGCAAACTTTTGAAGCAAAGGTTTACCAATCAAATATGTTAGTTTATTTTTTTCTACCATTTCTTTTCAACAATTTATTGTGTGCATTAGTGGTTACGTTGCCAGATTTGTGAGGGAGTATGGTTTAAACATCTTGTTCACTGATGACATCCCATTCAGTTTCACTTAGGACATCTTGTGCACTTCCATACTTTCAATACTTGCTAATTTTTATGTTATCATTTTCAATCAACTTACAGGTGATAAATGTGTTTTTGTTTTCACATATTATTTAGCCATTCAATTATTACTTACCTTGCGTTAAAGAACTCTTAAATTAAATTTCGTTTGATTTGTTGTTATAACCGAAATATTTATTTAATAAATTTGAGTAAATTTAAAATTACGTAACATAATTTTCAGCTGTAGTAATTTTGTATTCTGTCAGTTCCTGTCGGTTCCTTTTTGTGTTAACGACTATGATCATACTGACATGTTTCATGACATTATTGTTTTGATAACGTCTACATGACTGTTTTTTTTTTCATTTTTACAAATAAAATTTGAAAAAAAAACAACTGATTACATGGTTGCGTTGACTACACCCTTCCAAACAAAATGTAAAGATCACATTTCCTGGAGATACATTTTTAAATAAGAAACCTGTACATTTCCAAATAGAGTCAGAGAAGTTAAGCAGGGTTGTGGACATCGTCGAAACCCACGGTATACCGTTACCACTACATGATATACCGTGGGAGAAAAGCCTGTCAAAAGTTCGTTTTCGTGAATATTGATGAGCCACTTGCTGACCAATGAAATTACCATGACTACGTTGAATAGTCCTCGAATGAAGTCTGGAAAACAATTATCAGTCGACCGGTTACTAAGTCATTGAGTACACGCTCAAAAACCGCCCACGTACAGGGGATAACGGTAAATATGATAAAAGCGAACACCGCCTTAATGCGAATGTTTTAATACCGCGTCGTTTCGATTGGTTGAATTTTCCGCCCCGACTTGGACACGGAACCAATGAGATGTCTCATTATTTATGCATAAGTACGAAGTTTTGCTAGCCTAATCGCCCACGGTCAATCAAGAAGCACAGCGTATTTGAGCGAACGTGGGTTCCGACGATGGGGTGTGGAAAAGTTTAAGCCTATGAGACATGTCCGACATTACTAATTTTACTACTGGACAAGTTAACTTCCTGTCAAGTTGTTCATGGTCAAGTACAATCCATCTGTGTGAAAATGATATTAAAGTTAAATATTATATAATGACAGATTGTAACAACACTAGTATAACTGTTTTATTTATAATTTAATGCAAATTATATTAGGAACTCTCAGAATAAAAACTATTTTTATTTGGACAAGTGACTTTCTTGCACACAAGTAGATTTTTGTAATAAACTTGTCTGTGGACAAGTGAATAATTTTGATATTTGCACACCCCTGCTGTGTATACTGCGCTTGAGCAACACGTGAATGATGTTATATAGTGCGTAAGTGAAGCAGCAAATAAAAAATAAAGTTAGGAATTATCTGTGGGAACCTAATAGTCAAGCCGCATATGCTCAGTTTTGTTTATTTGATAATCATATTTTACAACAAAAGCTTATATAAATTTACACAGTGAAAAAATAATGTCCCTGATTATGTAGTGACAATTATGCTCTTCATTTTCTTTCTATAATTATAGTAATTTGAAATTATGGCGCTGGCGTTTAATAAAATGTTTCCAATTTTAAATTGTATTTTCGTCTGAAATAACCCAGCAATAAAAATAAAAGCATGCACTTAAAGAAATACAAAATAAACTTCATTTTGTTTATATCATAATAAATAAATGATAAAAAAAAAATATTCGATTAATAAAATGCACAAATGAGAAATCGTGCACCACGGTTTGGCACAAATCAAGTCCAGTAATATCGTAGTAGTCTCCCTTTAACCGTTACGGTCAGTCATCCTCGTAATGGTCTCCCATTGATTATTACAGGAGTAGTTTCCCTTTAGCAGTTACATTCATTCTCATCGATTTGCAAACTAGAGACATTTAAAAATCCATCTTTTGCATTCGCGCTGATTCAGTCTTTGTTGATTATCTGATACTGAGAGAAGCTTTCCATGAAATTGATCACGTGTTGTTGTAGTCATGTTTGGTCAGTTCGTGTACCGGTAAACTCGGAAAACGGGACGTTTCGTCCCGATGGATGTCCAACCTTATATTGTGTTTGTCGAGTTAGTTTTCAAGTCTGTTGATATTTTGTAACTAATTAATGTTTTTACACCAGCGCACTAAGATTTCTAAACTCAAAAGTATCAAAAGACGTCTGTTTTTCTTTTACACCAACATGACCGAGTTCTAGTCGCTATCAGACTTCGAGACGCTTGGCGACTTCACTGCGCGCTTGTATTTGTACGGAACATCCGGATGTTTGCGCATATGCCAGTTCATAGCGCTGCGCTGGCGACACCTGTAGTCGCAATGGTCGCATTTCATCGGCTTCTCGTCTCTGTGGATCAAAAGATGGATTTTTAAATGTCTCTGGGCTGCAAACTCCTTCACGCATCCGGGCCAAGGACACTGGAACGCCTTGATGTTGTAGTGCTTCACGCGAATGTGCTCCTGCAGATGGAAATTCTTCAGGAATTTCTTCGTGCATCCGTCGTAGATACAGTGAAAGTATTCTTTCTTCTCCGGATGCTTGGCGTCAAAGTGGTTCTCCATTTCTTTACGGCTCCTGAACTTCATGTCGCACGTTTTCTGCAAGCAGGGCACGCGCCGCTCTCGATGCGTGCGGCGGTGGAACTGTAGCGCGTGGTAGTACTGGTAGCTCTTACCGCAGAAGTCGCATTCAAACGCTTGGGACGATACCTGGCTATTTGTATGTGCGGTTTTATGTTCATAGAACTCTGGCAGCGACTTGAACATGTCACCGCATTCGTCGCATGCTATAGTTGCGTCGCCGTTGTGACTTAGTTTCCCAACAGTGACCAGTGGCGCGTGGCACGATTCACAGGTTGGGAACTCGGTGTTTGCGATTTGACCTTTACTGTAACTTTTAGCACACGAATGGCACTGGTAGATCGTCACTTTCATGTGCTCAAGGCTGTGTGCCTCCATTTCATCCACGGAGATAACTTTGTTACAGATTTTGCAATTAAACATCTCCTGAACGTAATCCTTTGGTAGAACCTCATTGTTTACATTCGACTCACGTAACATGCTGTCGTTAGCCAACTTGTCTGTTGGCTCATTGATTATTCTACTACCATAAAACTTAGCTTTCCGCTTTTGTGAACCCTTAAGCATAAATGTTTTTGAGTCAGTTCCTGCCTTAACATTTTCTGATGTCGATGATGCGTCTGCTGGTTTTACAGTGTCTGTTGTTTGTGCGATATTTTGTTCCCCGGCCTCGTTTGTAGTTTCCGCTTTATTATTGACAATGTCATGCTGTTGCAGAGCACCATATACGTCGTCATCGGTTTCCACTTCCTGTTTAATTTGAATATTTGAAAAGTCCACCAAACTTTCTTCATTGTTTTCCCCAAAATGACAATTTTCATTTTGGGGAACCGGCACGTTTTTTGAAAAGGATAAATTGTCGTCTGCTTCAATTTTCACTCCACGTGCTGCAAGTCGCTCCTTCTGCGCCTGCGCCTGGGCAACCAATCGTGGTCTTATTCTGAACGACGTGCACAGGAAGTTGTTTTCCCCAGATTTGGATTTAAGCATCTGAATGGCCGTCGGGCGCTTCCGTTTCTTGACGTCCACTAGGGACTTTGAGGAAAGAATCATTTCCTGGTAGATGGCGCCAGAATTCATGTTTGAGATACTAGTCGTACTCATTGTGCTTATCGTGTCCGAATTAGCCATTGTCATCACGTGCGTTGCTTCAACTGGTTCGCTTTTGACTATTTCATCTGCGGTGATAGTATTGGGCGTGTCAGTTTTAATTGCCTCCGCAAATGTAGGAACTTTGTCTTGAGCTTGATCATCGGAGACCGGTATCGCCATCGGGAAAGCTCCCAGATGATGCCCCGGAAAAGGCAACGCGTTAGCCGGAAATTGGCCAAGGAACTGTACAGGGCCACCCATGAGCTGCGAGAGGGGAATCTGACCAATGAACTGCGCCTGAGACATGTTGGGAAATCCTCTCAGCGCCGGATATTGTGTCGGCTCGTCTTCTGAGGCTGTAGCTTCTTTCCCGGTAGTTTCGGACCGAGGGACCGACGCGCAGTGCTCATACGCGTTTGTAATCTGACCGCCTGCATTATAGACCAGCACTCCGCCGTTCGCCAGCACCTGAACCTGCATTTCCTCTTCCCCAGTACCCTGCCTTTCCTTCCGGTTGCCTTGCTGGTGTAGAAGTTTTGCGAGCATCGGCAGTTTTGGTGGCCGGCCGCGCTTTCTCATCGGCTTCCCGTACACATTGTTGCCTGTATGCGGATACACCATCATGACGGACTCTGACGAGCACGGTGTCGCGCAGGGAGGCGGGTGTGGTGGTGGAGAGCTCTGCCCGTAAGAAACAATACTTCTGTTTCCGGGCGAAGATTTCGGGCTTAATATTTCACCATCTTCTTGGTTGATTTGTTGCTCAAGCATAAACTGGGGAATTAACGTATCTTCAAGTTTCTCCCTCGTTTTCGGCTTCTTGGTTCTCGTGCGTCGACTCCACGGCAGCTTCATGACGCTCGTGTACACGCCGGCGGTTGTGTGTTCATAAATCACCTTCATCTCCGTGCTCCGCTTGATGTCACGTGACTTGGCACCCTTGTTGGGCGGTGCGCGCGATGTGTAAGGGGCGGATGAGTTACTCTGAGCTGTTTTTGGACGTATCTGAAGTTCCGTGCATGGCTCTTTCTTCATGCGCGGTGATAGCGACGTGCCTTTCATGCCCTTACGGTCCATGTTTGCGAAACCGTACGCTGTCTCCAGTGCTTCAGTGGTAGCAAGGTACTGGGCACGTGACAGCGTGTCAGGGGAGGGAATTCGTTCCGGCGACACCAGTTCTGGTACAGGCGAAGACATCTCCGCGTGAGGGTCAAGGTCGTCATGAGCGTTCACAACAGCCCCTGGCGGGTAGATCCCTGGGTACACGTACACGTAGTTAAACTCGCACGCGCCACTGTTCATGTCCATATGCGCCGGAGACGGACTGTCCGGCTCTTCTTTGGGATGAATGTTCTTTGAACACGTCAGGTCTAGCGGCTGCTCAAACGTAGTTATCTCTAGACACTTGGTGTCGAACAACTGCGAGTTGATTTTGCGGGTTCCCACAGACAGATCCAGGCCCTGGTACTGATCGTCCTCTGTATCCACGCGCGTTGTTGCCAAAGAAACGTCCTTGGCGATGGAGGTCGTTTTGGTTGATATGGAGTCGTTTCCATGGTAATCAATGTCCTGACCTTCAGATGTAGCAACCGCTAGAGACTTTTCCGCTCCAGATGCTAAACTGAAATGTATTGTGATGTAATGTTAAAACACAGAAAGCTTCAATTATGTTCATGTATAATGAACTTATATTGCCCTCAATGAAAACATCAGGGGGCCGTCTTATCAATATCAAACCAAAATGTAAGCTTGAAATGAACCCCGGTATACCAGGTGTGTATCAAATTTTTGGCAATGGCAATTTGTAATGGACATTTGCTAATACGAAAACATATATCTAATATTCTAATATGCAACATACATGTGCAATTATCACGACCGATAATAATTGATTAATAAATGAATTTGATAATAACTATAGTTGTGGAAAAAGTTTTTTTATAATAACTAATATATAGAGCAGAGAACTCCGGGGTTTTTAACATCCGCTGTTTGCACCGTGAGAGCGCAGACCTCCGCAAAGATAGAAACCCCGACTTACTAATTTACTTTTCCGATTATTACATCCCTTTCCTTTTCTCCCAATAATGAAGCATTCTTTAAAAGATTGATGGATCCAGACGGTGATCCGGATCACCACCATAAGCTAATCATGTGTTCGTCGCCCCATTTGCAATCTTTCCATAAAGTTTGATGTAAATCCGTTCGTATCTGTTAATTTTTGTGTAGTTGTTAACAAACAGACTAATAAACTAACAGACAAACAAACAAACGGTGACAGAACCATAACCTCCTTGGCGGAAGCAATAAACCAAGAGTCGCGGCGTGTCTGCAAGTCGCGGTGGTGTAGTAGATATGGTGTCGGCTTTGCGATCGGGAGGTCCTGGGTTCGATCCCCACTCTGGGAGCCTTCTCAAGATCTCCCCCAAAGACACCAAGTACCGGTTCTACCCAGGAAATGGACTCAAGAGTGTCTCAATAAGCCTTAGGCGTTCGATGCAATTGAGCTAAAATAAATAGGTTTAAACTAAACTAAACCAAGAGTCAGTGTGCTCACATCTGATAGTCCTTCAGCAATCTGCGCATCAGGTCTGTGGCATCCAGCTTCGTCTGTAAAGAGTGAACACACGATGTTTATGCATGGACTAGTAATAAGCAAAAGAGTGAACTGCTAAACACGATGGAATACTAAATCAATGGTACCACGATGTAGATATAGAGAAAAGGAAAGGAATACTAAGCCAATGGACACTCGCTGTAGATATAGAGCAATTAATGTGAATGCTAAGTCGATGGACACACGCTGTAGATATAAAGAAATTAATGTGAATGCTAAGTCGATGGACACACGCTGTAGATATAGAGCAATTAATGTGAATGCTAAGTCTATGGACACACGCTGAAAATACATCGATGCAGGGACACAACTGTGAGGAGTATGATAATACACCGGTGCAGAGGAGACCGCTGTGAGAATACTGACAAAACATTTGTGCAGGGGAGACCACTGTGAGGAGTTTGACAATACATCGATGCAGGAGAGACCACTGTGAGGAGTCTGACAATACATCGATGCGGGAGAGACCACTGTGAGGAGTCTGACAATACATCGATGCAGGGAGACCACTGTGAGGAGTCTGAAAATATATCGATGCAGGTAGACCACTGTGAGGAGTCTGACAATGCATCGATGCAGGCAGACCACTGTGAGGAGTCTGACAATGCATCGATGCAGGCAGACCACTGTGAGGAGTCTGACAATACATCGATGCAGGGAGACCACTGTGAGGAGTCTGACAATACATCGATGCAGGAGAGACCACTGTGAGGAGTCTGACAATACATCGATGCAGGAGAGACCACTGTGAGGAGTCTGACAATACATCGATGCAGGGGAGACCACTGTGAGGAGTCTGAAAATACATCGATGCAGGGACACAACTGTGAGGAGTATGATAATACACCGGTGCAGAGGAGACCGCTGTGAGAATACTGACAAAACATTTGTGCAGGGGAGACCACTGTGAGGAGTTTGACAATACATCGATGCAGGAGAGACCACTGTGAGGAGTCTGACAATACATCGATGCGGGAGAGACCACTGTGAGGAGTCTGACAATACATCGATGCAGGGAGACCACTGTGAGGAGTCTGAAAATATATCGATGCAGGTAGACCACTGTGAGGAGTCTGACAATGCATCGATGCAGGCAGACCACTGTGAGGAGTCTGACAATACATCGATGCAGGGAGACCACTGTGAGGAGTCTGACAATACATCGATGCAGGAGAGACCACTGTGAGGAGTCTGACAATACATCGATGCAGGAGAGACCACTGTGAGGAGTCTGACAATACATCGATGCAGGGGAGACCACTGTGAGGAGTCTGAAAATACATCGATGCAGGGACACAACTGTGAGGAGTATGATAATACACCGGTGCAGAGGAGACCGCTGTGAGAATACTGACAAAACATTTGTGCAGGGGAGACCACTGTGAGGAGTTTGACAATACATCGATGCAGGAGAGACCACTGTGAGGAGTCTGAAAATACATCAATGCAGGGAGACCACTGTGAGGAGTCTGACAATACATCGATGCAGGAGAGACCACTGTGAGGAGTCTGACAATACATCGATGCAGGGACACAACTGTGAGGAGTATGATAATACACCGGTGCAGAGGAGACCGCTGTGAGAATACTGACAAAACATTTGTGCAGGGGAGACCACTGTGAGGAGTTTGACAATACATCGATGCAGGAGAGATCACTGTGTGGTCAGGAGTTTGACACTACATCGGTGCAGGGGAGACCACTGTGAGAATCCTGACAATACATCGGTGCAGGGGACACCACTGTGAGAATCCTGACAATACATCGATGCAGGGAGACCACTGTGAGAATCCTGACAAAACATTGGTGCAGGGGAGGCCACTGTGAGGAGTTTGACAATACGTCGGTGCAGGGGAGACCACTGTGAGAAGTCTGACAATACATCGGTGCAGGGGAGACCACTGTGAGGTCAGGAGTTTGACAATACATCGGTGCAGGGGAGACCACTGTGAGGATACTGACAATACATCGATACATGGAGACCACTGTGAGTAGTTTGACAACACATCGATGCAGGGGAGACCACTTTGAGTAGTCTGACAATACATCGATGCAGGGGAGATTACATTGAGTAGTCTGACAATACATCGGTGCAGAAAAGACCACTGTGAAGAGTGTAAGGTAAGATCACGAAGTGTACCACAATCGTACACGACTTATCATGGTCGGAACATTTTAGTGGTCTAAAAAGACTATCTAATCGTATATAAGACTACACTATGGAAGCTTCCTGGTGCAAGCTTGCAAATAAGTTTTTTCTCGTACAGTTACTTAGTCGCAATTTTGACTTACTCAATGGTAATAACAAAGTAATTAATTCCGTATCGAGAGAAAGACATACAATGTATTTCCAATATTGAGATTTTTAAGTATTCATAACGACAGAAGAACATTTAATTACGTCTGAGTTACTAAGTCGTAATTACGAGATAGCTATGTACGAGTTACAAAGTGTACATCGTAAGTTCGAGATTCTAAGTCGTACTTAAGAGATACAAAGTCGGCATTACGAGATACGAAGTCGTAATTACTAAGCCAATGGACACTCGCTGTAGCTATACAACAATTAATGTGAATGCTAAGTCAATGGACACACGCTGTAGATATAAAGCAATTAATGTGAATGCTAAGTCAATGGACACACGCTGTAGATATAGAGCAATTAATGTGAATGCTAAGTCAATGGACATACGCTGTAGATATAGAGCAATTAATGTGAATGCTAAGTCGATGGACACACGCTGTAGATATAGAGCAATTAATGTGAATGCTAAGTCTATGGACATACGCTGTAGATATAGAGCAATTAATGTGAATGCTAAGTCGATGGACACACGCTGTAGATATAGAGCAATTAATGTGAATGCCAAGTCGATGGACACACGCTGTAGATATAGAGCAATTAATGTGAATGCCAAGTCGATGGACACACGCTGTGATATAGAGCAATTCATGTGAATGCTAAGTCGATGGACACACGCTGTAGATATAGAGCAATTAATGTGAATGCCAAGTCGATGGACACACGCTGTAGATATAGAGCAATTAATGTGAATACTAAGTCGATGCAAACTCGAATTAAGTATTGTACAAAGGAGGTATCGAACTGCACGCTGTAGGTATAGAGCAAAAGAAATTAATCTATCTCAATTGACACTTGGCTGAAGAACAACGCAATGGTATGGCAGGGGTGTAGCTTGGTCCATAAATATGTGTAGGCCACTTTATAAGTTGTCCGGGGTGTATATGGGAGTGGGTTGCTCCGGCATTTCTTTTTTCGGTAGGTGTTGGAGATGTTTGTTGGGTTTATATTGGTGCCATCACATCATTTTGATGTATTATCATGAACACCGTTAAATGTGTCGAATAACACGACATGATGATTATCTGCATAAACTCGATTAGATTAATAACCTGGTATATTTACTTCGGTTCACTGAAAACCTATGTAAGAACACATTGGTGCGCATGTATAGATTTCAAGACACTAATGATTGTCTACATTATCATTATTAAAACTCCGATCTAATCTGTTAGTGGTATGTTAGAGACAACTTCCCCGCACCCCTACCCCGGAAACTTAAGCTTTTTATTGCAGATTTGGCTTGTTAATTTTTTTCCAAATTTTCAGGAAAATGTGTAGGCTGCGGCCTATATGACCTAAAGGAAGCTACGCCGCTGAAACCCGTAGACGGTCATGATGGTAAGTTTGTTTTGTTTGTTTGGATTTTTCGCCGTATTCAACAGTATTGCAGTCATATCACGGCGGTAAGTTAACCTACGCACACTTTTCCTAGGTAAGCTGGTTTACCAGTACTGAGTGCACATACTTATGTCAGTAACTGACAACTGCCCTACTTGAATCAGAGGTAGGGGGAGAATGGCCGTAGAAATAATTTCATGACCAATCCCCACACAAGTTATGTGGCCGGGCTGGGAATCGAACCCGCGATTCTCGGATTTGTAGTCCAGCGCTCTACCAACTGAGCCCCCATGATGGTAAGTCTACGGGTTCCCAGTAGACTCGATTGCTTAATCAACGGACAGACGTTGAACAAACTATTGTGACAGACATGCTAGAGTGACACAATTCTCTCATGATGACTAGTCTAAGAAATAAATATTGCGAGTACTGACGTCATTCTAATCTAAAAACATTCTAGCCTCAGAAATTAGTTTCTGTACTAACTTGTCTGAAAACCAACTACTAGTTTTACTTTTTAGTCTCAGAAAGAATTAGTCTCTTTACTGATTAGTCTGAAAACCAACTACTAGTTTTTAGTCTAAGAAGGAATTAGTCTCTGTACTGACACCAACTACTAGATTAGTCTAAGAAACAAGAGGGCCATGCCGGCCCAAAGCGCTCACCTGAGAACTGGTACAGATGAAGACCATACTGTTGTGACAGGTTTGAAAATTAAAGTATCTGAACAATACGCAGAGGGGGATAGGATCAATTTTGATTTAAAACATCGGTTAGTGCAATGGCCTAACTAAAGTACGAGTTGGGTGGTGGATATGCGGTTTTTTTGCTAATTGTTCTCAAATCATTTTTCTCGATATTCTAACCTGACCCTTTTTCATTAAGTCATTGACAATTCTGTAAAATGCAGAAACAGTAGATTTTTATGTCTTTTTCGCAAACAGTTTTAGAGAACTAGTTGCATTGCGATAATTTTGATGGCTGTGCTATAAGGTAAAGTTTTGCTTTTTCTTTGATAATTTTCTGTCCAATGATGATAAATGATATTAATGCAGGCTCTGAAGACATCAAAGTTGCCTGTACAAATAACTGCATGCAAGTCTTGCAACTGTTGGAAATCAAATTTAATCAATCAAATTTTATGGTCATGCGTAAGTTTGGTCAACATTGAATCAACAATCGTGTGTGCAAGCCAATCATTGATAACCTGTTGATGTTTTTTTGTAAACACAAGGGGCAATAACTCTGGTGTTTCTGGCCCGATCATGCTTTTATTCGACTTCACCTGTAGTCTTACGTTCATAGAAAAACTGTACACGATTTGTGAAGATTGGATGCAAAATGAAGTCTCTATCCTGAATAATGTCCATTTTTGCATATTTTGTTTCACAAACAAAGGGCAATTACTTTGGTGTTTCTGGTCCGATCTTGCTTATATTAGACTTCACCTTTAATCTTATAGTCATAGACAAACTGTGAACGATTGCATTGGTGAAGATTGGATGAAAAATGAAGTCTCTGTCATGAATAATGTCCATTTTTGCTTATTTTGTCTTTAACAAAGGGCAATAACTCTGGTGTTTCTGGTCCGATCTTGCTTATATTCGACTTCAACTGTAAGCTCATGGTAATAGACAAACTCTGACAGATTGGTGAAGATTGGATGTAAAATGAAGTCTCTATCCTGAATAATGTCCATTTTTGTATATTTTTTAATAAACAAAGGGCAATAACTCTGGTGTTTGAAACACGATGTGGCCCATTTTTGGCATATGCTGAGATCTGATGGTCATACACAAACTCTGAAAGTTTGGTTAAGATTAGATAAAAAATAAAGTATATATGTTGTAAATTGCATTTTGTACTTTTTTTGCATGAAAAAGTGACAATAACTCTGGTGTTACTGGTGTAATCTGACCCAATAACAATCCCATCCGAGATTTTATGGTCATACACAAACTGTGCAAGTTAGGTCAAGACTGAATAAAAAATGTAGTCTTTATCGCGATAACTGTCCAAATTGTTGACGGCATACGGACGACGGACAACGCCGGAGAGGTCCCCTATACCAATAGCTCACCGAGCACTTCGTGCTCAGGTGAGCTAAAAATAAGTATATGTTAATTACATAGAATTACTAATAAATAGTCTGAAAACTTACTACTAGTTTAGTCTAAGAAATAATTAGTTTAATGTACTAGTCTGGAAATCAACTTTGGTCTAAGAAAAAACTAGTTTCTTTACTGACTAGTCTGAAACAAAGTATAGTCTAAGAAAAAAGCTAGCATCGGTACTGACTTACCGGTAGTGTGAAATCTAACAGTAATCTAAAAAAGAACTAGCATCAGTACTGACTATTCTGAAATCTTATACTGGTAGTAGTCTAACAAAGAAGTATAGTCTTATGAACTGACTAGTCTGAAAAACAGCTATATAGTCTAAATAACTAGTCTATGTACTGACTAGTCTGAACTCCCATAGTAATATAGGAGATAACTAGCATAAGTACTGACATAGTCTAACATTCCCATATTATCAGTAATAGTAAATTTAAGAAAGAAGTAGTCTATGTACTGACTAGTCTGCAATGCCATTATAATGATTAATCTTAGAAAGAACTATTCTGAGAACTAACCAGTGAGCTCGCAATGCAAACCTGGGATCTGACAGCTTCGAAGTCCTTGAAGAGGTCTGAGGGTAACACAATCTGCTGCCCTTGACCCACATCCGTATCCATGGCAACGGACCTATCGATCTTTGTAATAGTGTCATGATGCCCGTGATCGGAGTCATCGTCTTCATCCTGAAGGATATGAACATTGGTAAGTGCTAACATAAGACAGTTATTATAGCAAAAAAATTAGGATCAGAAGTAGTGGGCTGTCCAGCAAATGCAGAGGCTAGGGAAAGTGGTACTAATTAATATCTGACATCGACTAATGATTTTACTGAGATATTATTATTACTATCATAATACAGTTCTTAGTACTGAGAACTATGTATAGGAGTAGTTGGGTCCCCTGTTTGACAGTGTGTATCGAGGCAGGGGAGACCACTGTGAGGAGTCTGACAGTACATCGATGCAGGGGAGACCACTGTGAGGAGTCTGAAAATACATCGATGCAGGGAGACCACTGTGAGGAGTCTGAAAATATATCGATGCAGGGGAGACCACTGTGAGGACTCTCACAATACATCGATGCAGGGGAGACCACTGTGAGGAGTCTGACAATACATCGATGCAGGGACACAACTGTGAGGAGTATGATAATACACCGGTGCAGGGGAGACCACTGTGAGAATACTGACAAAACATTTGTGCAGGGGAGACCACTGTGAGGAGTTTGACAATACATCGATGCAGGAGAGATCACTGTGTGGTCAGGAGTTTGACAATACATCGGTGCAGGGGAGACCACTGTGAGAATCCTGACAATACATGGATGCAGGGAGACCACTGTGAGAATCCTGACAAAACATTGGTGCAGGGGAGACCACTGTGAGGAGTTTGACAATACGTCGGTGCAGGGGAGACCACTGCGAGGCGTCTGACAATACATCGGTGCAGGGGAGACCACTGTGAGGTCAGGAGTTTGACAATACATCGGTGCAGGGGAGACCACTGTGAGGATCCTGACAATACATCGATGCAGGGAGACCACTGTGAGTAGTTTGACAATACATCGATGCAGGGGAGATTACATTGAGTAGTCTGACAATACATCGGTACAGAAAAGACCACTGTGAAGAGAGTGAGGTAAGAACACGAAGTGTACCGCAATCGTACACGACTTATCATGGTCGGAACATTTTAGTGGTCTAAAAATACTATCTAATCGTATATAAGACTACACTATGGAAGCTTCCTGTGCCAGCTTGCAAATTCTTTTTTTTTTTCGTATAGTTACTTAGTCGCAAATTTGAGTTACTCAATGGTAATTACAATGTAATTAATTCCGTATCGAGGGAAAGCCATATTTTCAATATTGAGATTTTTAAGTATTCATAACGACAGAAGAACATTTAATTACGACGACGTAATTACGAGATAGCTATGTACGAGTTACAAAGTCTACATCGTAAGTTCGATATACTAAGTCGTAATTGAGAGATACAAAGTCGGCATTACGAGCTACGAAGTCGTAATTACAGGTTATCAAGTACACATTTAGTAATTACGATATGGTAATTACTACATTATAAAACAATTTCGCCAAGCGGCACCGTATAGTTGCCATACAAAAACATTCATTATTTCAATATGGCGTTGAGATCAGCCGAAGTTTGACATTTTTTGTTTTCAAGGTTTTGAAATTTCAGATGTTTAGTTTTAATGCAATACGTCCAACTTTTTGCCGAACTTATTTCACTGGCTTATTTTATTAGTCCGTTTTATTACTGTTTTAGAGAACTTCAAAGTCGGTGAACAAATATTTCGGCCAACTTTAATGTCTCACGTAGCAATACTGTAAATGTAGTGTACATGCTTATCTATCATTTACATCACAATTACTAACGTCTTTTTCTGCGGTATTGTATAGGTTAAAATTAATTTTAATATAAATGAATGAATTGTTTCATTGGCATATACATGTACCGGTACGTGGTAGTTCATTTATCTAGTAGTTATTATAATAGTTATAATGCATACATTACATCTACGTGTATGTATTTATTTATAAAATAGTTCACATTCCCAATTTGTACACAGACGCCGAGTATCTTTACAAGTATATTTCTTATTATTCCTACTTCAAATGTGAATCATACTGGTTAACAAGCCATTCCACGGCGCCTTTTGAAGTTCAGCATAAATAACGCGCTTGTAGCTACCGGTATACCGAATTTATTATCGTAATAGATGCCGCAAATATAACCGCGCTCCGAAAAACGCAAGTCGGTGAGCGAATAACGGTTTAAAGTACGTATTGACAAATTGTGTTCCTTAAATAATTTTATCTTTCTTTCCCGTCTCTACTGTAGCTGCAGAGCTCGTGTTCAACACGTAAGAAGTACCTGACTCATAAGCCATTTTCGACTTAATATCATCTGAAGGGTGTATAGAGCGTATAGCGCGTTACTTAAACACGGTTGCTAGGGAACGGAAATAATTCCCAGATGGCTTTCTTGTTTAGGTAGTTACACACATCTCTCGTATCTTTGTTCTGCGCGCACTAGGTCAAATACAGGGCATTAACGCGCAGTTCGGGGAAAGATTTTGCGAAGAAATTTTAAGCGTTCTTCGTGGAATATTTAAAGAGAGTCTGAGACTAGTTCACATCTGCCAGAATAAGAAATCATAACATTTGTTGGGTAAAATAGTGTATATGTAGCCCAATAATTGTAACACTCAGATACAAATAAAATAAAATATTACATGAATATTATCAATTATTTCATTTTAAATTACACGTATTTGTTTGAGTTCTGTTATATTAAAAGTAAGTGACACTAGAGTCCGTGTCCTTGGAAGAATCATTACTGTCGGTGTAAATCTTTGAGAACAAAATCCCCTGAACGCTCTATGACTAGCAATCGAACTCGCGACCTCTCGAAAGCAACGTGGACTGCAACTAATCAATTATTTGTTTTATGTTTTAAACCCAACTCGTTTTCACTCAGGTACAAGTTACTTTAGTCTGTGTTGTTTAAATACGCATGCGAAGCTTCTATGAAAACGAATGCGATGGCTTATTAATGAACCTATCAATATTCCCCCCCCCCCCCGAGGGAGTGAGGGAGCGGCGGGCTGACCCAGGAGAGTTTGACTAATATTATTTACTTTTTTTGGTCTAATTCCCCACCCTAGAGCCAAGCATTTTTGTCTAAATCCCCTCAGTGGGAGATTAATTTGTATATCAAATGGCCCGGGGGACAGTATTACCGTACCGGGATCTAAAATCTAAAATATATGCCCGCCCCTCCCCCATGGGGGAAATATTGATAGATGCATAATTAACTATATGACTTTCTTTCCATAAATTCATATATCTCATACACACTTCACACTTATGACACACCGACACAGTCGGGCATAAAATATGTCTTTTTAAGCCACAAGTGTGTATTGCGAAGTTTATGAGGTCCTTTCGCGCCTGAGGCTGCATTATGTGAGGACCCGGAGGGTGTCCCAGCAATCCTACCTAATTAACTTACTAGAGACTCACGAAAAGTTGGGACGAATTTTGAATCATATCTGCAATTTCCGGGCTTTTTTTTCACTGAAAAATATTTTAATTTTGGTGTGGTCTTGTGCTGGGGGGGGGGGGGGGGAACCGGTGTACCCGTTCTAAGCCACAAGATGTCGCTGGCGCCGCTTTGATGTCAGTAAGGTCTGACGCATAAACTGTACATTACACTGAGCTTGTATAGGCGTGGTGTTGTGAAATCACTCTTGATGTTGTTGAAATATGGCGTACAGTCAATCTGCTTTCTACCCAATTTACCAATAGAGACACATCGAAACTCGGAGCGAAATGTGAGGCATAGCTGAAATTACTATTTTATTTTTACATCATACACGGGTAAATGATACCCCACGACGCCCCTGATGATAATTATGTACCACAATACAAAAGTCATTTCGTATTTTCTGTTGAAAACACTACTTATTTAAGGCCACTTTCAGCGCTCGAGGACGCAAAAGGAGCAGATTGCAGCACCCTGCTGTTTCGCTCTGATGCTTTCTCCAAATTATTAATACCAGATGTGCTGTCCTGACCCAGTGGCAACCCGGAACGGGGGGGGGGGGGGGGGGGGCGGTTTAGGGCGGGGTAGTTGTTAGTTGTGGTGGTTTCGATGACACTGCTGCACACCGCGGGGACTACACTGACCCTGCACATCGCGGCTGGTAAACACAGCACGTGAATCAACATGCCATTCGGAATTAATCAGGACTTTATCACTGAGCCCTTTGCCGGAGATAAGATGTCATTATCACCTGATAAGCTCTCAGCAAAACAGATGGCGAACGCGTTTGTTGGTGTCTTTGTTTTTTAACGGGTTTTTTAACCAGATGGTAACACTAGACACAGATTCAGTGTAATGTTAATTTCAAAAACAAATTTCGCAAAGTCACCAAGTTTGATACATTATATTATTTAATGCGTTGTTCCAAACAAAAACAACAATAACAGCATTTATATTATAATTACAAAAAGCAACAACTATACATAAGTGTTTTTTATTCCTTGTTTCGAATTAATGGACAAAACGTGTTTACAAGAATACTTCACCTACGAAACGATTTTCAGCGCTCTGATTTAAATCTTACAGCAATCATCAGTCGGTATTTGTAGTCACCGAAAGTACTTATCAATATAATATTTCCCAATTATTGGGCAAATACACAACCCCTTGTATTCACCTACTTTCCGCGTACGTACGTTTGCCTATACGTACATATATATATATCAAGCTAAGAGTTATTTGATGAAGTTTTACCTTAATTTTAATCTTTCCATTCAAACGAGTACATTTTATACTACTGTACACACATTTACAGGTAATTTATTGATACTGACCTTTTTGTAAGAGATCAGATACAATCTACGGTATTGAAAAAACTAATATTTTAACATCCTAAAAATATATAAAATTATGACATAGAAAGTAACTTATACAAGTATAGTTTAACCCTCTTCATTTCATCCCGATGGTGTCGAAAGCCCGAGACTTATTGTGACAGCCGGGCCGGCTACCTCAGTTGGTAGAGCGCTGGGCTACAAATCCGAGGATCGCGGGTTCGATTCCCAGCCCGGCCACATAACTTGTGTGGGGATTGGTCATGACATTATTTCTACGGCCATTCTCCCCCTACCTCTGATTCAAGTAGGTCAGTTGTCAGTTACTGGCACAAGTATGTGCACTCAGTACTGGTAAACCAGCTTACCTAGGAAAAGTGTGAGTATGTTAACTGACCGCCGTTGTATGTCTGAAATACTGTTGAATACGGCGAACAAATCCAAACAAACAAACTCATTGTGACACTCTCGAGTCCGTTTCCTGGGTAGAACCAGTACCTGGCGTTTTTTGAGAAAGAAACATACGAAAGCTCCCAGAGTAGGGATCGAACTCAATACCTCCCGATCGCAAGGCGGACACCATGTCCATTACACCACTGCGACCCCAAAAATAAGAATCCAACGCTAGAATCTTAACACTCCGACTAGCATCCTAACACTGTGAGTATTTGACTACAGTTGCACTTTGCCATTGCTCTTTATTGTGTTTGTTTATCGTTCTAGTTACTTCTATCACTTGGAGCTTTTTTATATTTGAAAATGGAATCTGCCCCATACACAAAATAACTCACATTAAATTATATTCTATAATTTATTATATTGATTCCGATATATTTTTGTATGAGACCGAAATATATAAGGACTAAAAAGTATTTAAAAAATCATTAAACATACACGTAAAATGACCAGAACAAGAAACTAAAATGTATGGAACCGGAGTGACTAATATTTGTATACCATAGAATAACTGATGTTTCTATACTATACCTCGGTCTCCCAGCGTTTCGACTTGCACACAGGGTGGGCACTCTTTCTCCTATGGGACATGGTCCTCCGTTATTCCTGCTCATTTAGACCACGTCTCCAAATATCCTATACATTCCACGATCAAACTTCACAATAGCTTCGTTACGTAACGTCACTGTGTATAACGTCACATTACCCTGTACATTTTCAATTCCACCGTACGGACCTTAACGCTTAATTTATTAAATCCCTAACACAAAGCACTTTATTATATTTCTTCTTTTCCCTGTTATTTACATCTCTTGCTAATTACTTTCCCAAAGTTAACACGACCTCTGTGACACTACATCACTACAACAGCTCCATAACTCCTTCATGTTTGCCTTTACCTCCTTAACTGCGTTCTAAATCGGCGAATGTAAACCCCGTATTTTGGCATTATTTGCTTTCCAGCCCAGCCAGTGTGGCTTATAAGCACATGCCATATACGGAGGCTTTAATTTACACGCAGATCGGATTTCTCTCAGCGGGGATATTTCCCCCTGCAGCCAACGCTCGCTACTTCAGTCTAAATATTGGAAAATATAGGCAGCTGCTGCCAGGCCTAGCTAGCGCTACTGTACACGGTTTAAATGTCTGATAAGCCGCAATCGGCTTTCGTGATTTTTCTGTGCGCGTTTCGAGTAGCTATAAACTGCAGAAATATGTTCTACGTGAATTTTCTTCAGGTTTTTCTACGCATTACGACTTAAAGATCGGTCGTTAAAGAGTGTGCGTCGATATTAAGAATAAAGTAGATGAATGTAGTCAATGATATTTGGTGGCAAGGTATCCGGACAAAAGCCCCTTGCCCAAAAGCCCCTTGGTCTAAAAATGCACACATCTACCAAGGGGCTTATGTCCACTATGAGAAATATACCAAGGGGCTTATGTCCATATGTGCATTTTTAGACCAAGGGGCTTTTGTGCAAGGGGCTTTTGTACTACACTCATGATATTTATGTTATGTGAAATTTGATGACTTCACAAATATGATATACAATAATCACGTTAGATCAGGGACCTATAAAAACAAATGTTTATAGGTCCCTGGTTAGATAAACTAACAGATCTTTATTTTATGTATTAACTGAGCAAAATATGTTTGTGATTTCACATAAAAACCTTGGTATCTGTAATAGAAAGCTGACTAACCTTTGTCTCTGACGCGAAAGGAAATGTCTGTTTAAATCGTGCAAATATTCGCTCGGCATTATTTACAAATGTACGTTTGCATGATATCACAAAATTGAAAAAAAAAGAAAATACTGTTTTTAAATGTATAATTATATGTCTTTATCGCGCGCCCCATAAGCTCATCCATAAAAAATGTTTATTTGCGGTAACGCGACCGACTCACGAAATTGTGCCCTCCTCACAAGTTTGTATAGACTTCCGTGAATTTTGTTTATTTTCTATTCGAAAATTTAAGTTATATATCTATCATCTTTCGATCGTAATTAATTAATTACGTGTTTTATCAACTAAACACTGCGTTCTAATTACTCTAATTAAGCTGAATTTTGAGCAGTGTTAGTATCTTGATGCTCTGATGCCACTGGCATACACTAAGCAATGGGATATGCTCCTGCATTTATATTTTGTGTTAAGGTAATTTGGTTCATGTCTAAGAGTCGTCTACGTTTGTTCCCAGCCCCCCCCCCCCCCCCCAAAAAAAAATAATAATAATAATAAATAAATAAAAATTAATACAAATCGAACTACCTACCCACCTTGAAAATTCTGGGTCGCGTCACAGCAAACAAACAATTTTTAAGGATGTCCTAAACAATATTACAACGTCGGCTGTTGAATATCCAGTACTTGAACTGTCACTGTACTGCATATTTTACCTGGCTGTCATTTATTTGACTGATACAAATTTAACCACGCCACAGGTTTGATTGGTCTTTGTAAATTGGTAAACATGGTTCTACCCTGAAAACGGACTCGAGAGGCCGGTGTGTTAAAGGTGTTCACCGGGTAGGTAAAAATGCTTACGTTCATGTACGAGATTTCATATCAATTATTTGTTACCCAAATACGCAGAATGTATATATCATGGGACTTAAAACAAGTTAACATTAAGGAACGGTACACGTGCACAAATATAACTATTTGATATCGCATGTGTCTAAACAGCATAAAACTGGTTCAAAGTTTAGTATATTTCGGCACTTTATATGTGTTTAAATATCTAATATATTACCTTGGTGTCTTTTCTTCCCATAATCTGTGCACCGCTGTGAACCTTATCAAACCGCTGTAGCTTTACTCGAGTACAGGGGGTGAATAATGTTGTAGAACTTTAGGTCTAACCCTTTTTCCATCATGTATGTATGGTTAAATGTGATTTTTTTTATACATCATTATTTTAGAAATAAAAATATGTTTAAAGTTAACAAACATATAGCACAGATCACTAACATATTACGATATCGTTCTGCCTATCCGACTTAAAACTGCAAACAAGATACATAAAACAAGCATATTGTGTACAAGTATGTATAAGCGGCGGACTTCAAATATAAGGTATATGTGCACACAGTATTCAGGGGTCTAGACACAAATGTAGTAATAGCTATGACCTAACGTACAACAAGTATGCGCAGTTATACAGTGGCGTTTGTATTTCGCAGCTCGTGTGACTGAACGGGAGTTGCGAAGATTAAAATATCCAGGAATCCAGGTGTCAACCTAGTTTATAAGGATATTAGTTATGGTCTGTAACGCAGTATAAGTACTGGTTCTACCCACGAACTGGGCTCTAAACTCTGTGTCCAAACGGCTCCGAACATGGTTCAGTTCAAGTAGGAATATGAGTTCATAGAGGATTATTGAAAAATGTATATTTGTAGCAACTTAACAGAAACAAAGATTGTTGATAAGAGAGTGTGAATGCACGAGCTATTAAATGACTACCTAGAATATTATCAGACTAACTTGTTCCAATATACCGTTTTGAAAGTGGAAGTAGTGTATCTGTAATGGATATGGTGTCCGCCTTGCGATCTCGTAAGTTCGATCCTTTTCTCGAATGATCTTACTCAAAAGACACCCAGTACATGCCGGTAGTTCAACCCAGGAAAGGGACTCGAACGTATTTCAATAAGCCACAGGCTTTCGACACAATTGAGCTACATAAAGATAGGTTTGCGAGCTACATAAAGATAGGTTTGCGAGCTACATAAAGATGGGTTTGCGAGCTACATAAAGATAGGTTTGCGAGCTACATAAAGATAGGTTTAAACTATATAGACCAGGGCCAGTATTCACAAACTTCATTAGTGCAGACTTAAGTAAAGTCACATATTTCGCTTACAAAATTTGATCTGAAAAAAAAATCACTTAAGTACAACTTAAGTTAAGATTTCCCTTAGGAGCTTTGTAAAATCCAGCCCTGTCCGTTACTGTACACCGTACGCCGAAAATGTCAATGTACATGGCCCGTTTAAATTTCACATCATCAATATTTTAAATACACCGGCCGATGATACACAAATACGTGTACACAGTTATCATGAGATAATTTATGATGTCTCTGATTCTCTGCATTGCCTTCTAATATTCCCGGAGAATTGCAGGAGAATTGGGTATAATAACCGCGAGAACCAAGATAACTAATGTTCTCCCAAATTTGGACAGTGTTCCTGGCACGTGGCCTATTTTCCTCGTGCAGAGTTTTACATCGCCTAGACAGGTAAATCCTGGCAATGGCAGATAGTTGCGGGGTGAAAGACAGGTGAATATATTGCCGCCATATCTTAAAGGAACTATTTCGACGAAAAATTTGATTCCTGTTGCACTATATATTATATGACAAAAATGCACTATACTATGACATGTGCATAAAATGAAAAAATAATATAAGACACAATGAGATATTTGATAAAAACAGGATAGCAAAACAGTCTGAAAAATTAAAACCCCAAGCGGGGATCGAACTCACGACTTAGGAGTCATACGAAGTAATGATAGTAGACAGCGCTTTAACCAACTGCGCTATCATGTTTGGTAAGCAGTTGCGTGTAAACTATGCTTATACAAAATACTCACAATTCTGACGTCAAAATGTAAACATGAAAAGGGCCAAACAAACAAGACCCATATCATGTATTGATTTTTATCTCAGAATGCTAACACTCTTTTCCCATAATATATATTCACTGTTTTAACCGTTATTATATGACAGTAATATCAGAGTTTTAGAGAAAAAAAAAAGAAATCGTCCCCTTGAGGCCCTTTTCGATGACATGGTCCCTTTAATGGGCTTTTGTCGACTTTGGTGCGTAAGAAATTGGTCTGTTCTCCGAAAACAGATAACGGGGAAGTTTAAGAGACAGCCACGGAGTTTTACCTGATTTGTGGAAATAGTTGTTCAAAGGGAAATGTTTATGCATCCCTCATGGATTGTATTTAAAATTAATTTTCGATTTATCGTTGTTTAACGCCAATAAACAACGATTTGGAGTTCTGATGCGTAGGAATTAAACCATGAGGGCGTTAAATGGGTAGTTCAACAACGATAATTTGGTTCTTTGTCTATAGAAAAATTAGCGAGTATCATGTTAAAATCAACGTCTCCTCGAAATAAAATGTCCTAAATGAATTTGTTTTGCGTTGTTGCTGATTTCAAACGTTTGTTATACATTTTTAATTATGAACTCTTAGTATGATTTGCTGGAACTTAATCATTTATAGAATTTTAGAGATCAATTCAGTAAATGATTTTTCAGTTAAAGCTGGTAAATATTTGTCTTCAGCTTCAGCATATGGCACATTTCCGAATAAATGCAAACACGTCCTTAAAGCCATAGAAGCACGACTTACGTTAGAAATCATTCACTACTGTCAGACGGATGTGTATTATGCGATGTTTGTTTTGAATCATGTCTAACGGTATCGATAAGCCTACGGAATCCGGTAAGGGCCATAGGGAATATCGTGCCTCTTACGGCGAGGGCGAGACACGAGAATGGCGCGAAGCACGAAGGGAGACACGATATTTTCCCGCGAGGCGCGATATTGTAACACGAAATCTTGCAGTATCCCATACCATTAAATATCGCGGCAAAATATTGTGTCTCGCTTCGCGTTTCGCCAGATTATCGTGTCTCGCTTCGTGTCTCGTGGTAAAATACTGTGCCTCGATTCATGTCAATTCTCGTGCCTCGCGTTAAAATTTGTCGAGACACGAGATGCGAAGCGAGACACGAAGCGATACACGATATTCAGGCGAGAAACGAAGCGAGGAACGATATTATATCGTTAAAATATCGCCCGAATGTCGAGTCTCGCGGTAGATTTCAAACCACGATACACGAAGCGACACGCGAGAATCCGCGACTCACGAAGCAAGACACGATATTGTATCGTTAAAATATTCCCGAATATCGAGTCGCGCGGTTTGAAAGCAGGGAAGCAAAGCAAGGAAACACTCTTCCCTAACGAACGAATGCGGGTAAGGACGGCCCAATTCGTTGACGGCCCAGAACATGACGGCCCTGTCCATGACGGCCCACTGAATGTCTGTTTGTCTGCGTGCCTGGCTGCTTGTCTGTCTGCCTGTGTGTCTGTCTGTTTGTCAGCCTCTTTGTCCATCAGTCCGCCCATTCGACTGGAGGATACTGCTGCTTTGTGGCTATTTCCACTCAATTTGATAACTGTTTCTGTTTGAACTATAATGATGTCTATATTTTATTTCTTATTGTCTATTTTCGTGAAAAGCCTGTTGCAGAATAAGTAACGGTCTGTCTCTCTGTCAGACTGTCTCTTTGTCTGTCTGTCTGTCCGTCCGCCCATCCGTCTTGAGGAAACTGCGGCTGCAATTACTTCTGTGGAGTTGTTTTTAATAGTTGTGTACTAAAGGCCTTCTTCAGATTAACTTTCACACACTGAACTTTCACCACCATCATCATCAACAACAACAACAACAACATCATCATCATCATGTTTTCACAAAATAATATTAAACAACTACAACGTCATAAATTCCTGGTGCACCGGAAGACGCGAGACTCGATATTCGGGCGATATGTGAATGATACACTATCGTGCGTCGCTTCGTGTGTCGCCGATTCTCGCGTCTCGCTTCGTGTATCGTAGTTTGAAAATCTACCATGAGACTCGAGATTCGGGCGATATTTGAACGCCAGGCTCGAGAATTGTGCGAGACACGCAGGGAGGCACGATAATTTACCGCGAGACACGAAGCGAGACACGATAATCCGGCGAAACACGAAGCGAGACACGATATTTTCCCGCGATATTTCGTGGAATGGGATCCCGCGAGAGTGCGAGATCTGCTTCTTGTCTCGCGGGCTCGCTTCGTGTTTCGCGCAATTCTCGTGTCTCGCCGTCGCCGTAAGAGGCAGGATATTCCATATGGAACTAACCGGATTCCGTAGTATCTGGTATTTCTAACTGATTCTACCACGTCAGTCTTCCATCAGTGATTTCCCCTAATAACATAAACCTTTCGTACAATCTGACTAAAGAGCACAATCTTCCTAATGCGTACAGTATTTTAGGATATGATATTAATCAGATTGCGTTTCATAGTTCATAGTTGCGATCTCAATTATTGAAATCTGTATACATGATCAATCTTTCAAAGTTTTGTCTTCAGTTTTCAGCGACAGCAAAGTCCTGCTGTCCCGAAAGGAAATATAACTTGACAGAATGAGTGGTATGTAACCTTCTTCGTTGTTATCGACATAGATTATCGACTTCTGTTAAGGTTAGAAACCAGTAAATCCAATTCCCATAGGGTCCCATTATAAAACGGCAAACTTACCAAGCATTTTACTAGCAGCTCCTTTATTTCAGATTATGCAAGCCTGGTATCATTTCAAAGATCAATCTGTCCTCTTCCAAAATTTGCAATAAGAAAGATATGTCATGTTACTTCTAACAAAATGCATCTCACTTGAATGCAGGCACCGGTAGAAAACAGGGTTTTGGCAGTCATATTTCGACAAAAGCCCCATACCACAGTAAACCCCCCCCCCCCCCCCAAACGTTGACCTTTCAAGTTATCCTCCAATCAAATGCACTAAAATGATGCAGACAAGCATAGGATAATAGAAATAACCACAAAAGGCATGTCTGAGATACCTAAATGGCTTTTATGCCAGAAGAGAAGAGGAACTCTTTAGTAATAGGCACTACTTTCGAATGGACCACGGAAGGAATGATTTACTGGTATCTAACCTTAAAGAAAACTCAACATTTTGCTATCATGAAAAAAGAACTCGTCTACACCATTATTAACCTACTTGTACCACAAATGCAAAATTTCAGGTCGATCCGCTAAGTAGAAATGCCCCCAAAAACGCATTTGAGAAAGACACATGATAAGCCATCTGGCTTGCGCTTCAGTACTTGGATTGTATGGGGAGTGTGAACTAAAATTCGCACCTAAATCACATAAACCAGTCAAAATACCAGTCCATTTAGACTTATTTTAATGCAATGGACAGCAATAAGGTATAAAACGTGTAATATTCGCGTATAACATGACGCGATGTGCTGTGAGCTGCATAAGGCGAGTTTCCTTACTTTTCTTCCTTTTTTTTACCCGAAAAAACAGGTTTCGCTTAAAAAAGTGCAGATAACGTGTCAGTTACGATATTATTCACATTTATTTCCGTGAAAAGTAATAAACGCAATAAAATAACACAGTTGCGCGGTGATTTAATGTATAAGTGGACCCTAAAGTGTCGGTCCCTGGTTTTCTTGAAGGTTAGGAACCAGTAAATCCAATTCCCATAGGGTCCCATTATAAAACGGCAAATTTACCAAGCATTTTACTAGCAGTTCCTTTATTTCAGATTGTGCAAGCCTGGTATCAATTGAAAGATCAATCTGTCCTCTTCCAAAATTTGCAATAAAAAAGATATGTCATGTTACGTCTAAGAAAATGCATCTCACTTGAATGCAGGCACCGGTAGAAAACAGAAATTCGGCAGTCATATTTCGACAAAAGCCCCATACCACAGTAAACACACCCCAAATGTTCACCTTTCAAGTTAGCCTCCAATGAAATGCACCAAAATGATGCAGACACGCATAGAATAATAGAAATAACCACAAAAGGCATGTCTGAGATACCTAAATGGCTTTTATGCCAGAAGAGAAGAGGAACTCTTTAGTAATAGGCACTACTTTCGAATGGACCACGGAGGGAATGATTTACTGGTATTTAACCTTAAAGAAAACTCAACATTTTGCTATCATGAAAAAAAAACTCGTCTACACCATTATTAACCTACTTGTACCACAAATGCAAAATTTCTGGTCGATCCGCTAAGTAGAAATGCCCCCAAAACGCATTTGAGAATGACACATGATAAGCCATCTGGCTTGCGCTTCAGTACTTGGATTGTATTCGGAGTGTGAACTAAAATTCGCACCTAAATCACATAAACCAGTCAAAATACCAGTTCATTTAGACTTATTTTAATGCAATGGACAGCAATAAGGTATAAAACGTGTAATATTCGCGTATAACATGATTCGATGCGGTGTAAGCTGCATTAGGCGAGTTTCCGTACTTTTTTTCATTTTTTTTACCCGAAAAAAACAGGTTTCGCTTAAAAAAGTGTAGATAACGTGTCAGTTACGATATTTTTCACATTTATTTCCGTGAAAAGTAATAAACGCAATAAAATAACACAGTTACATGGTCATTTTATGTATAAGTGGACCCTAAAGTGTCGGTCCCTGGTTTTCTTAAAGGGTAGAAACCAGTAAATCCAATTCCCATAGGGTCCCATTATAAAACGGCAAACTTGCCAAGCATTTTTCTAGCATTTCCTTTATTTCAGATTGTGCAAGCCTGGTATCAATTTAAATATCAATCTGTCCTATTCGAAAATTTGCAATAAAAAAGATATGTCATGTTACTTCTAAGAAAATGCATCTCACTTGAATGCAGGCACCGGTAGAAAACAGGGTTTCAGCAGTCATATTTCGACAAAAGCCCCATACCACAGTAAACACACCCCAAATGTTCACCATTAAAGTTAGCCTCCAATGAAATGCACCAAAATGATGCAGACACGCGTAGGATCATAGAAATAACCACAAAAGGCATGTCTGAGATACCTAAATGGTTTTTATGCCATAAGAGAAGAGGAACTCTTTAGTAATAGGCACTACTTTCGAATGGACCACGGATGGATACACAATGATTTACTGGTATCTAACCTTAAAGAAAACTCAACATTTTGCTATCATGAAAAAAAACACTTCTGCACCATTGTTAACCTACTTGTACCACAAATGCAAAATTTCAGGTCGATCCGCTAAGTCGAAATGCCACAAAAACGCTTTTGAGAATGACGCATGATAAGCCATCTGGCTTGCGCTTCAGTACTTGGATTGTATGGGGAGTGTGAACTAAAATTCGCACCTAAATCACATAAACCAGTCAAAATACCAGTTCATTTAGACTTATTTTAATGCAATGGACAGTAATAAGGTATAAAACGTGTAATATTCGCGTATAACATGATTCGATGTGCTGTGAGCTGCATAAGGCGAGTTTCCGTACTTTTTTCATTTTTTTAAACCCGAAAAAACAGGTTTCGCTTAAAAGAGTGTACATAACGTGTCAGTTAAGATATTATTCACATTTATTTTCGTGAAAAGTAATAAACGCAATAAAATAACACCGTTACATGGTGGTTTTATGTATAAGTGGACCCTAAAGGGTCGGTCCCTGGTTTTCTGAAAGGTTAGAAACCAGTAAATCCAATTCCCATAGGGTCCCATTATAAAACGGCAAACTTAGCTAGCATTTTACTAGCAGTTCTTTTATTTCAGATTGTGCAAGCCTGGTATCAATTCAAAGATCAATCTGTCCTCTTCCAAAATTTGTAATAAAAAAGATATGTCATGTTACTTCTAAGAAAATGCATCTCACTTGAATGCAGGCACCGGTAGAAAACAGGGTTTCGGCAGTCATATTTCGACAAAAGCCCCATACCACAGTAAACACCCCCCAAAAGTTCAACTTTCAAGTTATCCTCCAATGAAATGCACCAAAATGATGCAGACACGCATACGATATTAGAAATAACCACAAAAGGCATGTCTGAGATACCTAAATGGCTTTTATGCCAGAAGAGAAGAGGAACTCTTTAGTAATAGGCACTACTTTCGAATGGACCACGGAGGGAATGATTTACTGGTATCTAACCTTAAAGAAAACTCAACATTTTGCTATCATGAAAAAAAACTCGTCTACATCATTATTAACCTACTTGTACCACAAATGCAAAATTTCTGGTCGATCCGCTAAGTCGAAATGCCCCAAAAACGCATTTGAGAAAGACACATGATAAGCCATCTGGCTTGCGCTTCAGTACTTGGATTGTATGGGGAGTGTGAACTAAAATTCGCACCTAAATCACATAAACCTGTCAAAATACCAGTTCATTTAGACTTATTTTAATGCAATGGACAGTAATAAGGTATAAAACGTGTAATATTCGCGTATAACATGATTCGATGTGCTGTGAGCTGCATAAGGCGAGTTTCCGTACTTTTTTCATTTTTTAAACCCGAAAAAACAGGTTTCGCTTAAAAGAGTGTACATAACGTGTCAGTTACGATATTATTCACATTTATTTTCGTGAAAAGTAATAAACGCAATAAAATAACACCGTTACATGGTGGTTTTATGTATAAGTGGACCCTAAAGGGTCGGTCCCTGGTTTTCTGAAAGGTTAGAAACCAGTAAATCCAATTCCCATAGGTTCCCATTATAAAACGGCAAACTTAGCAAGCATTTTACTAGCAGTTCTTTTATTTCAGATTGTGCAAGCCTGGTATCAATTCAAAGATCAATCTGTCCTATTCGAAAATTTGCAATAAAAAAGATATGTCATGTTACTTCTAAGAAAATGCATCTCACTTGAATGCAGGCACCGGTAGAAAACAGGGTTTCGGCAGTCGTATTTCGACAAAAGCCCCATACCACAGTAAACACACCCCAAATGTTCACCATTAAAGTTAGCCTCCAATGAAATGCACCAAAATGATGCAGACACGCGTAGGATCATAGAAATAACCACAAAAGGCATGTCTGAGATACCTAAATGGTTTTTATGCCATAAGAGAAGAGGAACTCTTTAGTAATAGGCACTACTTTCGAATGGACCACGGATGGATACACAATGATTTACTGGTATCTAACCTTAAAGAAAACTCAACATTTTGCTATCATGAAAAAAAACACTTCTGCACCATTGTTAACCTACTTGTACCACAAATGCAAAATTTCAGGTCGATCCGCTAAGTCGAAATGCCCCCAAAACGCTTTTGAGAATGACGCATGATAAGCCATCTGGCTTGCGCTTCAGTACTTGGATTGTATGGGGAGTGTGAACTAACATTCGCACCTAAATCACATAAACCAGTCAAAATACCAGTTCATTTAGACTTATTTTAATGCAATGGACAGTAATAAGGTATAAAACGTGTAATATTCGCGTATAACATGATTCGATGTGCTGTGAGCTGCATAAGGCGAGTTTCCGTACTTTTTTCATTCTTTTAAACCCGAAAAAACAGGTTTCGCTTAAAAGAGTGTACATAACGTGTCAGTTACGATATTATTCACATTTATTTTCGTGAAAAGTAATAAACGAAATAAAATAACACAGTTACATGGTGGTTTATGCATAAGTGGACCCTAAAGGGTCGGTCCCTGGTTTTCTTAAAGGTTAGAAACCAGTAAATCCAATTCCCATAGGGTCCCATTATAAAACGGCAAACTTACCAAGCATTTTACTAGCAGTTCTTTTATTTCAGATTGTGCAAGCCTGGTATCAATTCAAAGATCAATCTGTCCTCTTCCAAAATTTGTAATAAAAAGATATGTCATGTTACTTCTAAGAAAATGCATCTCACTTGAATGCAGGCACCGGTAGAAAACAGGGTTTCAGCAGTCATATTTCGACAAAAGCCCCATACCACAGTAAACACCCCCCAAAAGTTCAACTTTCAAGTTATCCTCCAATGAAATGCACCAAAATGATGCAGGCACGCATAGGATAATAGAAATAACCACAAAAGGCATGTCTGAGATACCTAAATGGCTTTTATGCCAGAAGAGAAGAGGAACTCTTTAGTAATAGGCACTACTTTCGAATGGACCACGGAGGGAATGATTTACTGGTATCTAACCTTAAAGAAAACTCAACATTTTGCTATCATGAAAAAAAACTCGTCTACAACATTATTAACCTACTTGTACCACAAATGCAAACTTTCAGGTCGATCCGCTAAGTAGAAATGCCCCCAAAACGCATTTGAGAAAGACACATGATAAGCCATCTGGCTTGCGCTTCAGTACTTGGATTGTATGGCGAGTGTGAACTAAAATTCGCACCTAAATTACATAAACCTGTCAAAATACCAGTTCATTTAGACGTATTTTAATGCAATGGACAGCAATAAGGTATAAAACGTGTAATATTCGCGTATAACATGATTCGATGTGCTGTGAGCTGCATAAGGCGAGTTTCCGTACTTTTTTCATTTTTTAAACCCGAAAAAACAGGTTTCGCTTAAAAGAGTGTACATAACGTGTCAGTTACGATATTATTCACATTTATTTTCGTGAAAAGTAATAAACGCAATAAAATAACACCGTTACATGGTGGTTTTATGTATAAGTGGACCCTAAAGGGTCGGTCCCTGGTTTTCTGAAAGGTTAGAAACCAGTAAATCCAATTCCCATAGGTTCCCATTATAAAACGGCAAACTTAGCAAGCATTTTACTAGCAGTTCTTTTATTTCAGATTGTGCAAGCCTGGTATCAATTCAAAGATCAATCTGTCCTATTCGAAAATTTGCAATAAAAAAGATATGTCATGTTACTTCTAAGAAAATGCATCTCACTTGAATGCAGGCACCGGTAGAAAACAGGGTTTCGGCAGTCGTATTTCGACAAAAGCCCCATACCACAGTAAACACACCCCAAATGTTCACCATTAAAGTTAGCCTCCAATGAAATGCACCAAAATGATGCAGACACGCGTAGGATCATAGAAATAACCACAAAAGGCATGTCTGAGATACCTAAATGGTTTTTATGCCATAAGAGAAGAGGAACTCTTTAGTAATAGGCACTACTTTCGAATGGACCACGGATGGATACACAATGATTTACTGGTATCTAACCTTAAAGAAAACTCAACATTTTGCTATCATGAAAAAAAACACTTCTGCACCATTGTTAACCTACTTGTACCACAAATGCAAAATTTCAGGTCGATCCGCTAAGTCGAAATGCCCCCAAAACGCTTTTGAGAATGACGCATGATAAGCCATCTGGCTTGCGCTTCAGTACTTGGATTGTATGGGGAGTGTGAACTAACATTCGCACCTAAATCACATAAACCAGTCAAAATACCAGTTCATTTAGACTTATTTTAATGCAATGGACAGTAATAAGGTATAAAACGTGTAATATTCGCGTATAACATGATTCGATGTGCTGTGAGCTGCATAAGGCGAGTTTCCGTACTTTTTTCATTCTTTTAAACCCGAAAAAACAGGTTTCGCTTAAAAGAGTGTACATAACGTGTCAGTTACGATATTATTCACATTTATTTTCGTGAAAAGTAATAAACGAAATAAAATAACACAGTTACATGGTGGTTTATGCATAAGTGGACCCTAAAGGGTCGGTCCCTGGTTTTCTTAAAGGTTAGAAACCAGTAAATCCAATTCCCATAGGGTCCCATTATAAAACGGCAAACTTACCAAGCATTTTACTAGCAGTTCTTTTATTTCAGATTGTGCAAGCCTGGTATCAATTCAAAGATCAATCTGTCCTCTTCCAAAATTTGTAATAAAAAGATATGTCATGTTACTTCTAAGAAAATGCATCTCACTTGAATGCAGGCACCGGTAGAAAACAGGGTTTCAGCAGTCATATTTCGACAAAAGCCCCATACCACAGTAAACACCCCCCAAAAGTTCAACTTTCAAGTTATCCTCCAATGAAATGCACCAAAATGATGCAGGCACGCATAGGATAATAGAAATAACCACAAAAGGCATGTCTGAGATACCTAAATGGCTTTTATGCCAGAAGAGAAGAGGAACTCTTTAGTAATAGGCACTACTTTCGAATGGACCACGGAGGGAATGATTTACTGGTATCTAACCTTAAAGAAAACTCAACATTTTGCTATCATGAAAAAAAACTCGTCTACAACATTATTAACCTACTTGTACCACAAATGCAAACTTTCAGGTCGATCCGCTAAGTAGAAATGCCCCCAAAACGCATTTGAGAAAGACACATGATAAGCCATCTGGCTTGCGCTTCAGTACCTGGATTGTATGGCGAGTGTGAACTAAAATTCGCACCTAAATTACATAAACCTGTCAAAATACCAGTTCATTTAGACGTATTTTAATGCAATGGACAGTAATAAGGTATTAAACGTGTAATATTCGCGTATAACATGATTCGATGTGCTGTGAGCTGCATAAGGCGAGTTTCCGTACTTTTTTCATTTTTTAAACCCGAAAAAAACAGGTTTCGCTTAAAAGAGTGTAGATAACGTGTCAGTTACGATATTATTCACATTTATTTCCGTGAAAAGTAATAAACGCAATAAAATAACACAGTTACATGGTGATTTTATGTATAAGTGGACCCTAAAGGTCTAATTACCCCAAAACGGAAGTCATATCCTCAGGGTTACATGCTGTCAGTTAGATAATAAGCACATGTGGTTGAGTGCAGGATGCATATAATTTGTAAAATACAGTTTAAATGATATGGTTTGGTATGATTTTAAAGGTATATATGTAAGCAATAAGAAAAAAGGCTGTTTTGTGCACTATTTTTTGTCTAGTGGTTCCCAGCTTCATAACTTTTGGCCCATGTATTCATGCGCAAAATGGCAGCCTCCATGCCCGTCAAAACCGGTGTGTTTTTTCTAAGGTAAATATTTCGAGTTACAACACATAGAATTTTTTGACATGCTGTTTTTTCAAAAGGTTATGTCCTCATCTTTCCGACAATGTATGGTGATATATTGGAAAGTAGTTTGGTCATGGTGAAAAGTGAGATCAAATTTTGAATATTTTATATGTAACAAAGAAGGAATTTATTTGCGCATGCGTAACCTTCAAGAACTTCACCTAATATTAGTGGTCTGCAAAGATTTTGAAAATGGACTCTTAAAAACACACTGTACTGGAAAGAATAACTGCCAGATGCCACCTTGACCCCATTTAGGGCTGTATTTTATGGGATGTTTGCTCTAGGGGGCATTAGGGGGGTAAATATGGGAAAATTAAAGCAAAATGTCCACCAGAGTGGCAATCCGAGACCCATTGTGTTCATCGTGTTGTTGTTCATTTTGACATTAATTTGCATTAGTTTCAACAATTCTCTCATTTATGTCATAATGCCTTGTGTTGTAATCCTGAATAATTAGTTCAAGAACCTGTAACTGACAATAATGCCCGCATAGGTCGTGTCCGCACTGGCCGATGCTTTGGCCATGATGACCGTCCGACCTGCCTACTTTGAATAATACCAATTTTCCTAATTTGCAAAGTTAACAGATCCTATTTAGTTCATATGTTATTTTGTAATTGTAGTTCAATCAGGCTTTCAGCTGAAAAATACATGAAATGCATGCATAAAACACTTAAGCCGCTCACGCCAACCTAGACCCCACCTAATGCAGATAGCGGCATCAAAATTTAAATCACCATCACAGTTTGGTTTAATTTGAGTATGTTTTTTAAATGCAGTGTTGAAAAGAACCAGGACCTCAGCCGGAACTATCAACTCATTGGTATACAAGTCAGGGTGAAGTGACGAGTCATCAAAACTACATTACTTGTCAACTACACTGGAGCGTTGGGGTGGGGCCGTAAAGCTGACACAGTCGTGTCCGTACCATCGGTATTTTTTAAGGTTAGTACATGATTATTGTCATGTATTCTACTATCTAATGATTTCTTTTCCAGCCTGGCATTCTTCTTATCAACACCAGTAGGAAAAGCAAGAGTTTAACCCTTGTTGGGACTCTCAAACCCGTTTTAGAACTGAACTGTTCGCACATGAGCTCGACAAGCTGAAGCCGGCATAGCGACTAGCCTTATCGCAGTAAATAAAACTTAGTAAACTATTGTATATGTACACTTATTGTATTTAAGTTACACTAGTAATCATAATATTGAGTAAACATGCACAGAAAACGTTTTTATTTTCACAGATTACTCAGCAGAGAGTACCTGGAACAGATTGAAAATTGCAGGCGGCTTACCTCACCGTCAGGTTCAGGTGTGACAGAAGACTGTTAATTAATATCTGGCATTGACATTTTGGGGTCAAATTCTTTTTTTGTTGTGTGACAGGAGGTAAAATCTGTTGATTGTTATTTAAACAAACCCTTTTATGGGGTCAAATGGCAACTGAAATGCTACATTTGTATGGATTTTACCCCCAAAAATGCAGAAACTAAAAATTTGTTTTTGTTCAAAACGGACTAAAAACATATTCTGTAACATTTAGAATGCCAATGAAGATTGTTTTGACTTCTGACTTTATATATTGTATCTGCTATGCCTATTAAAACTCAAACTTATGCTTAATTCCGTGTTAAAATCATGTTTTCCAGATGTACCCAAGTACAGTTTTTTCCGTCTAAATGTTTGCCTCAAAACACCATTATATGTGACATTTTCAATTTTATTTTTTTCCAATAAATCTTTAAACCAGTGTAATAGGACTTCATGTTCTTCCTCGAAATAGATCAGATTGATGAAAATTGTGGTTTTTATTCAAATTTGAAAGGGTTGGGTTCTCTTAAAGGTCTAATTACCCCAAAACGGAAGTCCCATCCTCAGGGTTATATGCTGTCAGTTAGATAATAAGCACATGTGGTTGAGTGCAGGATGCATATAATTTGTAAAATACAGTTTAAACGATATGGTTTGGTATCATTTTAAAGGTATATATGTAAGCAATAAGAAACAATGCTGTTTTGTGCACTACTTTTTGTCTAGTGGTTCCCAGCTTCATAACTTTTGGCCCATGTATTCATGCGCAAAATGGCAGCCTCCATGCCCGTCAAAACCGGTGTGTTTTTTCTAAGGTAAATATTTTGAGTTACAACACATAGAATTTTTTGACATGCTGTTTTTTCAAAAGGTTGTGTCCTCATCTTTCCAACAATGTATGGTGATATATTGGAAAGTAGTTTGGTCGTGGTGAAAAGTGAGATCAAATTTTGAATATTTTATATGTAACAAAGAAGGAATTTATTTGCGCATGCGTAACCTAAAGGGTCGGTCCCTGGTTTTCTTAAAGGTTAGAAACCAGTAAATCCAATTCCCATAGGGTCCCATTATAAAACGGAAAACTTACCAAGCATTTTACTAGCAGTTCCTTTACTTCAGATTGTGCAAGCCTGGTATCGATTCAAAGATCAATCTGTCCTATTCCAAAATTTGCAATAAAAAAGATATGCCATGTTACTTCTAAGAAAATGCATCTCACTTGAATGCAGGCACCGGTAGAAAACAGGGTTTTGGCAGTCATATTTCGACAAAAGCCCCATACCACAGTAAACACACCCCAAAAGTTCACCTTTCAAGTTAGCCTCCAATGAAATGCACCAAAATGATGCAGACACGCATAGGATAATAGAAATAACCACAAAAGGCATGTCTGAGATAACCTAAATGGCTTTTATGCCAGAAGAGAAGAGGAACTCTTTAGTAATAGGCACTACTTTCGAATGGACCACGGATGGATACACAATGATTTACTGGTATCTAACCTTAACACACGTGCAGAAGTGTCAACATGAGGAAAGCAAAATTATGTCTGGAAAATGGCTCAGAATACGAAGGGATTTCATTTGGGGCCGAAATGGACGTGCCCGGGGAAGTTGGTAATGCGCATTTGGGTTGTCATTTATTTTAAAGCGTTCAGATAGATTATTATTCTCTATTCGGATAGAGTCGCGGTACGGACGGTGTCGCGGTAAACAATAAACATCATCTACTGAACATTTCTTGTAAACAAAACCCACCTCTTTGTCTTGTCTCGGCTTCTTATTATGAAAACTATCTGAAAATGCATAGAATATTGCAAAGTACATTCTTTTTGTTGAAACATGCTTGTATAATGCATTTCTTCTTAGAGTCTCATCCGATTTCATTGCAGAATTTAATAAGAAATTGTTTTTACTCTGTCGTCTGCGCCAAATTAGTATGAGTATTTCCCCATGGGTTTTGTACATAAGTTATTTCCTTTCTGGTAATTAAGGTTATAATGTACACTATTTATTTTTCAAAATTGGCAAGGATTGCTTCCATTGTTATCGATTACCTTGACTCCGTCGTGCAAAATTTCAAATTTAACTTATAGACCGTGTTGTGTGGTTTGGTGTTTTGCAGGGACTCCAAATTAAATAATTGTTTATTTGTTGTTTGCCATGTGTGTTTAAGACATTTTTATACCTTAAAATCGTGTATTAAAAGTTGGAAGTGTTATCTTTCCATTTTGGTTATTTAAAAAATCGTTAGTACCGCAACTCCATCGGAACACAGTATACTATGCTCTGTTTCGTGTAACCATTTTCGGATATCTAATTTCTGACGATAATGTTAAAATTTATTGATAAAGTTTTTCAGAATATTTCTTTGTAATAACTGCATTATCGTAATTTCATACCATTTTTGCTTGACAAACATTACATTTTAGCCCCAAGTTGTAAAATGATACAGGGTAGACTTAGAAGCAATTTTATTATAATAATAAAATAACATAAAATTCTCACCTGTGCAAAATTGCAAAAAAAAAGTTACATCTCTAAATCTGTCTTATGGATTTTGTTCTGTATCATTGAGACTTTTATTTGTCAACCAGAGTAACTAAATTTGTTGAAACTATGTATATTCAGTGATAGAAATTAGCACATGCATGCCAGCCCTGCACGGTTTTAATTTTTACTGGGCTTGCTCAGTTTCTTGATCTCAGTTTTATATGGGCATTTCCTTGCTATAAGAAATATAATAAGAATTTGGGCACACTTGGACAAACTGCTTATTTTGATGACTATATTTGTCCTGATGTTTTTTGCAGTTTTTCAGACCGGGATGGTAGGCTATGTAGAGTCCCTAACTGATCCGTCCTACCGCAAGCAGATACTGGTCCTGACATATCCACTCATTGGTAAGATATTAATAGCTTTACCATAAAAGTAAAAATATTGATATGAAATACCCCTAAGTTGCAGTTACATTCTGTAATACAGAAAATCAACAAACAAACTTCAACTAAACAGTCTTTGAAATTATTTTTTTTTTATGGTTGTCCATTGGACAACCACTTTCTTTGAAACTGGTTATCCAAAATAACATTCGGTTGTCCGAAGATTAAATATGTGCTGTTTCGTTTGTTTTTACATGAATCTTGTTTACATTTATCACTCATGATGAAATACTTTCTTTTTTTTTAAATATAAACACAATTTATTCATGGGAAAGTACAATTTAAAGAGTACAATTTACTAGCAAGTTTTTTTTTTTTTTCAGTGTAGAAAAAATAAAAACATGATTCATCATTTCAATTATTGGTTGTCCCGGACAACCGACCAACCGCTAATTTCGAAGGCTGAATAAATGGTTCTTGTTAATGTTATGGCAAGTGACTTATCAGAGACCAAAAAATAAGTGATCTTTTTCGACTTTACTTAAGTGACAAGTTAAATGGAGTTAGAAATAAAAAACATTTCAAGTGAAAGTGTGTACAGTAAAGATTTAACAAATTGGTGAAAGATTTATGAACTTGGTGGCAAGCAGGGCATTCTCTTGGAATGTTTTAGGAAATGAGTTTTACTTAAATAACTCATTGTCTTTATTCAGATGGAAAAGTTATGTTAAATCTTCTTATACATGCCATGATTTTTTTCAGGCCAAAACGGGAAATTGACAAAAAATCGGCGGGACATTTGAAATTTCAGCGGGACACCTTAATATTGTTATTTTGACTTTTTGTCGCATGGTCCATGGATCGCAATGTTCGTATTAAAATTGTCATATCATTCACGTACATAATAGATCTACATGTATACACTAATTAAGGCTAACACGTTTTCATTTTTTAAAAACATTTAAACTAAATAAAATAAACGAAACATCACCGTTTAAACGGTATAAAAGCAAAAGTAATTTTTTTCCGGATGTTTATATCCAGTGCGCATCCGATTCGCGCAATGACGTCACATTCAAATCCACTTCTCGTTGTTCTCGAATCATAAGGTTACACTCAATCTAGTTACGGGGCCTTTTTATTCGATAAATAATGTTCTTACGAGCATTTGTTTAGTGCTTCAACTGTTTTTAATCGTTACCACTGTTGAACTCGTAGTACTGATTGGATAATTAATGAAGTATAAACATCTTCATATAAAACATGTATATAATATATGCTTTGTTCTTGCAAAAACGGCGGGAAAATGTCCTCGTGCACGTCATGCCAGCTTGCGTCAAATGTTAAAATGCACATTATACGTTTTGCACTTTATGTAAATCTTTTGTTCTACAAGAAAACGCGCGAAAATTATGCTGACATATACAACGTCACGTTATCCGCATGGAAAGCGTGGGTGTATTAATTGCCATATAAAAACGGTGTAGCGCAGAGAACTGTGAGATCTTTACTATTGAATAAAATTTTCGTAGCGCATAACATCGAAATTAGGTATCTGTATGGCGAACATATGTAGTTGACATTTCACAATTAACAACAAAACAGCCGAATCGATAATGTAATTGTCTTTCAGATAGGTCAGTATTGATCTAGGACAAACAGTTACTGTTTACACACTCCACGTGATGACTAACAGCAATTAGCGACCGCATATTATCTGACCACCGTCCCGCGAAAGCGTGACAAAGGATTTATAAACCACTGTTTGCGTTATCATAACTGCTCCTCGTCGACACGCGGCAAGCGGGCATTGTTGTCATAGCACCAATTAAGGATTTAACGATAAGAAGTAAATTGTTGGCCCAATGCAACTTTTATTGCACATTAACATCGATTTTAAGCTCACCTGAGCATTTGAGCTATTGGTATAGGGGACCTCTTCGGCGTCGTCCGTCGTCCATCGTCCGTATGCCGTCAACAATTTAGACTGTTATCGCGCTTAAGACTACATTTTTTATTCAATCTTGACCAAACTTGCACAGTTTGTGTATGACCATAAAATCTTGGACGGGTTCGATAATGGGCCCGATCGGACCAGAAGTTATTGTCCCTTTTATTGCCCCAAATACATCTATTCCTGAATAACTCACCTGGTAAAGGTAGGTAAATGCAGTATCAGGAAGATAAGTGCCATAAATATGTTATTTCCCTTTAGTCACAGATATAACCCTGATAGTGGAGTCTGCTTATCAGTAAAATCAATACTTCACTCTGAGTCAACATGATACTTCTATTTCAGATCAGCATCATTACACATAGTAATCCATGTAAAGCCTGCTTCTGACCTATATTTTGGCTATGTGTGCAGCAGTAAATTTTTCCACTGTCTGTCTTGGCATCCAGTCAGGAAAAAGATGTAAACAACAATAAATAGCTAACATTCATGTTACAAACAAGCAATCAGAATATAGCATTTATATCATGTGATCTAGTGCCTGAAAGGGTTAATTATTTTCTGTAGTTTTTGGACTGTTTAGTTAGTAACTTATTCAGTATCATTTAATCATACAACTTTTGGACTGATTTATACATTTCAATTGGGATTTTGGAAACTTTCTTACATTATTTTTGAAGCTGATTTATTATATCTCCTTAAATGAAAAATACTTCTACACTGTTTTGACTCAAAATTGGTGTGATTATTAGTAAGTTTTTACACAAATCAACTAAAAGGTTGTATAGTTATTTATAATTTAATCTGACAATGTTGATAGGTGTATGGTTCTTAATGTTAACAATGAGTAATCCTATATAACATAGACATTTCCCTTTTCCTAAGAGTACAGTTGGAAAGTTTGTCACTGTGGGCGTCATTGACTCAAAATTATTAGTAAGTTTCTACGCAAAATAATTAAAAGGTTTTATAGTTATTTATAATTTAATCTGACAATGTTGATAGTTGTATAGTTGTTAATTTTACAATAAGTAGTCCTATGTAACCTAGAAATTTCCTTTTCTGGGCAAACTAAACCGATGTAAGTGGTTTACCAGTACCAAGTGCACATACTTATGCCAGTAAATGACAACTGCCCTACTTGAATCAGAGGTTGGGGGAGAATGGCCGTAGAAATTATTTCACGACCAATCCCCACACGAGTTATGTGGCCGGGCTGGGGCTTTAACTCAAAAACCCTTTATTGAGAGTATAGTGCTCTACCAACTGAGCTAGACGGGCCTGCAAAGCCAGAATAATCTACTTGGTTTGATACATTTATATGGTGCCATTATGATGATATTTAGAAAGTTTTCGTAGAGTGTAGTAACTATAGAATAATAATATGATAGAGTGTCACTGTATGTACCAGTTTCGAACCCGTAAGGGTTTATGGGCTTACTTGCAAAAACATTTAAAACATTTTTGAAAACGGCAACACAGAACAATATGTAAATCACTGATACGCAAAGTTGAACTGACATCAAATCGGCCTGTGTACTGGTGTTAATTTATTATTTTAATTCAAACATATACTGGTATGTGAAAAAAAGATGGTAGTATCCAATCATAAGCTCTTTATGTATTTTTATAGAATTATTTCCATGTTTTTTTTGTATCGCCCCTATATGTTAATGCCATGCGAAATGGGTTTTAATAGTACCGAGAATGCGGGGATTTACGGGTACCTACTGCATCCCTAATGGTCGCCATTGTACTCAGACTCAGGTGAGCGCTTTGGGCCATCATGGCCCTCTTGTTGTGATTGATCGGGACAAAATGCATCTGAGCGGGACGCCGGGACAAACCTCACAAAAGTGGGACAATCCCGGCGAGACCAGGACGTATGGCATGTATGCCTCTTCTACATGGTGTCATATTGTTTTGGTATAACAAACACAAATCTTTATGTATAATGTGAACTGGTGTCTAATGTGGAAGTCATACTATGGTAAGCATTAAAGTGCCTATTTCGTCGAAAAATTGGATACCTATACACTGTAAATGATATTATATGATAGAATTGGGCTTTATAAAGACATATGCATTAAATAAATAAAACATAATATATTTTCACCTTAAGATATTTGATAAAAACAAATTAGCAAAAAAAGTATGAAAAAATTAAAACCCCACGCAGGGATCGAACTCACGAAATGACGGTAGACAGCGCTTTAACCAACTGCGCTATCATGCTTGGTAAGCAGTAAAGTGTAAACTATGGTTATAGAAAATACATACAATTTTGATGTCAAAATGTAAACATGAAAAGGGCCAAACAAACAAGACCCATATTCTAAATTGATTTTCATCTTAGAATGCGTGCACTCTTTTATCATTATATATATCCCGTTTTAACCATAATTATATGTCAGTATTAATATCTGAATTTTAGAATTAAAAAAATAAATGCCCCCCCTTGCGGCCCTTTTCGATGACACAGTGCCTTTAAATGTTCTGACAATCTTGCGGCCCTTTTCGATGACATAGTGCCTTTAAATGTTTTGACAATCTTGCGGCCCTTTTCGATGACATAGTGCCTTTAAATGTTCTGACAATCTTGCGGCCCTTTTCGATGACATAGTGCCTTTAAATGTTCTGACAATTGAGAACATTCATCTCATTGCAGGCAACTACGGAGTTCCCAAAGAGGAAAAAGACAAATACGGCCTTATTAAATGGTTTGAGTCTGACAACATCCACGTCTCCGCGCTCATTGTGGGCGACGTTACAGAGGAGTACAGTCACTGGAGTGCCGTACATTCCCTGTCAAAATGGCTCCGAGAACATAACATTCCTGGAATATACGGTAAAACTTGTTCATAAGTATGTCAAAATGGCTCCGAGAACATAACATTCCTGGAATATACGGTAAAACTTGTTCATAAGTATGTCAAAATGGCTCCGAGAACATAACATTCCTGGAATATACGGTAAAACTTGTTCATAAGTATGTCAAAATGGCTCCGAGAACATAACATTCCTGGAATATAAGGTAAAACTTGTTCATAAGTATGTCAAAATGGCTCCGAGAACATAACATTCCTGGAATATACTGTAAAACTTGTTCATAAGTATGTCAAAATGGCTCCGAGAACATAACATTCCTGGAATATACGGTAAAACTTGTTCATTAGTATGTCAAAATGGCTCCGAGAACATAACATTCCTGGAATATACTGTAAAACTTGTTCATAAGTATGTCAAAATGGCTCCGAGAACATAACATTCCTGGAATATACTGTAAAACTTGTTCATAAGTATGTCAAAATGGCTCCGAGAACATAACATTCTTGGAATATACGGTAAAACTTGTTCATAAGTATGTCAAAATGGCTCCGAGAACATAACATTCCTGGAATATAAGGTAAAACTTGTTCATAAGTATGTCAAAATGGCTCCGAGAACATAACGTTCCTGGAATATACGGTAAAACTTGTTCATAAGTATGTCAAAATGGCTCCGAGAACATAACATTCTTGGAATGTACGGTAAAACTTGTTCATTAGTATGTCAAAATGGCTCCGAGAACATAACATTCCTGGAATATACGGTAAAACTTGTTCATTAAGATGTCAAAATGGCTCCGAGAACATAACATTCCTGAGATATACGGTAAAACTTGTTCATTAGTATGTCAAAATGGCTCCAGGAACATAACATTCTTGGAATATACGGTAAAACTTGTTCATTCGTATGTCAAAATGGCTCAGAGAACATAACATTCTTGAGATATATGGTAAAACTTGTTCATTAGTATGTCAAAATGGCTCCGGGAACATAACATTCCTGGAATATATGGTAAAACTTGTTCATTAGTATGTCAAAATGGCTTCGAGAACATAACATTCCTGGAATATACGGTAAAACTTGTTCATTAGTATGTCAAAATGGCTCCGAGAACATAACATTCCTGGAATATACGGTAAAACTTGTTCATTCGAATGTCAAAATGGCTCCGAGAACATAACATTCCTGTAATATACGGTAAAACTTGTTCATTAGTATGTCAAAATGGCTCCCAGAACATAACATTCCTGGAATATACGGTAAAACTTGTTCATTCGTATGTCAAAATGGCTCCGAGAACATAACATTCCTGGAATATATGGTAAAACTTGTTAATTCGTATGTCAAAATGGCTCTGGGAACATAACATTCCTGGAATATACGGTAAAACTTGTTTCATTAAGATGTTCATGACAATTTACTGGCCCTTGTCCATATCTGTAAACTTATCACTTGTTGTGTTGCCTGAAAAGGCGACATATAGGGTTACTTTTGTTGGCGTTGGCGACGGCGGTGTTCTCGGCGGAGGCGTTGTCAACAGTGGCGTTCCCTTCAGTTTTTGCAGACAATAAGTTTTTGTGCTATCATTATGAAACTTTATGGAAGTGTTAGTAGACAGAAAAGGAAGGTAAGTTCAATTTTCTGCATAATTGCTTTTATCATACTTGAGTTATGCCCCCTTTTTTAAGTTCGGTTTTCAGCATAATTGCTCATATCATACTTGAGTTATGCCCCTTTAAAAAAAAAAATCAGTTCAAATAAGATTTGTGCAGACAATAACTTTTTGGTTCAATCTTTATGTAACTTTATGGAAGTGTTAGTAGGCATAAAAGGAAGGTTAAGTTCGATTTTCGGCATAATTGTTCTTACCGTACTTGAGTTATGCCCCCTTTAAAAAAAATTAGTTCCAATAAGGCTTGTGCAGACAATAACTTTAGAAGTTTTTGTGCTATCTTGATGAAACTTTATGGAAGTGTTAGTACGCATAAAAGGAAGGTCAAGTTTGGCATTCGGCATAATTGCTATTATCGTTCTTGAGTGATGCCCCTTTTAAAAAAAAGTTCAAATTAGGCTTGTGCAGACAATAACTTGAAAAGTTTTTGTGCAGTCATTTTTAGGGAAGTGTTAGAAGTCATAAACGGAAGGTTAAGTTCATTAGTATGTCAAAATGGCTCCAGGAACGGTTTTTCGGCATAATTGCTCTTATGGTACTTGAGTTATGCCCCGTAAGGCTACATATCCGACTCGCGGAGTTGTAGTTTTCTGTTAGTGCCTATTAAAAGTGCTTTAGTGAAACATAAATGATTATGCTTAGCCACGTTATTACACTAGCATGTTATTCCTACTATTGATTAGTAGTTAAAGCCGCAGTCCAGAAATATGTGAATAAAAATAAAACTTTGCAGAAATTGCTTCTAATAGACATCTTAAGGATCAAAAAACAAAAAAACGCATTGAAATCGTTGAAATAATAACCGAAAGGTAACTTTTTATTGTAAAGTTTCTGTAAGCGATAGCTGGTGATGCCTCTGGAGTAAATCAGCATGTACATTAGTGTCTATTCCATTCGTACCAAGCGTTTTCGAACAAAGACATTATAAAATGCCTTTCGTAAAAAAGAAACAGTCTTCAGTCGAATAAATACCATTAACGTTCATAAGAACCATTGCCAACTTACGATGTATTTAATTATATTCTATGGACTGCGGCTTTAAGAAGTATTGATTAGTAGTTGAGAAGTAGTACTTAGATGTTCCAGTACAGAGATATAATTTTAAAATATCTTAGGTGCTCTCTCTTGTGTATCACACTTTAATGTGCTCAAACTCTCTTTGTATCAAAAAACACGATCAAACATTAGGCAATTTGTATTAAAATATAATGTTTAAGCACATTAAGTGTACATTTTATGGCATTTTTCATTGTTTATTAAATGCTTATTTATTTCATAAAAATAAACTTGTTTGGAAACTCAAATTCAGTCAATATATTGTATACTGTAGCTCGTAGACAGGGCTTTCATTAACTTTTGAAACCTGGAAGGTTGAACTTCCTAGCCTCCGATTTTGGAAGTTTTGCTCATAATATTTGGAAGTTTTGACAGTATTGCATGTTGCTCATAATATTTGGAAGTTTTGACAGTATTGCATGTTGCTCATAATATTTGGAAGTTTTGACAGTATTGCATGTTGCTCATAATATTTGGAAGTTTTGACAGTAATGCGCGACATAAGTCCTGAGCATTTCAGAAATGTAATTAGGCATAAAATTCTAGGTTTGTTTAAGGTCATTCTTTCTCATCGGGTGTTTATAATATGCCAATTTATTCAGTTAAAGAGGTATACATAGAGATGAATCATTTTAATTTTTCTTCTAACTTGTTTATTCTGACATGATGAAACTTCCATGGATGCAATTTTTGAAGTTATGAAACTTTCATGGCTGCAATTTTGGAAGTCCTGTGACAACAACTGGGAGTAAATTACTCCTAAACTTCCCTTAATGCAAACCCTGCCTAGAGCAAGTTTGTTTAAAAATGAATGTTTTAACATACAAATAATTGTGAAAATTAAATTTTCATCACATTGAACTGCAGGTGTTGACACTAGAAGCATCACAAAAATGATCAGAGAGTGCGGCACCATGCTTGGCAAGGTCATTCAGGAGGGAAACGACCCTGACCTTGTGACCTTCATGGATCCAAATGACCTCAACCTGGTACAGGAGGTGTCACTGAAGGTGGGTGCAATATCAGTGCTTCAGATATAAATTTTTGGTGTAGAGTGTAAATATACACTAACCAGTATTTATGGGGGTCAATATTCTCAGTCCAAAAAGCATGTGTGTGTGGTAAATGTACTGTCACTTAGAAATTAATTGGTTTGTTTAAAAGTAGAGGGTAGATGTACACTAACCAGTATTTATGCGGGTAAATATTCTCAGTCCAAAAAGCATGTGTGTGTGGTAAATGTACTGTCAGTTAGAAATTAATTGGTTTGTTTAAAAGTAGAGGGTAGATATACACTAACCAGTATTTATGGGGGTAAATATTCTCAGTCCAAAAAGCATGTGTGAGGGGTAAATGTACTGTCAGTTAGAAATTAATTATTTTGTTTAAAAGTAGAGGGTAGATGTACACTCTAACCAGTATTTATGGGAGTAAATATTCTCAGTCCAAAAAGCATGTGTGGGGGGTAAATGTACTGTCAGTTAGAAATTAATTGGTTTCTTTAAAAGTAGAGGGTAGATGTACACTCGAACCAGTATTTATGGGGGTAAATATTCTCAGTCCAAAATGTATGTGGTGGGTGTGTGTGTGAATGTACTGTCAGTTCGAAATTAATTGGTTTGCTTAAAAGAATAAAGGAATGAAATGGGGTGACCATAAATAATGTAGTTGACGTTTCAATAATACACATGCTTTAAATAAAGAATTTCTACATAGTCACACCTTTAACTGTCGGATATCATTCAGTGTTTTTTTTCACCCTTGGGGGAAGGTGGCGGGGCCCTTCAGATGGGGAATTTTACGGCAAAAGGTATTTTTTTAAGAAAAGCATTATTAAATGTTTATATTCTCCTTTGTTATAGAACATTAATGAATTGTTTTGCTTCTAATGATAACTTAGATTAACATGCTTTGATGAAAAATTGCTGGGATTGTTTACGAAAACTCCTCAATCTTAGCTAATTTTTGTCCGATTTGCATCTGTTTTTTCAAAATAAAGCTTACATTCTGAGGGGAATTTTAGGTTAATTATAAGTGAAAAATATATACTTGTTAAGCAGGGGAATGGGGCCGAATTTTGGCCCCAAATTGGCCCTAAAAAACATTGGGAATGCACAGGGAGGCAGACCACACTGAAAAAAGTGCGAAATAAATCCCTGCAGGGAAAAATCTTAAGAATTTGAATGTTTTGCTGGGTTCATATAAAGACATCCGCCCTATTAAGTATAACCTTTGAAATCATGCGCTTGTCTCCAAAATTGGACTTTACACGTACAGTTTTTGTTTGCCCTTATCTAATGTATTGCGAGATTTCTCCACAAATCCCAGGGGATTGGCCTTTTTCTCAGCATCTATAAAATAACCATGCTCTATATAATCACTTCTCGGCGATTTCCTTCATTGTCAGGGTCCTATAAAAGGTTCTATTACCATTCAAATTAAGCTGTTTATTTCCAACCAGTCTTCCAAAACAAATTCCAAATACATACAATATTTGTATATGTTCTGATAAAAAAAAATACTGTACTGAGTTCAACAAAAACTTGTACGTTCAAATAATTTATGAATTAAATTTTCATCAACATTTTTCCACAGGGCTTTTTTTTCCTTATATATTTAAGGCCTATAAAAGGCTACTTTAAAATACTAAATATGTGACATTTTTTTCACAAGTGTGGCAAAAAAACTTCACAAATCAGATGGATATCCAAATTTAAGTTCACTTTTAAACAGTATTTTCATACCCGATTCATTGAATTATATGTAAACAAAACATACATAATATTGAAATAATACAATTATCATCAGATATTTGTGAATACAATGTTGTTGTTTTTTTAGATTATTTAGTCACAATTGGACTAAAACTGTGCATTACTTGTTTTTTCACTATTTACCACTTTATCGCGCTTCTAGTCCACACAATGAAAAGTCCACACAATGAAAAGGCCACACAATGAAAAGTCCACACATGAAAAGTCCACACAATGAAAAGTCCAAACAATGAAAAGTCCACACAATGAAAAGGCCACACAATGAAAAGGCCACACAATGAAAAGGCCACACAAGTCCACACAATGAAAAGGCCACACAATGAAAAGGCCACAAATGAAAAGTCCACACAATGAAAAGGCCACACAATGAAAAGGCCACACAATGAAAAGTCCAAACAATGAAAAGTCCACACAATGAAAAGGCCACACAATGAAAAGGCCACACAATGAAAAGTCCACGAAAAGTCCACACAATGAAAAGGCCACACAATGAAAAGGCCACACAATGAAAAGGCCTAGGCCTCTTCACAATTGTTATAGTCCACACAATGAAAAGGCCACACAATGAAAAGTCCACGAAAAGTCCACACAATGAAAAGGCCACACAATGAAAAGGCCTAGGCCTCTTCACAATTGTTATAGTCCACACAATGAAAAGGCCACACAATGAAAAGGCCACACAATGAAAAGTCCAAACAATGAAAAGGCCACACAATGAAAAGGCCAAACAATGAAAAGTCCACACAATGAAAAGGCCACACAATGAAAAGGCCACACAATGAAAAGTCCACACAATGAAAAGTCCACACAATGAAAAGTCCACACAATGAAAAGTCCACACAATGAAAAGGCCACAAATGAAAAGTCCACACAATGAAAAGGCCACACAATGAAAAGGCCACGGCCACACAATGAAAAGGCCACACAATGAAAAGGCCACGCAATGAAAAGGCCACACAATGAAAAGTCCACACAATGAAAAGTCCACACAATGAAAAGGCCACAAATGAAAAGGCCACACAATGAAAAGGCCACACAATGAAAAGGCCACACAATGTGAAAAGTCCACACAATGAAAAGGCCACACAATGATAAGTCCACACAATGAAAAGTCCACACAATGAAAAGTCAACACAATGAAAAGTCCACACAATGAAAAGTCCTAGGCCTCTTCACAATTGTTGAAAAAAGCCATGGGGCCGTATCCACAAGGCTCCATAGTAAAAACTTACGTAAATTTCTTAAAATCATAAAATTTCGCAAGTCTGTGGCCGGTTCATTTAAAGTTTATTTTGTCTTAAATGGTTTTACTCTTGTAACGAATCTATATATGTTTCTTATTTTACTATATTCAAAGTATAAAATATTGATTTTCACAATGAATATTGAATTACGATATAAATATGACTTAAGTTAAGATTTTCCTTAGGAGCTTTGTGGGTATGGCCCCTGTCCCAATTATCAAGAGTTCACAACACAAACTATTCCTATATCATTGCTTCCAGACCCATTGCTTCCAGACCCATTCACAAAACGGGGAAAATAATCACTGCGTTTTCTGCAACAGGAGTCTTATGGATTCTTGAAAGTGCTTGAATTTCAAGCTGTTGCTTTAAAAGCGCTTATAAGGGACTGAGAGTGCTTTAAAATGCTTATTTGTACATGGAAAATGTAAATTGCTTTAAAAATGCTTAATTTGGCTTCAAAAGTGCTTAACAATATTTAAAAAAAAAAGAAAGTTTAAAAATGACTGAATTTGCATGTTTTTGTCATTTAAAGTGCTTAAAAAGTGCTTTGTTTTTGTTGGGGAATATCTTTATGAAACCAGTATAAGTCACATCTACAGGAGCCCCTATCCTACAACAGAGGTGGTGATGTTCACATAGCGGCGCTGGACTGCGGTATGAAGTATAATCAGATCCGATGCCTCTGTGACCGCGGCGCGGCCGTCACCGTTCTGCCCTGGGACCGTCCACTGGACTTGAAAGGTAGCCACAGTTTGGCCGACACCAAATTCTTATACTATTACTTTCTTTCTGGCTGACCCTCACAGCACAAGATTAAAAAGATATTTCAGCAAAAAAATCAATAGCTGGAAATTGCAGCTATATATGATTCAAGTTTCGTCCCAATTTTACGTGTCTATAAATTAAATATGGGTGCTGGGACACACCCCGGGTCCTCACATAATGCAGCTTCGCTGCGGAAGGACCTCGTAAACTTGGAAATGCACACATACTCAGAGTTCTAACAGAGCCAGTGTAACTGCACAGTCCAGGCCAGTTTTCAGAACACTGGCCCAAAAGTTTGGTGAAAAATTCCAGTTAGGTTTCTGCTTACAAGATTAATTATATTAATTTATGGGTGGCAAGTTATATAAAGTTGAGGCCAGTTTGTATTGTGAGATAACTGGACTCTGTGGCCGTTAATGGATTTGGGCATTTTAGCAGAGATTAGTACTAAAGTGCCAGCTTTTTGCTGCTGTGTTTAAGCCATTGTTAGGTGTAGTTAAATATATTTGATTACTTTTTAAACTGTGGCAGGTATGTATGTTTGAGCAAGTTTTTCTGGAGAATGGCCAGAATCTCAGAAGAATAGTGCTTTGTAACAATTGAAATGAAGTTCTTTTTTGCTGTCTGTAAAATTCTCATATAATTAACATGAATAAGAATTCATATAACCACTGGAAGAATAGGATTTTATTTGCGTTATATTTGTTGTACTAGCCAACTTTCTCGACAAAAGTAAATTGCAATACCATTTTGGTATATTAAGCAACAATATGCAAATGCATGTATAAATCAGAAATATTGAATTTTCAGCATGTTGTACCTTATTTTCAGATTATGACGGACTGTTGCTAAGCAATGGTCCGGGCAATCCGACCATGTGTTCACAGACCATCGACAACCTGCGTGCTATTCTAGCAATGGAGCATCTTAAGCCCGTGTTTGGTATCTGTCTCGGTCACCAGCTTCTCTCTCTCGCTATTGGGGCAAAGACGTACAAGATGCCGTAAGTTGTTAGTTTTAGTTTGACTATTCAAAGACGGGCCTATTTCTACTGCTCTCATGGGTCCGATAGTCGGACCCGTTCCCAATGCCAAATATGCATAATTTTTCCCAATTCCGACCCAAAAATTCCCAATTGTAAAAAATCTGGGTTTTTTTTCGAAAATGAAAGTGAAAATACGATTGTTTAATACTTAACAGCCTATTTTTTCACACTGGCTTTACATTTGGATATTCTCTAATTTTATCGTTGACATTGTTTATAATGGGAGGACACTCGAATAGCTGTGTTATAAAATGGGTAACACAAAGAAAAACGATTTGTTTGTCCTCTATCATGATGAAATTTAACATGAATTATGGGCAAATATTGTGTTATTTACACCTGTGGATGTGTCAGTTAATGGAAGGATTTAAATATAAGGAGGTAAAGATTGCTTGTCAAGTTTTCACATATTTTCCCGACCTACGTAGTGTAAACACTACACGATTTTTATTAACACATCATTAAAACTAAATCATGTAGACGGTAGATCCCACAAGTTTATTTTGGTGAAGATGGTCAGATTTGGTGATGCTTTTTTAAGAATATACACATACTTATAGGAAACGAGACATGCATATGATTACAAACTCTTGGTTGCATAGCTTGCTTAGGTATTTATCACAATTAAGTTAAAATTATTAGTGCTGTTAAATTCTTATTTATTGATTTAAAACTGTAAATTTATTAATTATACTTACGATTTAGCGATACGAATTTTTCCCAATTTTGAAAATTTCACGTCGTGAATTTCCCAATTTAACCAAGGTACTTTTTCCCAAAAAGGTCAGAAAAAGGCCTGAAAGAGAAGTGAGCTTTCCTACTCACCCCGGCATTGGTGTCCACGTCTGAACTTAGTTATTGTTTTGGTTCAAGAGTGTTATAATTTCAAAATTAAATAAGTTATTCACTTGGTTTATGCCTCATAAACTCCAACATCAGGTGCAACAATCCCCATAACTCCATTTTGTATTTTGACAGAGTAATGGCCCTTTTTTCACTTAGATTTTTATGTTAAAGTTTTGGTTCAAAAACCCTATAACTTCAATACGTCATAAGTTATTCACTTGAAACTGTGAATATGCCTTGTGATCAACTCCAACATCAGGTGCAATAATCCACTAACTTTGTTTTGTGATTTTAAAGAGTTGTGCCTCTTTTCACTTTATATGTTTTGAGGTTAAAGTTTTGGGTCAAAAGTTCCAATAACTTCAGAACTCCTGTGTTGGCTCATGTGTCTTTACATGTTCCAGTATGTTGGCTCATGTTTCTTTACATGTTCTGGTGTGTTGGTTCATGTTTCTTTTCATGTTCCGGTATATTGGTTAATGTTTCTTCACATATTCTGGTATGTTGGTTCATGTTTCTTCATATGTTACAGTGTGTTGGTTCATGTTTCTTCACATGTTCCGGTATATTGGTTCATGTTTCTTCAGATATTCTGGTATGTTGGTTCATGTTTCTTCATATGTTCCAGTATGTTGGCTGATGTTTCTTCAAATGTTTTGGTGTGTTGGTTCATGTTTCTTTATATGTTCCAGTGTGTTGGTTCATGTTTCTTCACATGTTCCGGTATATTGGTTCATGTTTTTTCACATATTCCGGTATGTTGGTTCATGTTTCTTCATATGTTCCAGTATGTTGGCTCATGTTTCTTCACATGTTCAGGTGTGTTGGTTCATGTTTCTTCACATGTTCTGGTATATTGGTTCATGTTTCATCACATTTTCCGGTATGTTGGCTCATGTTTCTTTACATGATCCAGTATGTTGGCTCATGTTTCTTCACATGTTCCGGTGTGTTGGTTCATGTTTCTTCATATGTTCCAGTGTGTTGGTTCATGTTTCTTTACATGTTCCGGTAACTTGGTTCATGTTTCTTCACATGTTCTGGTATGTTGGCTCATGTTTCTTCATAATATGTTCCGGTATGTTGGTTCATGTGTCTTCGCATGTTCCAGTGTGTTGGTTCATGTGTCGTCGCATGTTCCGGTATGTTGGTTCATGTGTCTTTGCATGTTTGGGTGTGTTGGTTCATGTGTCTTCGCATGTTCGGGTGTGTTGGTTCATATGTCTTCGCATGTTCGGGTGTGTTGCATGTTCGGGTGTGTTACAGGTTTGGTAACCGTGGACACAACCAGCCCTGCCTGTACGAGGGCTCCAGCCGCTGCTATATCACCACCCAGAATCACGGGTTTGCAGTCGACCAAACCAGCCTGCCCGCTGACTGGGCGCCCCTCTTCACCAACGCCAATGACAGCAGCAACGAAGGCATTGTGCATGATCATAAACCAGTCTTCAGGTAGTGAATATTTTAAAATCATTTTATTTCATGGTGTCTTAATTATGTCTTGTAACTTGTTTACAAATTTATTTTAAACCAGAGAAATCAAATAATAATCCGAATTTAGACACATTTTTATTTATTTATGAATATTAAAACATAATTTCACAAGAAACTTGTTGCACTAAGGTGTTGTAGTTATACATGTGGGTGTTTTGTGGTGTTTTGCAGTGTCCAGTTCCACCCGGAGCACATGGCCGGACCTCGAGATCTCGAGCATCTGTTTGACGTATTCCTTGACCAGGTCCGCTCACACAAGCAGATGAGATACAGGTACATGTAGCCACAGAGACCGTGTTGAAACTGGGTTTCTTCTGTGCCATTTTGCAGTAGATTAAAAAATTCAGTTGTCATCATTTAAGACATTGATATTAACATTCATATTACTGACAGCAAAACCTGTTATTTATCAATTATAGCAAAACCTATTATATATCAATTATATCAAACAGATATAGCAATCTCAATCGCAGATTGACCAACATCAAAAACATATTAATCAAAATCAATAACACCTTTGACCGATATCAATAAGATATTAACCGATACCAAAAACAGTTTAACCTATACCAATAACAGATACAGCAGTATCAATCCCAGATATTCCATATCATTCGCAGCCCCACAGTGAAGGAGCGTCTACACAGCGTGCTATGCAGCCCGGTGCCCATGTCCGAGATCGTCACGGAGAAGCCTCGGAAGGTTCTGTTGCTCGGTTCCGGGGGACTGTCCATTGGCCAGGCGGGGGAGTTCGACTACTCCGGGTCACAGGTGCGTATACAGTACAGCTCAAATAGAAAAAAACAACATATTTTGTGATTCATGGATTTTGGATGATTGCGTCTGACTTGGTAAAGACCGAAATAACTTAATGTCACTCCACATCAGGCCTCCAAGTGAACACAGAGTTATGCTGCAATATTTCAAAAATTCTGACTTTGTGAATTGTAAATTTCGAACATTCTGACTTTGGGGCAGTGCATGAAAGATTTGATTTGACTCAGCTGTACTGTACAGTTGTAACTCAGGGCTGAGATATCATATATTGGCTTGGCTATCCTTAGATTGACCCTTTGTTTGTCAAAGCTTTTGTAAAATAGAGACCTTATTTGACTGACCTTTATTTTGAGATTGATAAGTTATGAAGAAATATTACCGGTATTTTGAGTTTGGGTGTATTGATTCTGAGACATTATTTGACTGATTCTGAGACATTATTTGACTGAAATATGTTGTGAATTGATAAGAATTATTTACATTACATGACATCCCACGTAAAACAAAGCATCTCCTTAACAGTATATATGAAGATACTTCTTTTCAAGAGTTGGTATCTCAATGCTTCCTGCCTCATTGCTTATCAGCTCCCTATCATTCACCAGGCAATCAAGGCATTGAGGGAGGAAGGCATCTCAATGCCTCCTGCCACATTGCTTATCAGCTCCCTATCGTTCACCAGGCAATCAAGGCATTGAGGGAGGAAGGCATACAGACCGTTCTGATCAACCCTAACATTGCCACTGTGCAGACGTCCAAGGGTATGGCCGATAAGACGTACTTCCTGCCTATCACACTAGAGTATGTCTCACAGGTGAGTCTATTACTCGCATAAACATTGTATAGTAAAATCATTTTGTTTTACAGTGATTTAGCTCACGTGTATTTTGCCGTCCGAACTGAACTCAAATTTAAGACCCTGCGTAAATATATGACGCGTGTCGTGGGAAAATCGGGCTTAATGTATGTGCGTAAATTGTCATCCCGGATCAGCCTGTGCAGTCCACACAGTCTGGGACGACACTTTCCGCCTACAGTGGATTTATGTTTACAAGAGAACTCCTTCAAACAGAAAATACCATAAAAGCAGAAAGTGTCGTCCCGAATCAGCCTGTGCGGGCTGATCTGTGACGACACTTTACGCACGTGCATCAAGGCTGGTTCTCCCAAGGCACGCTGAGAAATCGTGGTAAATTTCTTACTGTTTGTGTACATAACAATGGACCTATGGAGGAAGAGCGGATGACACCTAATTGCATTGTTTAGTATTAAGCTGTGGGCCATTTGCAACAGAACACTAAAAACGAATAAAAACATGAAAAATATTATGATTTTTCTTTTGCAATATATTAAAAAATGGCCATAACAAAATACAAATTAAAGGCCGTGCGAATATGCTGTCTTTCATGAATGCGCAAAATTTAGACTGTATTTATGAGGGATATCCGTAAAGTTTTGAGACTGAAGCTATATCTTTAACAATATTAACTACAGTTTGTAAATTTAAGTATTATGATGAAGACAATGTTTTCAGGAGTTGTGTATTGTAAGTTCATGTTGCTAACGTTCATTATTATGAAGAAAATTGTTGTCAAGGTAACCTATATGGTGCACTATGGAGCACTTTGAAATCAGTGTTTTCTTGTATGAAAAAGTTAATAATTCAATATATTCTGTTTATTTGGCGCCAAAATCTAACGTTAAAACATACGATACGTGCTTCGACGTTATGCTGAATTGTGACGTCATTGAACAGTAAACAAGTTTAAAATAGCGGGCGAAAGCAAACCACTGTTTAGACCATCTGTTGTGAAGGAAACGGTCGTGAAAGACATTGAGAATTTGGTTGTGAAGGAAACGGTCATGAAAGACATTGAGAATTTGGTTGTGAAGTAAACGGTCGTGAAAGACATTGAGAATTTGGTTGTGAAGGAAACGGTCGTGAAAGACATTGAGAATTTGGTTGTGAAGGAAACGGTCGTGAAAGACATTGAGAATTTGTTGTAAAGGAAACGGTCGTGAAAGACATTGAGAATTTGGTTGTGAAGGAAACGGTCGTGAAAGACATTGAGAATTTGTTTAAGGAAGACAGGCTCTTCACAGCGAGAGGAATTGGAGATACAATTGGTGTTAAACGTACTGTTGCGCATGCAGTTATCAGAAATGATCTTAACTTATCAAAGGTCAGTGCAAGATGGGTACCAAAATTGTCGGATAACGCACGCAGCATACATCTCCATTCTATTTTGCAGTGTTTCCCCGTTTAAAACATCATGTTACATGATTTATGCGGGAGAAGCTATGAAGATTTAGATGATCTGCGAATGGCTGTCAGGTCGAGCGTATCCGGTTACGAAAAAGAATGGGTACAGTCAGATATACAGTCAGTGGGTGGAACGCCATTGCACGTGTATTCGTGTTGATCGACGATATTTTGAGAAAATGTGCATGACATGACGTCATTTAGTTACAAACTGCTCTGTGCATTGTTACATGTACTTTTGAAATTAATCTTTTTGTAAATTCTGTTTATTTGAGAAATAATTGACGGGTAACTGTTGGTTATTGCGGTAATAACCAACGGTTTGGAGTTTTGATGCGTAGGAATTAAACCACAAGGGCGGTAGCCCGAGTGGTTTGATAACAAGCATCGGAACGACAAACCGTTGGTTATTAACGCAATAACAAACTATTACCAGTCAATTATTTAGTTTCTAACACGCTCTTATATAAAATTCGTATTTTTAAAGGTTATGAATAAGAACTATATTTATCTATACTCCGCCCATTTTCCAAGAAGTGCATTCACACGTGCGTTTCTGTGACATCAATAAATCATAACAATTCAAAATGACGTCAGCTTTATTGATTAATATTGAGCGAATGACCTCATACTTATCTATATAATTATCTATATAATACAGTGAAAATATCATGCCAAAAGGCGCAAATTAAAAACATGTTAACAAAACGTAAAAGTTTTTGTGAACTTAAGTATAAAATAGTAGTACAAATGTGGTTTAATTGTGCTACATAATGCAAAAATAATTTGTTTGTCACAATTTGCTATTGCATGTTTAAGCACGTGCACTTTACGGAAAAATTTCTTAGAATTTCCGGAACTATTTTCAAAACATTAAGCTCCGCCCATTATTTGTTGCAAAATAACCCACAGTTATTTTGCTTCTTTATCTATGGACCACTAGCTGCGTGCTGTGGTAGAATATATAATAATATGCTTTTCAGCATGAGTGGAGAACAGATATATCTGTATACTGATAAAATATTAAAATCTCACTACTCGTTTTCGCTTTATTAAGCCAGTCTCAAAACTTTACGGACATCCCTCGTACTGTTTCAACAATTTTCTGTTAACATTTTATTCTTGGCAATGTCTTCAGTACATACAATTATAGATCAGCTAACTACTAATAGAACGAAAAATAATAATTCCAAAATGATCTCCAACATATATTACTAGTTTTGTATATATTTAGTACTTACGCTGCATATTTGAAACCTAAACGGAAACTTAATAGCCATGAATAGAAAATTGACCCAATCAAACCAAAGTGAGGCACCGCTTCATAAACGTTCTTTTAATTAATTTCTCAGGTGATCAAGAGCGAGCGACCTGACGGTATACTGCTCACGTTCGGAGGTCAGACAGCACTAAATTGCGGCGTTCAGCTGACAAACTCGGGGATTCTGGACAAGTACAATGTGCGTGTGCTTGGCACGCAGGTTAAATCTATCGAGTGGACGGAGGACAGGAAAGTTTTTGCGGAGAAAATGGCAGAAATTAATGAACATGTCGCTCCCAGTGAGGCGGCGTGCAGCGTGGAACAAGTGAGTAACAATTGTATTAGTAACAATATAGACATTGGATAGAGTTTGCCTGTTTCATCCAAAACTTGACTAACCTGGCTCATTTTGTCTATGGACATATGATCAGGCCAGAAACCCTTCAAGCCAGAAATACTTGGACTGTTAGTAATTTTGACCGTTGGTACAAATAGTTGGTATTTGTGTAGTGTTTTACACACAAATTCTAATTTTGACTTATTTTTAACTGATGTAAAAGTTAAGAATAGCTTAAAAATCTTGATAACACACAGGCTCATGTTTAGCGGACATTGTTGGTTTTCAGGCGGTGAAAGCAGCTGCAAGGATAGGCTACCCGGTGCTGGTGCGGGCAGCGTTCGCCTTGGGGGGCCTGGGCTCGGGCTTCGCAAGCAACGAGGAGGAGCTGGTTGCCGTTGTAACGTCTGCGTTTGCCCACACCAGCCAGGTGCTTGTGGACAAATCACTGAAGGGCTGGAAGGAGGTGGAGTATGAGGTGGTGAGAGACGCCTACGACAACTGCATCACGGTAGGTAGAGGGGGTAGGAGATATTTAACAAATGAGGTGCGTCGTGGGAAAACCGGGCTTTATGCTTGTGCGTAAAGTGTCGTCCCGGATTAGCATGTGCAGTCGGCACAGGCTAATCCGGGACGACACTTTCCGCATACAGTGGATTTATGTTTGTAGAGACTTTCCTGAAACAGAAATTACCATAAAAGCGGAAAGTGCCATCCCGGATTAGCCTATGCGGACTGCACAGGCTATTCCGTGATGACACTTCACGCACATGCATTAAGCCCAGTTTTCTCATGACACGCCTAAAATAATTTTTGATTAATCATTGTTTACTGGCTTATAAACGACATTTTGGAGTTCTGATGAGAAGGAATTAATCCGGGAGGGCTCAATCAAATACTCCAATACATACGTTGAGTTCACAGATGTTTCAGGCTAAACAACACAACAAAAAGTGTGTGTGCTTATTTCCATGTTGTTGTATTATTTATTTTGTTGTTTTAGCGTTTCTCTGTCTGATATCCTGCTGATTGTAAGCCATTTAATTATCTTCATACGCTTATTCGGAAAGTAATTCACATGTAAACATCCTGTAATACACCATGTTATATTTCATTACTTTGTCAGGTGTGTAACATGGAGAACGTTGACCCCCTGGGCATACACACAGGGGAGTCCATCGTTGTTGCTCCCAGCCAGACGCTGACCAACATCGAGTACAACATCCTCCGCTCCACCGCCATCAAGGTCATACGTCACTTGAAGATCGTCGGGGAGTGTAACATACAGTATGCTCTCAACCCAGAGTCCCAACAGGTACGAACCAGCCTTAATGCTTAGGGAATGGAACCAGTCAAATTTGGAAAATTGCTGTTTTCAGCCAAATTGGGAATGGTACCAGTCAAATTTGGAAAATTGCTGTTTTCAGCCAAATTGCGAATTGTACCAGTCAAATTTGGAAAATTGCTGTTTTCAGCCAAATTGGGAATGGTACCAGTCAAATTGGGAAAATTGCTGTTTTCAGCCAAATTGGGAATGTGACCAGTCAAATTGGGAAAGTTGCTGTTTTCAGCCAAATTGGGAATGTTACCACTGACATAAAAAACTGCCAAAAAGGATGTAAGAACGATAGGTTAAAATACATTAACTCTAACACAACTTGTTTCATTACTATTTCTATGCTCTGAACCAGTCACATCTTTGTGCGGAGGTTAACATTTGGGTAGAATTAAAGATAAACACAGGTACTATGTCAATCTTTTGGGGATCTTTTTGGACAATATTATTTTTCCAGAGTTTGGGGAAATTTTTAACTTTAAATTTGGAATATTGGTCTGTAAATTGGATTTTTCAGGTACCAAATTTACATAGAGGGAAAATGCTGTATGAGCTCACACTTAGTGTGATAAGGCAACTGGTTTGTTTGTGATTTTCATTCCGCATGTTAGATTTGCAAGGCATAAACAGTTAACAAATAAAGTTTAATATAGCTGTGTCCCTTTTTTAGCTTGACTATTAGAAGAATAGGTGAGCTTTCCTACTACCCCCGGCGTCGGCATCTGCGTCTGAATTTGGTTAAAGTTTTTATTTAAAAGTCTGGTAACTTCAAAACTACATAAGCAGGCCTTTTTCTACTACTGTCATGGGTCCGATAGTCGGACCCGTTCCCAATGCCAAATATGCATAATTTTTCCCAATTCCGACCCAAACATTCCAAATTGTAAAAAATAATTTTTTTTTTTTTTCGAAAATACTTTACAGTCGCGTTTTTCACACTGGCTTTACATTTGGATATCCTCTAATTTTATCGTTGACATAATTTACAAGGGGAGAACACTCTAATAGCTGTGTAATAAAATGGGTAACACAAAGAAAAACTATTTGTTTGTCCTCTATCATGATGAAATTTAACATGAATTATGGGCAAATATTGTGTCATTTACACAAGTGGATGTGTCAGTTCAAGGAATGATTTAAATATAAGGAGTTAAAGATTTCTTTTCAAGTTATCACATAATTTCGCGACCTACGTAGTGTAGGCACTACACGATGTTTATGAACACATTAAAACTAAATCATGTAGACAGTAGATTCCACAGTTTTATTTTGGTGAAGATGGTCAGATTTGGTGATGCTTTTTTAGAAATATACACATACTCATAGGAAATGAGACATGCATATGATTACAAACTCTTGGTTGCATAGCTTGCTTAGGTATTTATCACAATTTAGAGTTAAATTAAAATTATTAGTGATGTTAAATTCTTATTTATTGATTTAAAACTGTAAACATAGCGATACGAATTTTCCCAATTTGGAAAATTTTACGTCTTGAATTTCCCAATTTAGCCAAGGTACTTTTTCCCAAAAAGGTCAGAAAAAGGCCTAATAAGTTATTCACTTGAAACTTGGAATTTACCTTTGTCATCAACTCCAGTATCAGGGGCAGCATTCCCCATAACTCTATTTTGTATTTTGACAGAGTTATGTTCCTTTTTCTCACAGATTTTCTGGTTAAAGTTTATATTCAAAAGTGGTTCACTTGAAACTTAGAATATACCTTTGTCATCAACTCCAGTGTCAGAGGCAACATTCCCTATAACCCTGTTTTGTATTTTGACAGAGTTATGCCCCTTTTGCACAAAGATTTTCTGGTTAAAGTTTATATTCAAAAGTTTTGTAACTTCAAAACTGCACAAGTTATTATCTTGAACATTGGAATATACCTTTGTCATCAACTCCAGTATCAGGGGCAATATTCCCTATAACTCTGTTTTGTATTTTGACAGAGTTATGCCCCTTTTTCACATACATTTTAATTTATTCAAACGTTTTGTAACTGCAGAACTACATTAGTTATTCACTTGAAACTTGGAATATACCTTTGTCATCAACTCCAGTGTCAGGGGCAACATTCCATACAACTCCTTTTTGTATTTTGACAGAGTTATGCCACTTTTTCACATAGATTTTCTAGTTTATATTAAAAACTTGTGTAACTTCAGAAGTATGTAAGTTATTCACTTAAAAATAGGAACATAGCTTTGTTATCAACTCCAGTATCAGGGGCAACCTCCCTTTAACTCAGTTTGCATTTTGACAGAATAATGCCCTTTTTCCAGTATATTTTCTGGTTCAAGTTTATATTCAAAACTCTTACAAGTTATTAACTACTAGTACATAAGGTTTTCACTTAAAAGTATTTGATGAAATAATTGCCATAACTCAGTTTTGTATTTCAACAAATTTATGCTCCTTCCACTTTCCAAAATATGTACCAACTGAAATACTTCGAACAGTCCAGCGCGCTGTCCTCTGACAGCTCTTGTTTCCCTGAGAAGATTGGAAGCACTGTGCGGTTGATTTGTGAAATTCAGATGACCCATGTACAAAAATATGTTTATTTAAAGGTTGTACTGTCTTGAACAATTTATTTGCCTTCAGATTTAAAGCTATTATGTTCCACCTTGTCTGTTCTGTTTCAGTTCTACATAATACAGGTCAACGACCGTCTCTCCCTAAGTTTGACCTAAAGCAAGAGCCCATCTATGGCCACTGCATCATGTCTGTTTTGTTTTCAGTACTACATAATCAGGTTCAATGCCCGTCTCTCCCAATGTTAGTTGAAAACAAGAGCTCATCTGTGACTGTTCCAGTATGTATGTTCTGTTTCAGTAGTTAGCTGGGCCGGCTAGCTCAGTTGGTAGAGCGCTGTACTACAAATCAAAGGATCGCGGGTTCGATTCCCAGCCCGGCCACATAACTTGTGTGGGGATTGGTCATGAAATTATTTCTACGGCCATTCTCCCCCTACATCTGATTCAAGTAGGGCAGTTGTCAGTTACTGGCATAAGTATGTGCACTTAGTACTGGTAAACCAGCTTACCCAGGAAAAGTGTGACTAGTTTAACTGACTGCCGTTATGTGACTGAAATACTGTTGAATACGGCGAAAAATTCAAAAACAAAAACAAATTTGTTTCAGTACTGCATAATCGAAGTCAACGCCCGTCTCTCCCGAAGCTCCGCCCTCGCCAGCAAGGCCACGGGGTACCCGCTGGCATATGTGGCGGCCAAACTGGCTCTCAACATGCCCCTCCCCTCGCTGAAGAACTCCGTCACCAACTCCACCACCGCTTGCTTCGAACCGAGTCTGGACTACTGTGTTGTGAAGATTCCTCGCTGGGATCTGAAGAAGTTTACCAGAGTTTCTTCTAAGGTGGGTTTGTCTAGTTCTTTAGACTGTTTTGTTGGAAGCAATCTTGGAAATCATTCACAGTATAACAATGACATGCTTCACATGTTGATAAGGCCACAACAAATTGATCAGTTGTTCTACGGATTTTGACCCAAAAAAATTGGAGCGAGCGAGCGAAATAAAAATAAAATTCTTTTTTTCCATTTTCGATAAAATCGGAGGCGAGCGAAAAGCGCAAAATAAAAAAAAATCCTATCATGCCCATAGTGTTTAAAAATTACTCCCAAATGCCATCATAACTTGATATCTTGTCAATAATTTCTTCATCTGCTCTGTTCCATAAATTGTTGTCAAAATCAATATATATGTAATAAACTAAGCAACTAATTTCTCCATTTCTTCTTTGACCATGTCCTGCAAAGGGTTTTGTGCAACAAGTCTTCAATAGTGATTCTGCTATTAAATTAACGACCAGCAGTAAATACTAAATAACCATATCTTAACTATAAGAAAGTAGACCTGATACAAGGTAATTGTGATTATCAAAATATATATTTGATACACCAAGTCATTCACTACCAACAGTTTAATAACATGAATATGAAATGTCATACAATAAACACAAAACAATTTAGGAATCACTAGTATAAGATCTGTATCTTTAAATAACACGACGAAACAACTGGACGCCACCATTTTTTTAAACCGTAAACCAGGACTCACACTGGCTCTTATTTTTCTTGAGCCATTTTTTTTTATCGACTCGCAACATCGTTGCTTGTTTCCATGTCAGGGAATAGTTATATCTTACTGTTTTAATTGCTATAACATTATACTTCACTGTGCTGTATTATATTAATTAATTATGGCATTAAAAAAAGCATTAGTATACTTCGATTTTTATATTAACGTTTTTCTTAATTGTTCAATGCAGTAAACTTTGATAATTATTTTTTATTTAAACATACACTCTTAAACTATCTACAAGATTTTAACAAAATATATCCATAAATAAATTAAAATTAATAACTAACATAATGACTTGGCTTGCCCTGTTAAATGTACCTTAATATATAAAGGCTGAACAAAATGTACACCAAACAGATACGTTGAATTTATAAAATGGACATGTCAGAAACAACTTATATGTGTGGATATTAGAAGTAAGAAATCAAGGACAAACCGCTGGTCAAAACTGTCCGAAATGTAAACATACCCGATAATCAGTCCATTTGACATAATCCAGACATCCAATTTCACACATCCTTTATCAACAAGATAATCCTTTAATTAACTGTTAATTAACTGCTGATATTACGAGAGCTTGCTAGCAATCATCTTTAATTAGGCAATGAATGCTGACAAACAGCTCGTTGTGTTTTCACAAGTTTGATAAAACATGATAAGAAATTGCCGATTTGAAATACACATGGCAGCTGTGCCAGACTGGCTGTTGGCGATTAAAGGTCTGGGTCATAAATTGTGTGCTCTGGAAATTAACCAGTCGCCGCAAAGTGCCTTATTCACGTCTATATCAGTACCAATTGCTTGTTATGATTTGGGTACACCACGAAGATGGCGTTTAACGTAAAATGAGACTCACTAATTAAAACTTCATTTAAAAAAATCGGATGGGGGGCAAACTTGTAGGTGCGGGCGCAAAATAAAAATAAAAATATATTTTTTTTCGATTTACGATTTTAAGGTGCGGCAAATCCGACGAACATCTGATCAATTTGTCGTGACCTAATGGATCTATAGAATAATAAAAACTTTAAAATACACATGTTTTACTTGTATAGGAAAATGTTGAAGGATATTCATGTTTGGGCAAAATACATTCTTGATGTATTAATCTCGAATAAGTAAATTAATGTTTGTAGAATCGCAAATATCAGTGGAACTTAATAAATAAGATTATTAATACATCAGTTACATTGATACATTTGTAATTACCTAGGACTGCTGATCAGCAGTTCTATGATTCCCAATGTCTGGAAATATTCTCCAAATACTGACTGTGGAAAACAGGGGAAAAGTGTGGAAACAAATCCCAGCAGGGAAAAATCAGGGAATTTTAAAATTGGGCTAAAATCAGGGAAAATTCAGGGAATTGGACCAAAAGTGTTAGAACAAATCCAAAATGAAGTAGTGAAATCTAGAATTTAATAAAATATTTCACCAATAAACCAATAAAATTATCATACTTGTTTAGAATAAGAAGTTAACAATAGTAAAATGGCTAAAAATGGAAAATAGTGTTCATATGTTTATGTATGCTTTCACCACTTTGCATTAATTTTACCAGTAATTTGAGAATAAATGTCATGGCAAATAAAATTATGGTCAGGGAAACATCAGAGAATTTTATTTCAGAATTTCAGTGGCCAGCCTGAAATACACCCATAGGCACTTCTAACTATACCTTCGCTTAATCAGCAAGAACTTTTGTAGCTATTGTTAACTGATAGATTTAATTCATTTAATATCACAAACATTAAAAGTTTACCACGTGTAAATTTGTGTAAAAAAGGTTCAATGTTAATCACTTAAAATCCAAGTACAATGATTGGATAAAATGAGCGACTTTAGCGATTTATCTCCCCTGTTTCCCAATATAGGTGGCGCTCTGGTCGAGTAGGTCCCTCTATGCGGATATGTTCGGATTTTATCATTAGATTATCGCCATTGTTAATAAGCGAAGCGTTTGACAGCTTGACAAAAGAAAGATAAAATAATGCCTGAAACCACGTGCTGCGTTCCATTGTGTTCACGAAAAGGATGACACAACTTCCCGAAAGACAAACAACGTCGAGCAGCATGGGTACAAGCTATTCGACGGGTGAAAACAAAGTTCGAAATCTGGACTCCATCCGAATACTCGTACGTGTGTGAAAACCACTTCACCGAAGATGATTACCACACAATTACATACGCTGGTAGGTAGTTTGCTTTTCTATTGAGTTGAAAAACATCATAAATATAAACAATTATTACGCTTATAATGTTGAATTTGGGTTTTCTCTCCATTAGATAATCATGACATATGTATATGTACAGTATATGGAACTGGTTTACATGTATATACTAAATATCATCATTTGTTACTTGGCTTATTTTTCGAAAAGTTCTGCATCAACAACGACAGTACTGCTTCAAAAATTAAATGTAATGTTGTTGATTAATTAAATATGCATTATGTGATATTGTGTGTCATAACCTAACACTATATCATATGTTGGTGTTTCTTAATCTTACTTGACTGAAACCAATAAAATGATAAATCTGTCACCTTCTGAACACTCATTCTCTTAATCCATTTAACCTTAAAGCTGCAACAACCAAATATATGCATTTGTTTCTAGCACATACTTATTTTTTCAGTATTTATTTTTTCAGGTAATGAAAGACGTAAGTGGGCTCTGCAAAAAACAGCTGTCCCCAGTATTTTTTCCTGGACAAACAAGGCGACTGTTGCGAAGAACCAGGAGAGAAAAGAACGTCGTCTAGAACGAGAAAACCGGAAACGTAAGTTGTTTGAAGATGTGACAAATATGGAACAATCTGGAGAAAACATGAGTTTTGAACCTGAGTTCATTGCAACCAAAATAGACATTGTTACTTCTGATATCGATGTGGGTGCCAGCGAAGAAGTTGTAACCCAGCAGGAATGTGTGGAGCAAATAATCTCAATCACGGATGAAAAAGTGACATTTATAGATTCTTGTGTACAAACAGAGTGTGTAATGGAAGATGCGGCGATGCAAACAACAACAACACCTGCATTTAGCATCCACAATTTTGACAATGATGCGCCAGCCGTCCACTTCTATACTGGACTTGAAAATTACATGAAGTTCTTTTTCGTGTTGAACACACTTGGACCAGCAGCATACCATCTTAATTATGTGTATCATTCTGTTTCGAGTATATGTGTTGCTGATCAATGTTTTATTACTTTGATAAAGTTAAGGCGACACATGACAAACTTTGAACTGTCGCGATTATTTAATGTTTCTGAAAGTGTGGTGTCGAACATTTTTATTACTTGGGTCTTGTACATGGAAAAACAGTGGAAAGAAATTAACATATGGCCATCACAAACTTTAGTCCGCTATTTCGCTCCAAGCAGCTTCAAGAGGCTATACCCCAAAACACGCGTCATAATTGATGGTACTGAGTGCCCAATTAAAAAACTGAAAAATCCAACGTCTCAACAAGCCACTTTTTCGACTTACAAAAACCGAAATACAGTTAAGGTTTTGATTGGCAGTACCCCTGGCGGTCTTATTTCTTATGTGTCCCCAGCCTATGGAGGTGCTACAAGTGACAGGCAAATAGTTGAACGGAGTTCACTGACCAGGCTTTGTTCCAAAAATGACAGTATAATGGCTGACAAAGGTTTTAATGTACAGGACATTTTTGCACCACATGATGTGCATATTAATATACCAACCTTTTTTAAGAAAAAGAACAGAATGTCAAATGATACTGTTATTAAAGATAGGAAAATTTCTAGCAAACGTGTGCATGTAGAAAGAATCATTGGTCTTGGAAAAACATACAGAATTTTAACTGAACCTCTGACTGCCACAGAGACTAAGTTGTCATCAGAGATAATTTTTGTATGTTTCATGCTATGCAATTTCAGAAATGGCATTGTGTCTACATATGCTTAAAGAATTGCTACAATCACGGTTGTACATGTAGCTAAGTGTAGTAAAAGATGTCATTTTTATGTTGTCATTTACCATTCTGAATAAAAAAATGTCTGATGATCATGTGTATTAGTCTATGGTTATCAGTATTAGAAAGTACATGTTATTACAGTAATACTAGACATTTGTTTGTCAATATGACTGTTCATTATTCATTTTTTATGTTGAAGTTGATGTATTACATGTGATTGCTCAATAAATAAAGTTTTAAAATAGTGATTTGTTACTTTTGCAGCTGAAATTAAACTCTGGTACGGGCTGGTATTCATAAAGCTCCTAAGCGAAATCTTAAGTTTTATTTAAGTGAAAATTTCAGATACAATTTGCTATGGAAATTATTATGATTTCTGTTGTTTTTTTGCCAAAATACTATAACAAAAGTAAATAATTTACAGCAAAAACAAATTTAATACAAGAAGACATCTATATAAAAAAGCAAAAGACTTTAGGAATTCTGATAATTTAAGGAATGTACTTAAATTTTTCCTGAGGTGCTTTATGAATGCTGACTGTAAACAACATACTTGATATTTATGCAGTTCTGTTCAAACAACACAATTTTCAATAAAACAATTTATTTGAATACATATATAATGACAAATATAATAACAAAAAATACATATCATGATAATTCATACAACATTACAAAATGCATTTATTTTCAAATGAACTTTTTGTTTCATTTCTTTTGCAGAACATTATTTTACACATTTTTATAAAACAACTTTTCCAAAAGTGCTGGTTTGAAATGTGCCTCAAAAAATAATTCAAGTTTGTGCACCATATCAGAGATAAACGCCTCATTTCTTGTTACTCTGATGTACACAATGTCAGAGTATACACAATTAAATCACAATATTTTCGTTCAGAGCAGAACAACTGTCCCTGTATCTGAAAGTAATATGGATTTTTTTTGCTTAGAGCAAGTTTTCCATTGATTTCTTTTAAATATGGCACAGTAACTGAGTTTATCTCTTTATTTTTTGCATTGAAAGGACATTTTACTTCTACAATTAAATCCTTGCTGACAATTCCATCAGGAGATGCCCCTAGAAATGGATGGGTCTTAGAAACAGTGATGCCACATGCCTGAACATTAACATTTCGCGCACTTTCATATATGTGAATTGCAGTTTTTTCATATTTACAGCCATGGCGCATCGCTTCATTTTGCTTAGTTACATGTCCAGATACCATTGTGGAAGCCAATGCTGCTAAATTGGCCTTTTCTGTTGCTGTACATATCCGGCGGTAGTTGGATGACTGGATTCTTTTTCCACGTTCCTCGAACCAACGATCATTTGTGTTTTGTCCCCTTGTCAAAACTTCCAGTTCACAGCACTCTTCTGTTGTTATTTTAGTTATTTTACTCGGATTTAGAAAGTTTTCTTCATGTGTCACTTCAAAATAGTCATGATCATTGTTGACTGCATATATATTTGCTGGTGCAAAGGTCTGAAATATTGGCGTTTTAGAAATTCCTTTAAAGTTCATACATGTATTGTAAAAATGATCCTGATAATTAGGGGCATTTCGAAAACTAACAGGTCGGGGATCAAAGTCCTTAATATCACAAATATCTGCCCCAACCATGTTTAGGTCTCTGGCCTTCAGAGGGGACCCGGTATGTTTCTTGGCTCTATGGAATGCCTGTAGTTGCTCGGTACATGACGACTCTACCTTCACATCTCCTGTTTGAACAAATTTCAGGCATGCATACAATACAGTTCTTATATGCTTGCAATGTCCAAAGGGACCCTCGCCAGCTCCACATTCGCACTGCGCCTCGTGCACTATTCCATGTTTTGTAAAGGAAATGTCTACCACATAATTTATCTTTTTCTTCATTTCTGCTCTACACGCACTTTTTACAAAGTCAAGACTGTCTGATGAAAACAACCGAAGATACATTAAAAATTTGTCATTGTACAGTGCAGTTACAGTTTGGTCGAACTCAACTTGAAAGCGTTCCAGATAGTCAGTGGCTTTCTGACGGTCAATGGGGGCCATCTTCATGTCACTGTTGATGTCCTTGTAGCCACTGGTTACTGGAAGGCTCATCCTAAATTCTGGCATACGGTCCTCACAGTTGTTGAAATTTTGGTTTCTGTCATAGGCCTTAGGCCTGAAACAATTATGTAATACATTTGTTTAATAATCATATACTGCCTCATCTTTAAGAAAAGAATGAAGAAAAGACGACTTTGCAAACAAAGAACATATTGTATTTATTACTACAAACAAACCACACATAGCGCATTACCCCACCCACTAATTCCAACGTATGGACATGTACACATTTTGAATTTAATTTGCAATGCTTCCTGTGGAATTTGGGACAATTAATAATAATGAACTGCAGACATTAGCGATATAAGATTGCATCAATTGCTGTTATTACATTTAACTATTTAATGAAAGAACTTGTTTACTTCGCTAATCGTCAACAACAAAAGTGAAAAGAAAAATTCATGTTAGCCTACCTCTCGATTAACTCCTTTTTTCGTCCAGATAACTTAGCATTTCTCTTTCTTAACTCTGTCCTAAGTTGTCCTAAAGATAGGCTGCAAAACTTTGAAGCCATATTTACACCTTTATCGAAGAAATATAATCAAATCGTGTTAAAACTCTGTTTATCAACTGTCAATCTTAGCGGAAGTAAACAATGGAAGGGAAAATAAATAACAATGGACCTATTCGACAACAGCGCCGCCTATACGGGCACCTGCTAGACAAGGGAAGATAACCCACTAAAGTCTCTCATTGCAGATTAATTTGCATGTGTTTGACATTTTTGGAAAATTATAGTATTAAATTGTGGGATGGTGTTATTCATGAAATAATTGATGTTAAATGTTTTATAGGTTGGAGTGTTGTTGTTAAACACTTTGATTAAAAACTGCATCGAATTTCTACATACACCACGATTTGCTCGTGCAATTATTTGTTTTGACACCTGAGAGCACGAGGAAATATAAATGATCACTGAGCTGTTCGATTTATATTATATAATATATAGTAAAATACATATTATGTATTTGAAATTGTGTATGATGGTGCTGTGCAAAATTTGAAACCGATGGGATTTGTCGTTCATGAGAAAACCGCAATCAAAAAAATGTCTAGTTGGCGTGCTTATGGGTGTATATATCACATAGTAATCTTTTTCTTTCCTTAATTAAATTCCTTATAACATAATCATTTACATATATCGGTCATCTTTGTTCCTTTCCATATGTTCTTTAAGCATAATCATTTACACTCGCAGGCGCGTAGGAAGCTCACAAACATTAAGGCCGCGGTAGGGGTGGGTCCAGGAGGGTTTCCCCTCGTGACGAGAATTTTTGTAATGTCAATGTAATACACGGCTTTTCCTGCATTTTTTTTGCTAAAAGTGGTGATTCAAGATACACAGTTTGATAATTTATTTCATTATTTCAAGGTCAGATAAATTCTTAAATGGAATAGATACGCATGGTTCAACTGTAGTATTTATTTAGATATCTTATAGCATGTAACAACAATTAAAAACATTATCTAATAGCACTATAACTAGGATAGTTATCAAACCACTGAACAATAAATGATCTCTGCTCGGGGTTTTGATGCCTTGGATGATCGTTTAATATGAATTAAAAATGTCAAGGTTGGTTTTGAAGATCCATTTTAATGAACTTTGGATTTAAGAAAAAAACAACAATAAAAATAAAATAACTTTAGCATTTTATCGGGTAATCTCATTTACATATTTCATTTATTGGAAATTCTTTTGAACAGAATTTCGGCAAGACCGTTAATAAAAAGAATGAATGACAGTTTTAACGCCTTTTTCTTATGCATAACTGTGGTATCTTACCTCGCGTTCAATAAAAGTTACAGTAGTTTATCAGCTGATTCTCGAAAGCTTCCTAACACGAGTGTATACTGGTTTATTAATCAGGATCGCGGCCCCGTGTCTATTGCAGCCGTAGCCCCAATCTAATTGCAGCCGCGGGCCTTTTTTTTAAAGCCGCAGACCACTGAGAAATTTTAAAGTAAAGATGATTTTTGAAAATAATTTTGATGCTCCCCCAAAATATTGGAGCCGCAACTGCAGCCCCTGCTCCTACGCGCCTGACTGGTTGGTAAGGCTAAACAAAAGTTTTCTGTGTTGCGGGCAACCCGACCCTACCTAGTGAAAATCCCAGACGCTAAAGTTTTTAATGACGATTGTTTTATATGAAATCCATAATTTTCAGTGTGTTTTGACCTAAATGTGTCTTTAAAAAACAACAACAACAAAAACCCTAAATCCCAACCCTACCTGACATTTTTGAGACCATTGCTGGAACACGCGATTTATTTTTGGCCTAATTTTCGAGATATTTCAGTTCTTTTTGGACAAGATTCAAGTAGATTCGGGCAAGTTAAAATGTGATGCTTTATGCCCAAATGGGTTAGTCCGTTCAAGAAAGCATTGTGAAAACTGGGAAATATACTATTTATAAATATATATGAGACGCGTCATTGGACAACCGGACTTAATGCATGTGCGTAAAGTGTCGTCCCGGGTTACCCGGATTAGCCTGTGCAGTCTATATCGAAATCAACATACGTAAACGGCACGATATGACCATTATGTGTTGAGTTGCCGTAAAACCCAAATAAACAAACAAACATATGAGGCACATCATGGGAAAACCGGGCTTGATGCATGTGCGTAAAGTGTCATCCCGGATTAGCCTGTGCAGTCCGCACAGGCTAATCCGGGATGGCACTTTCCGCTTTTATGGTATTTTCTGTTTCAAGGAAGTCTCTTCTTACCATAAATCCACTTTAGGCGGAAAGTGCCGTCCTGGATCAGCCTGTGCGGACTGCACAGGCTGATCCGGGACGACACTTTACGCACATGCATAAAGACCGTTTTCTCACGATGCCCCTCATATAAACTGACAATCTGAGCAAGCCCAGTTCAAAAATTTACCAGTGCAGGGCTAATGGGCTTGTGCTAATTTCTACTACTGCAGTTCCATTGTTAAGGGACCTGTTCACAGATTGGCATTTTGGCATTTTGACAATTTTCAAAATATATCATAGATCCCATAAAGAAGTACATTGTATACAAAAATGCGAGATAACACTACTTATAAATTATTAAGCAATTGTAACACTATTCATTGGTATTTTGGAAAGCACATGTATGACTTATAAATTATATAGTGTTAAAAATCACAACTGTGATTGTAAGTCTGAATGGCCGAGTTGTTAGTACAGATTTTGTATCCTGGCGGTCATAGGTTCGAGTCCCGGCAAAGGCAAATCTTTTAGTTAATTTTTTTTCTTTATATAATATTTGTTTTTGGTTAGTCGAACAAATTTAGTTTTCGCAGTTAAGGGCTGTTCTAGGAAAAAAGGTGATGGGGGGATGGAACGCCAGTCCAAAAATGGGGTACTACCAACACATCTTTATTTTTTTTCAAGTCATTGATAATCCGTTTTATCCCCTCTATCACCCCCCACCCACCAAATCTTAATACATTGGCGTTCCACCCCCTCATCACCATTTTTAGCTCACCTGAGCACAACGTGCTCATGGTGAGCTTTTAGGATTGCCTTTTGTCCGCCGTGCGTCGTGCGCCGTGTGTCAACATTTTCATTCAAAGAACATCTCCTCCTAAACCGCTGGAAAGATTTTCACCAAACTTCACAGGAATGATCCTTGGGTGACCCTCTTTCAAAGTTGTTCAAATCATTCCGGTCTGCTGCCTATGTAGGTCACAAGAGCTACAAATAGATTTAAAAACTGAAAACTTGAAAAAATTTCTTCTCTGAAACCACAAGGCTTGGAGCTTTCATATTTGAAGTGTGACATCCTCTAGTGGTCCTCTACAAAGATTGTTCAAACTATGCCCCTGGGGTCAAAACTGGCCACGCCCCGGGGGTCACATGGTTTATATAGACTTGTATAGCAAAATGACTTTAAAAATCTTCTCCTCTGAAACCGCAAGGCCCAGAGGTTTCATATATGGTATGTAACATTGTATAGTGGGCCTCTACAAAGATTGTTCAAATGATGCCCCTTGGGTCAAAATTGGCCACACCCCGGGGGTCACATGGTTTATGTAGACTTGAATAGCAAAATGACTTTAATAATCTTCTCCTCTGAAACCGCTAGGCCCAGAGGTTTCATATTTGGTATGTAACATTGTATAGTGGTCCTCTACAAAGATTGTTCAAATGATGCCCCTGGGGTCAAAACTGGCCACGCCCCAGGGGTCACATGGTTTATATAGACTTGAATAGCAATATGACTTTAAAAATCGTCTCCTGAAACCGCAAGGCCAGAGGTTTCATATTTGGTATGTAACATTGTAAAGTGGTCCTCTACAAAGATTGTTCAAATGATACCCCTGGGGTCAGAACTGGCCACACCCCGGGGGACACATGGTTTATATAGACTTAAATAGCAAAATGACTTTAAAATCTTCTCCTCTGAAACCGCAAGGCCCAGAGGTTTCATATTGGGTATGTAACATTGTTTAGTGGTCCTCTAATAAGATAGTTCAAATGATGCCCCTGGGGTCAAAACTGGCCACACCCTGGGGCTCACATGGTTTATATTGACTTAAATAGCAAAATGACTTGAACAATCTTTTTCTGTGAAACTGCAAGGCCTAGAGGTTTCATATTTGGAATGTAACATTGTATAGTGGTCCTGTACAAAGATTGTTCAAATGATGCCCCTGGGGTCAAAACTGGCCACACCCCGGTGGTCACATGGTTTATATAGACTTGAATAGCAAAATGACTTTAAAAATCTTCACCTCTGAAACCGCAAGGCCCAGAGGTTTCATATTTGGTATATAACATTGTAAAGTAGTCCTCTAAAAAGATTGTTCAAATGATGCCCCTGGGGTGAAAACTGGCCACACCTCGGGGGTCACATGGTTTATGTAGACTTGAATAGCAAAATGACTTTAAAAATCGTCTCCTCTGAAACCGCAAGGCCAAGAGGTTTCATATTTGGTATGTCACATTGTTTAGTGGTCCTCTACAAAGTTTGTTCAAATGATTCCGCTGGGGTCAAAACTGGCCACACCCCGTGGCTCACATGGTTTATATAGACTTAAATAGCAAAATGACTTTAAAGTCTTCTCTGAAATTGCAAGGCCTAGAGGTTTCATATTTGGTATGTAACATGCATAGTGGTCGTGTACAAAGATTGTTCAAATGATGCCCCTGGGGTCAAACCTGGCCACACCCCCGGGGTCACATGGTTGATGTAGACTTGAATAGCAAAATGACTTTTAAAATCTTCTTCTCTGAAACTGCCAGGCCCAGAGGTTTCATATTTGGTATGTAACATTGTATAGTGGTCCTCTACAAAGATTGTTCAAGTGATGCCCCTTGGGTCAAAACTGGCCACACCCCGGGGGTCACATGGCTTATATAGACTTAAATAGCAAAATGACTTTAAAACTTTTCTCCTCTGAAAGTTCAAGGCCTAGAGGTTTTATATTTGGTATGTAACATGTATAGTGGTCCTCTATAAAGATTGTTCAAATGATGCCCCTGGGGTCAAAAGCTGGGCACACCCCGGGGCTCACATGGTTTATATAGACGTAAATGGCAAAATGATTTTAAAATTCTTCTCTGAAACCACAAGGCTCAGAGGTTTAATATTTGGTTAAAACAGTATATCGAGACCTCGATTTGGATTGCGTATGGGATGGGTGGGGTTAAGGTCAAGGTCACTGTTACTAAAAATAGAAAAACGGTTTCCGCTCAATAACTTTAGAACGCATTGAGATATTTTAATGAAACTTAATACATAGATACCTTGTATTGACACCTCGCATGGGATTGCATATGGGGTGGGAGGGGTCAAGGTCACTGTTACTAAAAATAGAAAAACGGTTTCCGCTCAATATTTGGAGAACGCATTGAGATATTTTAATGAAACTTAATACATAAATACATTATTTTGAGACCTCGAAGGGGATTGCATATGGGGTGGGTGGGGTCAAGGTCACCGTTATTAAATATAGAAAAATGGTTTCCCTAAATATTTTGAGAACGCATTGAGCTATTTTAATGAAACTTAATACATAATAACCTTATATCAAGACACTGCTTGGGATTGCATTTGGGGTCGGTGGGGACAAGGTCACTGTTACTGAAAATAGAAAAACGGTTTCCGCTCAATAACTTGAGAAAGGATTGCGATATTTTAATGAAACTTAATAAACATATTTTATATCGAGACCTCACTTTGGTTTGCTTATGGGGTGGGTGGGGTCAAGGTCACTGTTATTAAAAGTAGAAAAACGGTTTACGCTCAATAACTTAAGAACGCATTGAGATATTTTACTGAAACTTCATACGTAGATACCTTATATCGAGACCTTGCTTTACTTATGTGGTGGGTGGGGTCAAGGTCACTGTTACTAAAAATAGAAAAACAGTTTTCGCTCAATAACTTAAAAACCTATTGAGATATTTTAATGAAACTTCATACATAGATATCAGGTGAGCGACCTAGGGCCATAGTGGCCCTCTTGTTCTTGGAACAGCCCTCATACAGTAAATGACAGTTTTCAAAAATACAAAACTTCTGTGAACGAGTCCCTTTAATATTTCTGTGCCTGTTAATGCAGATCGGCAGTTCCATGAAGAGTGTAGGCGAGGTGATGGCGATTGGTCGGAGGTTCGAGGAGGCCTTTCAGAAGGCACTACGCATGGTGGACGAGTCACTGTTGGGCTTTGAGCCTTACGAGAAAGAGATCGAGACGGTAACTATAGCCACTGAGTCAGCATTAGAGAAAGTTGTTTGAAAGTTGAGAACCTTTTAAAAATAGGTCTAGGTTAAATTTGTTAGGACTTGGGGCATTAAATAATTCTAATAGAGTTCCATAGCATCATGTTAATTTATCAAAGCTTTACCATCTGCCTTTAAACTAAAGCGAAAAAACATTCTCAACGGAAATTGCCGGTTTTACAGTATTATATGACAGCAACAACTAGCAAAATTATTTAACCGTGAAAATTACGAGTTGGGCAGTATTAAATTAATTTTATGTCACCATATATTACCAGTTACACTGCACTAATTATGACAGAGAATATTTTCAGTTATACAGTATTTATGTATTTATAATATAACAGTAAAAATTGCCAGTTATACAGTATTAATTATATGACATAAAAAATTACCAGTTATACAGTATCAGCGATTTTTTTCCCTGCCTAGGGAATGGGTCCGGAACCCATCAAATTGGGGATTGCGCGACGGGAAAATTTTTAGAAAGATGTTTAAGTAATAAACAATTTAAACGGTGTTTTATTGGTTGAATTTGGTATTTTAATGGTGATTATCCATACATATACAATTAAGTTCATGTTTTACAGCTTAGAATCACATTTCCTAAGTATTTAGCATTTTGTTACTTCTGATTTGGGAATTTTTTATTACAGTTGGGAAAAATAAACCATATTTGGCATTGGGAATGGGTCCGTTTACTGGACCCTGTTATATAAGGAAAAAAATACTGAGTATTAATTTTTTGACAGCAAAAATTTCCAGTTACTCGGTACTACTTATATGAGAGCAAAACTTACCAGTTACACTGCACCAATTTATGACATCAGAAATTACCAGTATTACGGTATAAATTATATGACAGTGAAAATTACCCCTTGTTCGGTACCCCACAGGAGCTGACAGAGCCGACAGACAAGCGTATCCTGGTGCTCGCGCACGCGCTGTGTGAACGGTACACCATCGACCGGTTGTACGAGCTGACCAAGATTGACAGGTGGTTTCTGCACAAGTTCAAAAACATCATAGATCTGAAGGAACAGCTAGATTCGTACATGGGAAAAGTGAGCTTTTTGTTTCTTAAGTCGTTGATGCTTTCTTTTTTCGGTGTTCAGGAATAGTAAGTTTGGTTGTTGGAAAATGTGCTTAATCAAATAATAATTTTGATTGTTATATAATGTTATTGAAGTGGGTTTTAATATTAAATTAATCAGACTAAAACAAATAACAATTTATATTGATTTTCTTAATTATAAAAAGAAAGTAAAATAACAGTAGTAGTAAATAGAGGATATCCTTAATAAATATAATAATTGGGAAAACCGCGCTTATGCTGTCTCCCCAGGCTGATCCAAGACGGTACTTTCCGCCTACTGTGGATTTATGTATAGAAGAGACTTTCTTGAAACAGAAAATACCATAAAAGCGGAAAGTGTCGTGCCGGATTCTGCATAGGCTAATCTGAGATGACATTTTAAGTATGTGCATCGAGCCCGTTTTTTTCCCCTCCCGGTTAAATATAATACATTTATGAATCTTTTCACCACAAGTAAGATTGAACTTAAGTGTTATATAAAAATGTCTTCAAAACTTGCTGAAAGGCACTGACAAGGTGATACGCGTTAAACTAAATGTTTAAAGTTTAATGTTGAGGTTTCAAAAACATAAAAGAATGCATTGTCAGCTAAAAACATTTTATAAAGTAAATAAAATATTTCCATAACATCAATGGTATTTGAACAGTATGATGTCCTGTTTAGTGTTTACATTTTCAAAACCAGTGAAACTAGTCTAATGTCCTTGTTAGCTCACTTGAGCACGAAGTGCTCAAGGGTGAACTATTGTGATCAGTCTGTGTCCGGCGTCCTTCGTCCATCAACATTTTACTTCTAACAACTTCTTTTCTGCAACCACTGGGCGAATTTTAACCAAACTTGGCAGGAATGTTTTTGGGATGGTCCTTTAACAAATTCCTTCAATTCATTAGAATATATTGAAAACTCTGGTTGCCATGGCTGAAAAACTGGAAAGCTTCAAACAGTTTCTGGGGCAGTTTTTCTTATATGGCTATATTGAAAACTGCAAAAATCTTGTCTGAAACCACTGGCTGGATTTCAAAATAATTTCGTATAAATGTTCCTTGGGTTACCCTCTACCAAATTCCTTCAAATCATTTTGATTTGTGAAAAACATGGCCGCCAGGGGGTGGGGCAGTTTTCCTTATATGGCTATTTTGAAAACTTTGAAAATCTTTTTGTCTGAAACCACTGGCTGGATTTCAAAATAATTTCTCAGAAATGTTCCTTGGGTGACTTTCTTCCCAATTCCTTTAAAACATTTTGATTCGTGAAAAAACGTGGCCGCCAGGGGGCGGGGCACTTTTCCTTATATGGCTATATTGAAAACTTTGCAAATCTCCTTGTCTAAAACCACTGGCTGGATTTGAAAATAGTTTTAACAGAAGTGTTCCTTGGGTGACCCGCTACCAAATTCCTTCAAATCACTTCTTTGTGTGGCCACATACTTATTCATGTTGTTATTCAACGCCAGTTACTGTTAATGAGTGACGTGGCGAGAGTATTTGCGCCATGACGGTGGCAGTTCTAGTTAAACTCTGGTGAGCGACCCAGGGCCATCTTGGCCCTCTTGTTTTTTGTGTAGCATAAAGTGCAGCCTGCTGAATGTTAACAGTGAATATACAGATTTAATCCGGGTCGTAATGATATTTGACAGTTTTTAAATAAACAGTATCCAGCATACCATATATTTATGCTTTATGATTTATACCAATTTAAACACATACTAAGACAGATAATAAGATGACTGTTTAATTAATTGTAGAGTTGGAATTTGGCCACTTTCACCTTTTTGTGTGGCTTTGATGAAAAAAAAAGTTAATCTGATTTGTATTTAAGGCAAGTGAACTGCCAGCTGAACTGATGAAAAAAGCAAAGCAGCTGGGTTTTTGTGATGAACAGATAGCTAAGTCCATTAAGAGGTAAGTGAACCGATTGCATTAAGAGGTTTTTGAACAAACTGCGAAGTCTTTTAAGAGGTAAATGAAATGATTGCTAAGTCCATTAAGAGGTATGTGAACAGATTGCCAAGTCCATTAAGAGGTACATTAAGAGATTGCTTATTTCATTAAAATGTATTGAACTGATAGCTAAGTCCATTAGCAGGTGTCTGAACAGATTGCCGAGTCCATTAAGAGGTATGTGAACAGATGCTATGTCCATTAAGAGGTGTGTGAATAAATTGCTGAGTCCTTTAAGATGTACATTAGGAAATTGCTAACTACCTTAAGAGGTTTGTGAACAAATTGCTGAGTCCTTTAAGAGATTTGGGAACAGATTGCTAAGTCCCTTAAGAGGTATGTGAACTGATTGCTTAGTCCATTAAGAGGTATGTGAACTGATTGCTTAGTCCATTAAGAGGTATGTGAATTGATTGCTTAGTCCATTAGGAGGTAAGTAAACAGATTGCTAAGTCCATTAAGAGGTATGTGAACTGATTGCTTAGTCCATTCAGAGGTAAGTAAACTGATTGCTAAGTCCATTAAGAGGTATTTAAACTGTTTGCTTAGTCAATTAAAAGATATGTGAACTGATTGCTTAGTCCATTAAGAGATATGTGAACTGATTGGTTAGTACGTTAAAAGGTATGTGAACTGAGTGTTAAGTCGATTAAGAGGTAAGTGAACTGATTGTATTGAACTGAAGGTATTGAACTAATTGCTTAGTTCATTAAGAGGTATGTGAATGGATTGTGAAGTCCATAAAGAGGTCAGTGAACACCTCAATCAACCAATATCCTCTATATCATTATCTAATATTCTTTTATAGCATTATTAATATTCATATAGTTATATATATTTATTTGATATTTATTATCCATATGATGTTACTATTAATATCATAATAAAATTGTTATTTGTATTATTGGTTCAAATAATGACCAAGATGTTAGTAGTCATATAATTACCTATATTCCTTGATGTTTTACATCCTAGCACAAGCCAGGTTGTGCGTAAGCTGAGACACAACTGTGGCATCTTACCGTACGTGAAGCAGATCGATACCGTGGCAGCGGAATGGCCGGCGCAGACCAACTACCTGTATCTGACCTACAACGCGTCCGAGCACGACCTTACGTTTCCGGGAGGTCACGTGATGGTGTTGGGAAGTGGCGTGTATCGTATTGGAAGCAGCGTTGAGTTTGATTGGTGTGCTGTGAATTGTATTCGAGAACTTCGTAGGGTGAGTTTGTAGTTTCAGCATGAAAATAAGTAAGCTCCTCATGTTTGTACATTTGTCTTGTTTGGTATTTCCAAATAATTGGTCCTTTTCATTGACGTACATATATTAGTCCAGTAAAATCCAAACGTAATATCTTAAACTGATAAATTCGATCATACAATCATTCAAATGTAATATATAACGATGATGATGATGACGATTATGATGATGATGATGATGATGACGATGATGCTGATGATGATATGATGATGATGGTGGTGATGATGGTGGTGGTGGTGGTGGTGATGATGATGTGGTGGTAGTGATGATGAGGATGTGGTAATGATGATGATGGTGGTGGTGGTGGTAGTGATGATGATTATGATGATGATTATGATGTGGTGATGATGATAAGGGTGATGATGATGATGATGATGATAAATATGTTCAGTGTTAAGGTGATGATGCTTATGATCATGCAGATTATAATTATTATTATTATGATAATGATGGTGGTAGTGATGATGATGATGATGATGGTGATGATTATGATGTGTTGATGCTGATGATAATGGTGATGATGATGATGATGATAAATATGTTCAGTGTTAAGATGATGATGCTTATGATCATGCAGATTATTATTATTATTATTATGATAATAATGATGATTATCATGATGATCATGCTGCTGATGATGAGCATGTAAAATAACCATGTATTGGAATAATATTAAAAAATTATAATCAAATATTTGAATAGTACTTCAGTATTCATTGCCTTAAATTAAACTTTCAATTTCCCACCAGATGGGTAAGAAGACGATCATGGTGAACTACAATCCTGAGACGGTCAGCACAGACTATGACATGTGTGACAGACTCTACTTTGATGAAATCTCATTTGAGGTAAGTGCTATGACATGTGTGACAGACTCTACTTTGAGGAAATCTCATTTGAGGTAAGTGCTATGACATGTGTGACAGACTCGGATGAAATCTCATTTGAGGTAAGTGCTATGACATGTGTGACAGACTCTACTTTGATGAAATCTCATTTGAGGTAAGTGCTATGACACGTGTGACAGACTCTACTTTGATGAAATCTCATTTGAGGTAAGTGCTATGACATGTGTGACAGACTCTACTTTGATGAAATCTCATTTGAGGTAAGTGCTATGACATGTGTGATAGACTCTACTTTGATGAAATCTCATTTGAGGTAAGTGCTATGACATGTGTGACAGACTCTACTTTGATGAAATCTCATTTGAGGTAAGTGCTATGACATGTGTGATAGACTACTTTGATGAAATCTCATTTGAGGTAAGTGCTATGACATGTGTGACAGACTCTGCTTTGATGAAATCTCATTTGAGGTAAGTGCTATGACATGTGTGACAGACTGATGAAATCTCATTTGAGGTAAGTGCTATGACATGCGTGACAGACTCTACTTTGATGAAATCTCATTTGAGGTAAGTGGTATGATATGTTTGACAGACTCTACTTTGATGAAATCTCATTTGAGGTAAGTGCTATGACATGTGCGACAGACTCTACTTTGATGAAATATCATTTGAGGTGAGCGTGAACTCTGTCACTATGATTTTGTGCAAACGAATGTTATTTGCTAGATCTGTTTGCCTAATTATTTTATCTGGATTGTGTACAGAGACACTTTCTTGAGAAGAACCAGTGCTTGGTGTTTGAGAAAGATCACTTGAATGCTTCCTGAGCAATGTTTTTTTTAGGGCCAATTTGCGGCAGAAATTCGGCACCATTCCCCTGCTTGAAAGGTATATATTTGTTACCCCTATATTTACCTTAAATTCCCCGAAGAATGTACGCTTTATAAAAAAAAAATTGACCAAAATTGGAGAAAAATTGACTAAGATAGAGGAATTTTCGTAAACAATCCCAGCTTTTTTTATCAAACCAAGTTTGTGCATAATCTAAGTTATCATTTGTAGCAAATCAATTGATTGAAGGTTTATAACAAAGTAGAACGTAAACATTTAATAATGCTTTTCTGAAAAAAAAGTTCCCCCTTAGGAGTCCAATTCCCCATCTGAAGGGCCTTGCCACCTTTCCCCCAAAGGTGAAAAAAAAACACTGCTGCGTAGGGATCAAACTCACAATCTCACAATCGCAATGAGAATGCTTTACATCGCTATGCCTGTTCCGTTATGACAAGTTTAAGTTACGACTGGATTTTGTAGTTTTAAAAAATAGACATTTATGATCAGTATGTTTCTGAAATAAAGGACATGTGAAAGATACCAAGGAAATGAATAGAATTACTGAAATAAAGTAATCATAGATGTTGGTGCATAGCATTTATGCTTCTTCGAAAATTGTATCATAATGGAAATATGCCCAACGATGTTTAATAAGACAGGTCCCCAAATGTTAATCATTAAATTTTGTTTCCCTGCCTATATACCCATCCTGTGTTGTGCAGGACAACTAATTCCAACATGACACACACAGAGTTTTCTATAGACAAAGAACAAAATTATGGCTTTTAAATCTCCAGTGAACAATGTGAATAAATTAGTTCTGAAACTGTAAAATATAGTTCGCATTATAATTGCAGAATATGTTGTCAGATCAAGTTAGAATCTAAATGAGGGGCGTCGTGGGAAAACTGGTCTTACTGCATGTGCGTAAAGTCCGCACAGGCTAATCCGGGACGGCACTTTCCGCTTTTATGGTATTTTCTGTTTCAAGGAAGTCTCTTCTAAACATAAATCCACTGTATATCGTCCAGTTGCACGTATTTTTAACACCCCTTGGTTTAACTCATACGCATCAGAACTTCAAATCATTGTTTATTAGCCAATAAACAACTCTAAATTGAAAATTATTTCTTAAATGACAGCACATATACCATTAACCACTGGCGCTTATTTCTTATAACTATACCTAATGCAAATTTAACTTTTTTCCTGCCTATTCAGACTGTCCTGGACATCTATGAGCTTGAGAAACCCGAGGGGATCATCCTGTCGATGGGGGGTCAGCTGCCTAACAACATCGCAATGCCTCTGCAGAGGAACAAGGTCAGTACTTGGTTGCCTTGGTAACCAACTGTTGGCATGGTGTAGAAAGTGGCTGATCCAGGTCAGTGGGTGCTTGGTTACCATGGTAAGCAACTGTTGGCATGGTGTAGAATGTGGTGGGTCAAGGTCAGTGGGTGCTTGGTTGCCAAGGTAACCAACTGTTGGCATGATGAAGAATGTTGTGTGTCAATGTCAGTAACCAACTACTGTCATATTGACATTAATAGCGGTAATTAATATCAAGCCCTCAGAACTCCAAACTGTTGTTTGTCAATGGATAAACATTAACACAATGCAAAATCAATGCGAATACGTTCATTGAATTGAAAATATAACGAATATGTAGTATTTCAATTCCACACATCCAACACATTTCAGGCTAAAATCCTCGGCACTTCCGCTGAGTGCATTGACAACGCAGAGAACAGGTTCAAGTTTTCTCGCATGCTTGACAATATGGGGATCAGCCAGCCTCGATGGAAAGAGCTCTCCACAATAGAGGTAAAAATTGTAGAAATCTTTGCCTGCTTTCAGTCTGACAATATAGTACATACCACTACACAATGTAAACAGTGCTATATGTTTCACGATATATGTTTCATTAAGAAAGAAAACAAATGTATGTTGATAATGATAACACTTCTTGGATTCTTATTCCCAGAGATTTGGGCATTGTTTAACTTCAAATTGGAAAAAAATTGTTAGTAAATTGGATTAAAGAAAACAATGATTTTATAAAGATTTATTTCATATCTGTTTTATCTCCCATTATGCAAACAAATTACAAAGCTTTTCTTCTGACTGTTATTTATGTTTGTTTCTTTATCATGACACCACTTAAACATCGGGGGGGGGGGGGGAGTATTGAAATTTTGGAGGAAAATACAAATGATGCGCGTCGTGGTAAAAACCGGACTTAATGCATGTGCGTAAAGTGTCGTCCCGGATTAGCCTATGCAGTCTGCACAGGCTAATCCGGGACGACACTTTCCGCCTACAGTGGGTTTATGTTTAGAAGAGACTTCCTTGAAACAGAAAATACCATACAAGCGGAAAGTGCCGTCCCGGATTAGCCTGTGCATTAAGTCCGGTTTTCTCACGACGCGCCTCAAATTATATAATACAGACCAATGGGATTGAGGCCTTACTTTTGCCTCAAACTGGCCTGACAAAAATTATTGACCGCTATTCCTTATGTTAACCAGAGCGCCAAGCAGTTCTGTGAGGAGGTGGGGTACCCGTGCCTCGTGCGGCCCTCTTACGTGCTCAGCGGGGCGGCCATGAACGTGGCCAACTCCGACCAGGACCTCGAGTCCTACCTCACACAGGCCAGCGCTGTGTCCAAGGAACACCCTGTAGTCATCTCTAAGTTTATACTGGAGGCCAAGGTCTGTGAAATGACACATTTGATTTGTTTCTTGTATTTCATCGTCACCTGTAAATGACACATTTGATTTGTTTCTTGTATTTCATTGTCGCCTGTACAATTTGTTTAAATGATACATTTGATTTGTTTCTTGTATTTCATCGTCACCTGGAAATGACACATTTGATTTGTTTCTTGTATTTCATTGTCACCTGTAAATGATACATTTGATTTGTTTCTCGAATTTCATTGTCACCTGTACAATTTGTTTAAATGATACATTTAATTTGATTCTTGTATTTCATCATCTGCAAGTTTATCCTTAGTGCAAGGTCTGTAAAATGATATATTTGATGTGTTTCTTGTATTTAAGGAGCCAGTCAAAATACTATTTAGAAAATAATATGGATTTAATTTTTTTTTTCAATTAAATAGATGTTCATAGAAAACTAACATAGAAAAAGGTATTTTATTTTTCTTTTGTCAAGAAATGTCTTCAATAGAATATTCAAATGATTTTTAGCTAAGTTTTATTTAACAAGGAAAGAAGTATAACAACATAGGGTTAAGATGTTTTTATCTGTGTCAATATGCAGGAGATAGACGTAGATGCAGTTGGGTGCGATGGTGAGGTGGTTTGTATGGCGGTCTCGGAGCACGTCGAGAACGCGGGCGTGCATTCAGGGGACGCCACTCTGGTAACACCCCCGCAGGACCTTAACGATGAGACGCTGGCAAAGATCCGCGTCATCTGCTGCGCGATTGGTCGAGCCCTGGAAGTGAATGGGCCATTCAACATACAGCTTATTGCTAAGGTGGGTACTGGCTCTGTAAAGATAATAGATTGAAAATAGCATTGAACATGATGCTGTCGTCGAGCCGTCATTGTGAATGACTATTCAACATCCAGCTTATCGCGATTTAAAGGTGGTTACAGGATTTTGTAAAGATAATAGGTTGAAAATATTTTGAAATTAATGTCAGTTTGAATATAGTAAAAGTAGGCAAATATTTTTGAAAATAGTGAATATGATTATTTATTTCAATTATGAGTTTTTGTTTTGAAGTCATTTAGATTTTGTCTGAAACAGTGGCCTAATTGAAAATTTAGGTTTCCGTGTTTTTATGACCCCACAAAGTGGGAGACATGAAGCGTTGCACTTGTCCATCCGTCCGTCTGTACGTACGTCTGTCCGTCTGTACTTTCACAGCCGAAGAACATTAATGTGTAGATTATTGTAAAGGAAGGAATTTTGCCTTTGATCAATTTAGGAAGAATTATGGCCCTTTGTTGTTTTTCGCACTCAAAATTTGGTTTTCGTTATATTTATAAAAGGTTACAGTCCAAAATTTGTTAGTTTATTTGTGTTTGTTTATAGACTAACAGCTAACTTATTTCAAAACAAAAGTTTCACCGCAAGATTACCGATGACGTAATTTTTCAAGATGGCCGCATGGTCCATTGAAAAAGACAATAATTTAAGAACGAATAATGTGTTTTCTAACAAAAATTTAGTTGTTATTTTCGTGAAAAGCTTCAATTAATTGGTATAAAATTGAAAGAAAATGTTTGATTAGTTGCTTTTGTTCAATTAATTTTTAAATGTTAACGAGAATACAGATGAACACTGTACTCTTATTACATGAAGAATCTTAGTACGTGACAAGCCTGAATATCTCATATTTCACAAAACTTCGCAGAAACAAATCAGTCCTTTTAATCCTGTTTTTTTTTTTTACTTGTTATTGAAAACTTAGCTATATATATTTCTTATAATTTTTATAAGTATTTGTATATTATACATTATTCGCCACCCAATTATTCAATACTTGACTATGCAGCTGACTAATAATGTTCAATAATAGCTGAACAGAAAATAAATTAATAAATTCAATGCATTCATGCTTATTCAGTTAAATTGCTTGGCTTTGAAAGATGTTCCCTTGTATTTATACCTTGAACCTTTTCAGGATAACAAGCTAAAGGTCATTGAGTGCAATGTTCGAGTGTCAAGGTCGTTCCCGTTTGTATCCAAGGCCCTGGACCATGACTTCATTGCCATGGCAACCAGGGTGATCATGGGGGAGACAGTGGAACCAATCAACGTGCTGCACGGGTGTGGCAGAGTGGCTTGTAAGGTTAGTATTTTATCTAGAAGGGCAGAGGTGCATGGTGCTTGACTTGGAAAAATGGCATTTTATGCACTACGACACTTTTAAAAAGGGCACATTAGGTTTTAATTTATTTTTTTATGCCCCCACTGTCATTAATGGGGCATAATTCTGTGGACACATTTCGAATTAATTCCTATTGAATAATAGATCCATATTGAAAATAAAATGCTTTTGATATGGAAAATTACTGTTATGTCCATACTTAAATTACCCATGCATACTTTATAGCACTCGTTTTAATTGAATGTTAGATGAACATACTGTATCATGTATCATATCAAATATTTTCTATTTAGGATAAATAGGCATGTTTACAGATGGTAATTGCCTACAATTACATGAGGGTGCAGTCGTGAATCTAACATACAGTGTGTTTGGCAAAGTATTCCGTGGAACTGGAAAGCTGTACTAAAGCATTTTCATTCAGCTTTCATTGCCTTGTATTGTAACCAAATTATCTGACGGTTTCAGCATTTTATACTTGTATAAATACCTATACACTCTCACCAGTACATCCTTTATTGGCAGATATGTATTAAACAAACTAACTCTTTGAAAGGATTCCAATTCCAATACACTACTTTCTTCTGTGTAGTATTGAAAGGATTCCAATTCCAATACACTACTTTCTTCTGTGTAGTATTGAAAGGATTCCAATTCCAATACACTACTTTCTTCTGTGTAGTATTGAAAGGATTCCAATTCCAATACACTACTTTCTTCTGTGTAGTATTGAAAGGATTCCAATTCCAATACACTACTTTCTTCTGTGTAGTATTGAAAGGATTCCAATTCCAATACACTACTTTCTTCTGTGTAGTATTGAAAGGATTCCAATTCCAATACACTACTTTCTTCTGTGTAGTATTGAAAGGATTCCAATTCCAATACACTACTTTCTTCTGTGTAGTATTGAAAGGATTCCAATTCCAATACACTACTTTCTTCTGTGTAGTATTAGTAAGGACATCCTTCAGGGATAAAAGCATCTTTCTTTAATATTAACTTCATACAATTAGCAGATCAGCAATATTTGATAGCTGATGCATTCATCCAGTCATAAAGTTGGGATGCCATTGTTTGTCAGACATGTCTTGTAATTACATTCTGATAATCAGTTGGGATGCCATTGTTTGTCAGACATGTCTTGTAATTACATTCTGATAATCAGTTGGGATGCCATTGTTTGTCAGACATGTCTTGTAATTACATTCTGATAATCAGTTGGGATGCCATTGTTTGTCAGACATGTCTTGTAATTACATTCTGATAATCAGTTGGGATGCCATTGTTTGTCAGACATGTCTTGTAATTACATTCTGATAATCAGTTGGGATGCCATTGTTTGTCAGACATGTCTTGTAATTACATTCTGATAATCAGTTGGGATGCCATTGTTTGTCAGACATGTCTTGTAATTACATTCTGATAATCAGTTGGGATGCCATTGTTTGTCAGACATGTCTTGTAATTACATTCTGATAATCAGAATATTATATTGTTCACAATGTTGTTCAAACACTTTTCAAATAATACATGTAAAATAAGTTTTTGTGTTAATTGAAATGTAGAACAATTTTCAGGTGGACAAAATCTTTACACTTGGACGAAGATTATTTGAGGCATGTCGTGGAACCCGCGCTTAATGCATTTGCGTAAAGTGTCGTCCCGGATTAGCCTGTGCAGTCCTTCCCGGCTAATCCAGGATGGAACTTTCCGCTTTTATGGTATTGTCGGTTTCAAGGAAGTCTCTTCTAAACAATAACCCACTGTAGGCGGAAAGTGTCATCCCGGATCATCGTGTGCGAACCGCACAGGCTTATCTGGGATGACACTTTACGCACATGCATTAAGCCCCATTTTCCCATGACACTCCCCATATATTAAGAGATTTAATCCATCATTTTGCAGTGGATGGCTTCATCATTGACTGCTTCATATAAAGCTGTCCAAATCTGTTCAGTGCTGGGAAATTGTTTTATCCCATCATCACACCTGCATTGACAAAATAACACCCCATGGGATAAACTTAGCTGTATTCCACCTTGTTGAATATAACACAAACGCGCATTATAATGACGTCATTTTGTTTATTTTCGTGACATCATTTGATGTTTTTCGTGTTATTCAGTGATGTTCTTTTATTTATTTTCAAAATAAAGACAGAAAATGATGGGACAAATAGAATACCAGGTTGAGTACAGATGTATGGCGCATCGTGATAAAACCGGTCTTAATGCATGTGCGTAAAGTGTCGTCCCGGATTAGTCTGTGCAGTGGGGGACGACACTTTCCACCTCAAGTGGATTTATGTTTAGAAGAGACTTCTTTGAAACAGAAAATACCATAAAAGCGGAAAGTGCCGTACTGGATTAGACTGTGCGGACTGCACAGGCTAATCCGGGACAACACATTACGCACGTGCATTAAGACCGGTGTTCTCACGACGCCCCTCATATGTTTATTTGCTCTGCATGAAAACCCTAAACCACTTAATAAAATTATCTGTATTAAACACTAACCTTGTATTCTCTATTTCTTTCTCATTGTTGGAAGACTTTGATTATATTCTCATATTTCAATAAACATGTGAAGTGGCTTTTTAACAATTAATAACTTTTGTTTTTTCCTTAATTATGAATCGACTGATAATGTCCTTCTGATGTCTTTACATAATAAGATACAGTGGCAGTATTCTACTATATGTTATATGCTCAATTTTAAATTGAATTTAAAATTTATTCACATGTTGCAGTAACCACTCTATATAGAAATTCATTGCTTAATATTTATTGCATTTATTATTTCTTGTTATGTTTTATTTTTAAGATGTTAAACAGTGAATAGACTAATTCACAATGTGAACATTTACAAAAACATCACCCTAGAAGTATCTGTGTTTTCAGGTTTCAGTGTTCTCATTCTTTTGCAGGTTCCAGTGTTTACAGTTTTGCCACCACTTGAAGGTTTTAATGTTCTCATTTTCGACACCAGTTTTGCAGATTTTAGTGTTCTCACATTTGCCAACAATTTTTGCTTGTTTCAGTGTTTACATTTTCGTCACCACTTACACATTCTAATGTTCTCATTTTTGCCAACAATTTTTGCAGGTGCCAGTGTTCTCATTTTCACCACCACTTACAAGTTCCAGTGTTCTCTTTTTTGCCACCAGTTTTGCATATTATAGTTTTCTCATATTTGCCACCAGTTTTGCATATTCCAGTGTTCTCATTTTCACTACCAATTACAAGTTCCAGTGTTCTCATTTTCACCACCACTTACAAGTTCAAGTGTTCTCATTTTCGCCACCAGTTTTGAAGATTCCAGTGTTCTCATTTTCGCAAACAATTTTTGCAGACGCCAGTGTATTCATTTTCGCGAACACTTACAAAGTTCCAGTTTTCTCATTTTCTCCATTAATTTTTGCACGTGCCAGTGTTTGCATTTTCGCCACCACTTACACATACTAGTCTTCTCATTTTCGCCACCATTTTTGCAGATTCCAGTGTTTTTGCATGCTTCAGTGTACTCACTTTTGCCACCACTTACAAGTCCCAGTGTTCTCATTTTCGCCACCAGTTACAGGTTCCAGTGTTCTCATTTTTGTCACCAGTTTTGCAGATTCCAATGTTCTCGTTTTTGCCACCAATTTTACAGGTTTGTGTGTTCTTATTTTTGCCACCAATCAAACAGGTTCTAGTGTTCTCATTTTTTTGGCACTAATTTTACACATTCCAGCGTTCTCATTTTCGCTACCAGTTTTTACAGGTTGCTGTATTCTAACATTTACACCAGTTTGGATGGTTCCAGTGTTCTCATTTTTGCAACCAGTTTTGCAGGTTCCTGTGTTCTAATTTTTGCCACCAATTTCACATGTTCAGCTGTTCTCATTTTCGCCACCAATTTTGCAAGTTTCAGCGTCCTCTTTATGCCACCAATTTTGCAGGTTCCAGTGGTATCATTTTCACGCCAAATTTGACAGGTTTGCGTGTTCACGATTTTCTCTGCCTGTTTTGCAGGTACCGTATTCTCATTTTTCAGGTATCCATGTTCTCATATTCCCGCCTGTTTTACAGGTACCGCTGTTCTCATATTCCCATCTGTTTTGCAGTTCCCTGTGTTATTATTTTCCTTCTTGTTTTCCAGGTACCTGCGTTATCAATTTCCTGCCTGTTTTCCAGATACCAGTGTTACAATTTTCCAGTATGTTTTCAATGTACCTAATTTTCCCTGTATCTTTTGCAGGTACCCGTTTTCTCCTTTTCCCGGCTGCAAGGTGCAGACGTGCTCCTGGGGGTGGAGATGGCTAGTACGGGAGAGGTGGCCTGCTTCGGGGAGAACAGGTACGAGGCCTACCTGAAAGCACAGCTCGCCACAGGCTTCCGTATTCCGAAACAAAACATACTAGTCTCCATTGGCAGCTACAAGGTAGGGATTTTCCAACATGTGTTATTGTTTTCTTTAAACCATTTTAATTTTAAGCTCACCTTTCGTGCTCGGTGAGCTGTTGGTTTAGGGTATCTCTCCTGCGTCGTCACTCGTCCGTGTGCCATCAACAATTTGTTTCGTTCTCACGCTGGAGACTTCACTTTTAATCCAATCTTAACCAAACTTGCACAGTTTGTGTATGACCATAAAATCTTGGATGGGATTGTTATTGGGCCAGATCACACCAGTAACTAGAGTTATTGCCCCTTTTTCATGCAAAAAAAAAGGCAAAAATGCCTTTTCCCAACATATCGACTTTATTTTCTATAAAATCTTAACCAAACTTTCAGTTTGTGTATGACCATTAGATCTCAGCAGTCGCCAAAAATGGGCCAGATTGTGTTGCAAACACCGGAGTAATTACGCTTTGTTTATGAAAAAATATACAAAAGTGGACATTATTCAGGACATTATTCAGGATGGAGACTTCATTTTTAGCTCGACTATTCAAAGAATAAATGAGCTATCCTACTACCCCCGGCGTGGGCGTCCGTGTCCGCATCTGAATTGGTTAAAGTTTTTATTCAAAAGTCTTGTAACTTCAAAACTACATAAGTTATTCACTTGAAACTTGGTGTATACCTTTGTCATCAACTCCAGTATCAGGGGCAACATTTTCCATAACTCTGTTTTGTATTTTGACAGAGTTATGCCCCTTTTTCACTTAGATTTTCTGGTTAAAGTTTATATTCAGGTTTTGCAACTTATTCACTTGAAACTTGGAACAAACCTTTATCATTAACTCCACTATCAGGGGCAACATTCCCCATAACTCTTTTTTTGTATTTTGACAGAGTTATTCCCCTTTTTCACATAGATTTTCTGGTTAAAGTTTATATTCAAAAGTTTTGTAACTTCAGTACTACAAAGGGTTTCCCTTGAAACTTGGAATATACCTTTGTCATCAACCCTTGTATCAGGGGCAACATTACCCCTGTTTCACATAGATTTTCTGGTTAAAGTTTATATTCAAAAGTTTTCTACTTCAAAACTACATAAGTTATTCACTTGAAACTTGGAACTAACCCTTGTCATCAACTCTAGTATCAGGGGCAACATTACCCATAACTCTGTTTTGTATTTTGGCAGAGTTATGCACACTTTTTACATAGATTTTGTGGTTAAAGTTTTTGTTCCAAAAATGTATAAACTATAGAAGGCTTCGCTTACATTGTTTTGTATTTTAACAAATGTATGCCCCTTCCACTATCCAAAATATGTACCAACTGAAATATTTTGAATAGTCGAGCGCGCTGTCCTCTGACAGCTCTTGTTCATCCAGTCTTCCCCAATTGTGCACAGTTTGTCTATGAACGTAAGATTACAGGCGAAGTCGAATATAAGCATGTTCGGGCCAGAAACACCAGAGTTATTGCGCCTTGTGTGTGGAAAAACACATAAACAGGTTATCAATGATTGCCTTGCACACATGATTTTTTATTCAATATTGACCAAACTTAAACACCAAGCGTTGATTTATAAAATCATTTGCAAACCTTGCATGCATTTATTTGTACATGCAACACTGATGGCTTCAGAGCCTGCATTAACATCTTTTATCATCATTGGATAGAAAATTATCAAAGAAAAAGTGGGGTCAATGTCAAGGGTGGGTGGGTTCAATGTCAAGGTCACCATTACTAAAAATAAAAAACGGTTTCCACTCAGTAACTTGAGAACCAATTTAGATTTTTAATGAAACTTCATATGTAGATATTGAGACCTTGCTTTGGATTGCAAGATCAAGGTCACTATTTCCTAGCCATAGGTTTATGACCTTCACCTTGCACCCAGAACTTTGTTTCATTATTGTTCTGACTTTTATGCATATCGTTAGAAAAAAAAAAAATCGTGGAATTTCCACGTTTCTTGTGTTTGTCTTGTTAAATGTTGTTTCTATGATTGTGAAGTTTCAGACTGTGTGTATGTGTTTTCAGCACAAACAGGAGCTGATCCCGACATTACAAACACTTGTCGACCTCGGCTATGTCCTCTACGGTAGCATGGGCACCGCTGACTTTTACAATGAACATGGGTTTAAGGTATGTTCTGCAACGAGCATGGGTTTAAGGTATGTTCTGCAGAGAACATGGATTTAAGGTATATTCTGTAGTGAACATGAATTGAAGGTAATAACTATGTTCTGCAGTGAACATGGATTGAATGAATGTTCTGCAGTGAACATGGATTGAATGAATGTTCTGCAGTGAACATGGATTTAATGTATGCTCTACAATGAACATGGGTTTAAGTTATGTTCTGCAATGAACATGGATTTAAGGTATGTTCTACAATGAATATGGGTTTAAGGTATGTTCTACAATTAACATGGGTTTAAGGTATGTTCTACAAAACACAAGGGTTTAAGGTATGTTCTGCAAATAACAAGGGTTTAAGGTATGTTCTACAATGAACATGGGTTTAAGGTATGTTCTGCATTTAACATGGATTTCACTTACATTCTGCAGTGAACATGCATATAAGGTATTTCTTGCAGTGAACATGGGTTTAAGATATGTTCTTTAATAAACATTGGTTTAATGTATGTTCCAAAAGGAACACTGGTTGGAGGTATGTTCTACAATGAACATGCATTTAAGGTATGTTTTATGGTGAACACAGATTTTAGAATATGTGGCATGTTGAACATTTTATAAATCAGGTCGACACAAAGTGTTTTGTGTGCAAGCGATTGCAAATGTCTCACGTTTTTGTGAGTAAATGTTTTCCCTTTAATTTTTCCAGATAAATTATTGATATTGTCTTGGTTACTTTGTTTTACATCAGTATAATTATATTAAGACAGGCATTATTATTTTAAACATGGTTAATGTATTTGCACATATTTGCCAGATTTACAAAGTCACTTAATGACGGGCATGATTTCACACATTATTTCACACATTATTTCACACATTATTTCACACATTTACGCAGATCCACCCAATAGACTGGCCTTATGACGACATGGAAAGTGACGACACAGGCATCCCAAATCAGCAGACGATTGCAGACTATCTCTCGGAGAACAAGTTTGACCTCGTTATCAACTTGCCTCTGCGGAACAGCAGTCAGCGCGCCTCCTCCTTCGTCACCCAGGGTTACAAGACCAGGCGCATGGCGGTCGACTACTCTGTACCCCTGATCACTGACGTGAAGTGCGCCAAGATGTTTGTGAAGGTACATTTAACTCCGCTTAAAGTAATATTTAGCAGACCACTGGATTGATATTTCGACATCCCAATATCATTCTATCTGTAAAAAAAGGCAATCAAGAGCATGCACATACAAGTATCGAACAGAGATACATCACCGATCAGTTTTCATGTGAAATTAGAATAAGACATCAAAAATGGAATGGACATGATTTTTGTTCTTTTTTCATTTAAGAATGTCGTTTATGCATGTTTGTTATATTCTGTCAATACTTTTGGTATAATTAGCATTTTTCCATGACTTTTTCATTAAAACTGAGTGTGTCTTGGATCGTTTTTACTGTATTTATAAACAGTATTCATGCATGCAGTTCAATTTTTGTGTGAAAATTTTGTAAATGCATACAAGTATATAGTTTTGTGGTAAAATCATTTTTACTGATGCAGTTATATATGCAGGTGTCTTTTGTACCAATTACTCTGCAAAATTCTTAAATTACAAATGGTAAACTGCATATAAAACCTGTAATAAAACAGTTTATTCTATGTTTAATGTCTTATTCCAACTTCACATAATGGTGTGTTCAATGCAGACCTAAAATGAAACAACGTTAAGAAATGTAATCAATTTATGATAGTTTAATTGATATTCATGATTTTATCATCATAGAATTAATATTCATGATCATCATAGATCACTTTACCGATTACTTTTTCAGAAATTTCACAGTATGTGTTAAGTATGCTCTGATTATCTGGTTGGTTGCGCGTAACATCACAAAGTACAGTCAAAATCTACTTTAAGAAGTCAGTCATTTGATCGCTTTTTCAAAGCTTTAAAGTTTGATTTTAATATCCAAAATGTTTCTCTTATTGTCAGACATGTTTTTAACAATATTCCAAGCTTTACAGTTTGATTTTAATATCCAAAATTTTTCTCTTATTGTCAGACATGTTTTTAACAATATTCAATTAAGAATGAACATGAAGATAAATATGATAACAGATAACTTCCTTTCTATAGATATCAAACATTTTTCATGATTTTTCTCTGAACCAGGCAATTATGCGTCATTGCTAACACCAATTTTGATTAATAGCTGGGCCCAGATAGCTCAGTTGGTAAAGTGCTGGACTGTCAATCCGGGGATGATGAGTTCGAACCCCAGCCCGGCCACATAACTTGTGTGGGGATTGGTCATGAAATTTTTTCTACGGCCATTCTCCCCCTACCTCTGATTCAAGTAGGGCAGTTGTCAGTTACTGGCATAGGTATGTGCACTTAGTACTGGTAAACCGCTTAGATCGGCTAAGCTTGCCCAGGAAAAGTGAGTAGGTTGACTGACCGCCGTGATATGACTGAACTACTGTTAAAAACGGCGAAAAATCTAAACAGACAAACAAAACAAACAATTTTGATTAATTACCACAACACTGATACATGGCAACCATATGTGAATCTACGTTTTTCACTCGTGCTAAGACTACAAATATCATACTAAAAGGGAGAATATTTGGCCTGGGCCATGAAAACACATCGTTATTCTCGAAACATATTTACAAGTGATACTATTACAGCTTGTGTTATATCAATTGATACATAAAAGGATACGTCCGGGCGCTTGGTCTCAGATCTGTTACATGTGATATCATAAGGATACGTCCGGGCCCTTGGTCTCAGCACAGCTACATGTGATATCGTAAGGATACGTCCGGGCCCTTGGTCTCAGCTCCGTTACATGTGATATCGTAAGGATACGTCCTGGCCCTTGGTCTCAGCTCCGTTACATGTGATATCGTAAGGATACGTCCGGGCCCTTGGTCTCAGCTCCGTTACATGTGATATTGTTAGAAGTGGAGTTAACTATACGTCCAGGCCCTTGGTCCCAGCACCGTTACATGTGATATCATAAGGATACGTGCGGGCCCTTGGTCCCAGCTCCGTTACATGTGATATTGTTAGAAGTGGAGTTAACTATACGTCCAGGCCCTTGGTCCCAGCACCGTTACATGTGATATCGTAAGGATACGTGCGGGCCCTTGGTCCCAGCACCGTTACATGTGATATCGTAAGGATACGTCCTGGCCCTTGGTCCCAGCACAGTTACATGTGATATCGTAAGGATACGTCCGGGCCCTTGGTCTCGGCTCCGTTACATGTGATATCGTAAGGATACGTCCGGGCCCTTGGTCTCAGCTCCGTTACATGTGATATCGTAAGGATACGTCCTGGCCCTTGGTCTCAGCTCCGTTACATGTGATATCGTAAGGATACGTCCGGGCCCTTGGTCTCAGCTCCGTTACATGTGATATTGTTAGAAGTGGAGTTAACTATACGTCCAGGCCCTTGGTCCCAGCACCGTTACATGTGATATCATAAGGATACGTGCGGGCCCTTGGTCCCAGCTCCGTTACATGTGATATTGTTAGAAGTGGAGTTAACTATACGTCCAGGCCCTTGGTCCCAGCACCGTTACATGTGATATCATAAGGATACGTGCGGGCCCTTGGTCCCAGCACCGTTACATGTGATATCGTAAGGATACGTCCTGGCCCTTGGTCCCAGCACAGTTACATGTGATATCGTAAGGATACGTCCGGGCCCTTGGTCTCAGCTCCGTTACATGTGATATCGTAAGGATACGTCCGGGCCCTTGGTCTCAGCTCCGTTACATGTGATATCATAAGGATACGTCCGGGCCCTTGGTCTCAGCTCCGTTACATGTGATATCGTAAGGATACGTCCGGGCCCTTGGTCTCAGCTCCGTTACATGTGATATCGTAAGGATACGTCCTGGCCCTTGGTCTCAGCTCCGTTACATGTGATATTGTTAGAAGTGGAGTTAACTATACGTCCAGGCCCTTGGTCCCAGCACCGTTACATGTGATATCATAAGGATACGTGCGGGCCCTCGGTCCCAGCACCGTTACATGTGATATCGTAAGGATACGTCCTGGCCCTTGGTCTCAGCTCCGTTACATGTGATATCGTAAGGATACGTCCTGGCCCTTGGTCCCAGCACAGTTACATGTGATATCGTAAGGATACGTCCAGGCCCTTGGTCCCAGCACAGTTACATGTGATGTCGTAAGGATACGTCCGGGCCCTTGGTCTCAGCTCCGTTACATGTGATATTGTTAGAAGTGGAGTTAACTATACGTCCAGGCCCTTGGTCCCAGCACCGTTACATGTGATATCATAAGGATACGTGCGGGCCCTTGGTCCCAGCACCGTTACATGTGATATCGTAAGGATACGTCCTGGCCCTTGGTCCCAGCACAGTTACATGTGATATCGTAAAAAGGATATGTCCAGGCCCTTGGTCCCAGCACAGTTACATGTGATGTCGTAAGGATACGTCCGGGCCCTTGGTCTCAGCTCCGTTACATGTGATATCGTAAGGATACGTCCGGGCCCTTGGTCTCAGCTCCGTTACATGTGATATCGTAAGGATACGTCCGGGCCCTTGGTCTCAGCTCCGTTACATGTGATATCGTAAGGATACGTCCTGGCCCTGGGTCTCAGTTTCGTTACATGTGATATCGTAAGGATACGTCCGGGCCCTTGGTCTCAGCACTGTTACATGTGATATCGTAAGGATACGTCCTGGCCCTTGGTCTCAGCTCCGTTACATGTGATATCGTAAGGATATGTCCGGGCCCTTGGTCTTAGCTCTGTTACATGTGATATCGTAAGGATACGTCCTGGCCCTTGTTCTTAGCTCCGTTATATGTGATATTGTAAGGATACGTCCGGGCCCTTGGTCTCAGCTCCGTTACATGTGATATTGTAAGGATACGTCCGGGCCCTTGGTCTCAGCTCCGTTACATGTGATATCGTTAGAAGTGGAGTTAACTATACGTCCAGGTCCTTGGTCTCAGCTCCTTAACATGTGATAGCGTAAGGATACGTCCGGGCCCTTGGTCTCAGCACCATTACATGTGATATCGTAAGGATACGTCCGGGCCCTTGGTCTCAGCTCCGTTACATGTGATATCGTAAGGATACGTCCGGGCCCTTGGTCTCAGCTCCGTTACATGTGATATTGTTAGAAGTGGAGTTTACTATACGTCCGGACCCTTGGTCTCAGCACCTTTACATGTGATATCATAAGGATACGTCCGGGCCCTTGGTCTCAGCTCCGTTACATGTGATATTGTAAGGATACGTCCGGGCCCTTGGTCTCAGCTCCGTTACATGTGATATCGTTAGAAGTGGAGTTAACTATACGTCCAGGTCCTTGGTCTCAGCTCCGTTACATGTGATAGCGTAAGGATACGTCCGGGCCCTTGGTCTCAGCTCCGTTACATGTGATATCGTAAGGATACGTCCGGGCCCTTGGTCTCAGCTCCGTTACATGTGATATTGTTAGAAGTGGAGTTTACTATACGTCCGGACCCTTGGTCTCAGCACCGTTACATGTGATATCGTAAAGATACGTCCGGGCCCTTGGTCTCAGCTCCGTTACATGTGATATTGTTAGAAGTGGAGTTTACTATACGTCCAGGCCCTGGTCTCAGCACCTTTACATGTGATATCATTAGAAGTAGAGTTTACTCTACGTCCGGGCCCTTGGTCTCAGCTCCGTTACATGAGATATCGTAAGGATACGTCCGGGCCCTTGGTCCCAGCACCGTTTCATGTGATATCGTAAGGATACGTCCTGGCCCTTGGTCTCAGCTCCGTTACATGTGATATCATTAGAAGTAGAGTTTACTATACGTCCGGGCCCTTGGTCTCAGCACCTTTACATGTGATATCGTAAGGATTCGTCCGGGCCCTTGGTCTCAGCTCCGTTACATGTGATATTGTTGGAAGTGGAGTTTACTATACGTCCGGGCCCTTGGTCTCAGCACCTTTACATGTGATATCATTAGAAGTAGAGTTTACTATACGTCCGGGCCCTTGGTCTCAACACCTTTACATGTGATATCGTAAGGATACGTCCGGGCCCTTGGTCTCAGCTCCGTTACATGTGATATCGTAAGGATACGTCCTGGCCCTTGGTCTCAGCTCCGTTACATGTGATATCGTAAGGATACTTCCGGGCCCTTGGTCTCAGCTCCGTTACATGTGATATTGTTAGAAGTGGAGTTAACTATACGTCCAGGCCCTTGGTCCCAGCACCGTTACATGTGATATCATAAGGATACGTGCGGGCCCTTGGTCCCAGCACCGTTACATGTGATATCGTAAGGATACGTCCTGGCCCTTGGTCCCAGCACAGTTACATGTGATATCGTAAGGATACGTCCTGGCCCTTGGTCTCAGCTCCGTTACATGTGATATCGTAAGGATACGTCCGGGCCCTTGGTCTCAGCTCCGTTACATGTGATATCATAAGGATACGTCCGGGCCCTTGGTCTCAGCTCCGTTACATGTGATATCGTAAGGATACGTCCGGGCCCTTGGTCTCAGCTCCGTTACATGTGATATCGTAAGGATACGTCCTGGCCCTTGGTCTCAGCTCCGTTACATGTGATATTGTTAGAAGTGGAGTTAACTATACGTCCAGGCCCTTGGTCCCAGCACCGTTACATGTGATATCATAAGGATACGTGCGGGCCCTTGGTCCCAGCACCGTTACATGTGATATCGTAAGGATACGTCCTGGCCCTTGGTCTCAGCTCCGTTACATGTGATATCGTAAGGATACGTCCTGGCCCTTGGTCCCAGCACAGTTACATGTGATATCGTAAGGATACGTCCAGGCCCTTGGTCCCAGCACAGTTACATGTGATGTCGTAAGGATACGTCCGGGCCATTGGTCTCAGCTCCGTTACATGTGATATTGTTAGAAGTGGAGTTAACTATACGTCCAGGCCCTTGGTCCCAGCACCGTTACATGTGATATCATAAGGATACGTGCGGGCCCTTGGTCCCAGCACCGTTACATGTGATATCGTAAGGATACGTCCTGGCCCTTGGTCCCAGCACAGTTACATGTGATATCGTAAGGATATGTCCAGGCCCTTGGTCCCAGCACAGTTACATGTGATGTCGTAAGGATACGTCCTGGCCCTTGGTCTCAGCTCCGTTACATGTGATATCGTAAGGATACGTCCTGGCCCTTGGTCTCAGCTCCGTTACATGTGATATCGTAAGGATACGTCCTGGCCCTTGGTCTCAGCTCCGTTACATGTGATATCGTAAGGATACGTCCGGGCCCTTGGTCTCAGCTCCGTTACATGTGATATCGTAAGGATACGTCCTGGCCCTAGGTCTCAGCTTCGTTACATGTGATATCGTAAGGATACGTCCGGGCCCTTGGTCTCAGCACTGTTACATGTGATATCGTAAGGATACGTCCTGGCCCTTGGTCTCAGCTCCGTTACATGTGATATCGTACGGATATGTCCGGGCCCTTGGTCTCAGCTCTGTTACATGTGATATCGTAAGGATACGTCCTGGCCCTTGTTCTTAGCTCCGTTATATGTGATATTGTAAGGATATGTCCGGGCCCTTGGTCTCAGCTCCGTTACATGTGATATTGTAAGGATACGTCCGGGCCCTTGGTCTCAGCTCCGTTACATGTGATATCGTTAGAAGTGGAGTTAACTATACGTCCAGGTCCTTGGTCTCAGCTCCTTAACATGTGATAGCGTAAGGATACGTCCGGGCCCTTGGTCTCAGCACCATTACATGTGATATCGTAAGGATACGTCCGGGCCCTTGGTCTCAGCTCCGTTACATGTGATATCGTAAGGATACGTCCGGGCCCTTGGTCTCAGCTCCGTTACATGTGATATTGTTAGAAGTGGAGTTTACTATACGTCCGGACCCTTGGTCTCAGCACCTTTACATGTGATATCATAAGGATACGTCCGGGCCCTTGGTCTCAGCTCCGTTACATGTGATATTGTAAGGATACGTCCGGGCCCTTGGTCTCAGCTCCGTTACATGTGATATCGTTAGAAGTGGAGTTAACTATACGTCCAGGTCCTTGGTCTCAGCTCCGTTACATGTGATAGCGTAAGGATACGTCCGGGCCCTTGGTCTCAGCTCCGTTGCATGTGATATCGTAAGGATACGTCCGGGCCCTTGGTCTCAGCTCCGTTACATGTGATATTGTTAGAAGTGGAGTTTACTATACGTCCGGACCCTTGGTCTCAGCACCGTTACATGTGATATCGTAAAGATACGTCCGGGCCCTTGGTCTCAGCTCCGTTACATGTGATATTGTTAGAAGTGGAGTTTACTATACGTCCAGGCCCTGGTCTCAGCACCTTTACATGTGATATCATTAGAAGTAGAGTTTACTATACGTCCGGGCCCTTGGTCTCAGCTCCGTTACATGAGATATCGTAAGGATACGTCCGGGCCCTTGGTCCCAGCACCGTTTCATGTGATATCGTAAGGATACGTCCTGGCCCTTGGTCTCAGCTCCGTTACATGTGATATCATTAGAAGTAGAGTTTACTATACGTCCGGGCCCTTGGTCTCAGCACCTTTACATGTGATATCGTAAGGATTCGTCCGGGCCCTTGGTCTCAGCTCCGTTACATGTGATATTGTTGGAAGTGGAGTTTACTATACGTCCGGGCCCTTGGTCTCAGCACCTTTACATGTGATATCATTAGAAGTAGAGTTTACTATACGTCCGGGCCCTTGGTCTCAACACCTTTACATGTGATATCGTAAGGATACGTCCGGGCCCTTGGTCTCAGCTCCGTTACATGTGATATTGTTAGAAGTGGAGTTTACTATACGTCCAGGGTCTTGGTCTCAGCACCTTTACATGTGATATCATTAGAAGTAGAGTTTACTATACGTCCGGGCCCTTGGTCTCAGCTCCGTTACATGTGATATCGTAAGGATACGTCCGGGCCCTTGGTCCCAGCACCGTTACATGTGATATCGTTAGAAGTGGAGTTAACTATATGTCCGGGCCATTGGTCTCAGATCCGTTACATGTGATATCGTAAGGATATGTCCGGGCCCTTGGTCCCAGCTCTGTTACGTGTGATATCATTAGAAGTAGAGTTTACTATACATCGGGGCCCTTGGTCTCAGCTCCGTTACATGTGATATTGTTAGAAGTGGAGTTTACTATACGTCCAGGCCCTTGGTCTCAGCACCTTTGCATGTGATATCATTAGAAGTAGAGTTTACTATACGTCCGGGCCCTTGGTCTCAGCTCCGTTACATGTGATATCGTAAGGATACGTCCGGGCCCTTGGTCCCAGCACCGTTACATGTGATATCGTTAGAAGTGGAGTTAACTATATGTCCGGGCCATTGGTCTCAGATCCGTTACATGTGATATCGTAAGGATATGTCCGGGCCCTTGGTCCCAGCTCTGTTACGTGTGATATCATTAGAAGTAGAGTTTACTATACATCGGGGCCCTTGGTCTCAGCTCCGTTACATGTGATATTGTTAGAAGTGGAGTTTACTATACGTCCAGGCCCTTGGTCTCAGCACCTTTGCATGTGATATCATTAGAAGTAGAGTTTACTATACGTCCGGGCCCTTGGTCTCAGCTCCGTTACATGTGATATCGTAAGGATACGTCCGGGCCCTTGGTCCCAGCACCGTTACATGTGATATCGTTAGAAGTGGAGTTAACTATATGTCCGGGCCATTGGTCTCAGATCCGTTACATGTGATATCGTAAGGATATGTCCGGGCCCTTGGTCCCAGCTCTGTTACATGTGATAACATTACAAGTAGAGTTTACTATACATCCGGGCCCTTGGTCTCAGCTCCGTTACATGTGATATTGTTAGAAGTAGAGTTTACTGTGTGGAACATGAACGAAACAGGTCTTGTCGATATTCAGCACTTTATCTCTCCAGCTTATTTGTAGGTGAATGTTAATAAAATATTTCCAGTGCTCATGTTGGGTATGATCACATCATATTCAATTCAATTCAATTCAATTGGTTTATTTGCTTCATGGCCACCGGCCCTTGCATATATATACACACATGCATAAACACATTAAAATACACATATAATCGTAGACTAATAAGGTGGTACAGCAACACATAATTGTAGTTAAGTTAACATAACTTTTCGTCTTTCAGAAGCGTGATAGATATACATGGCAATATTTCGTATAACTTTTTCGTCACGTGAGCTCATTGCTTTATTAAATTTATTGATTGTAGGGGAAATGTAAAATGTGGCATCAATATACTTTACACGAAGATCTTCATAGAACGGACATATAAGCAAGAAATGGTATTCGTTTTCAATACAGGATTTACACAATGGACAAAGTATTCTATTTCGGTCTAAGTTTAAACATCGTCCTTGTTCGATCATGAGTTGATGCGATGATGTTCTGAAACAAACATATGCGTTTCTAAATTTACGAATTAAAAGTACGTTAAGATATTTTTCCCATTCAAAATCTACTTTAAATCGCGTATATGTAACCAGCTTAGGAGTATCATTGCAAGATTGAGACCATGTCTGTAAAAATATATCTTTTAATCTCTTAAAATATTGAAACAAAAATAAGTTTCCATTTACAACACCTTGTTGATTCCAAACATACCCAAATCCTATAGAAAACAAATGTTCACGTAACGATGATACCCAATTTTTATAACCTAAATCATCATATGTTTTAAGCATTTCATAACATTTTTTAACATTCCGATTATATGGCATTTTTAATATACGTAACCAATATTTAATAACACGTCTGCATGTAAAAATGTGTACAGGAAATCTACCACAGTCACCTAGTACAGCCATATTACATGTATGCAATGGTGCTGACATAAATCTCTTACAAGCATATGTATGTATACGTTCAACAATATCAAAAGATTGTAATCCCCAAAGCTCTGATCCATAAAATAGAATAGGCATAACCTTAGCATCAACTAACTTAAAATAACAACTATGGTCCATTGGCATGTACTCATATAGGGAAGCCAACAACGAAGCAATTGCACGTTTAGCTTTTACAGCCATATTTTCTGCTATTTTATACATTGACAATGTTGAAGAGAAATAAACACCTACATAGGTAAACCCATTAATACATTATAACTTTTCATTACAATAATACCATTTTTCCCTTGAGGATAATCTCCCCCCATTTTTAAAAACAACTATTTTTGTTTTATGTACATTTACTTCTAGTTTATATTCGATACAATTTTCATGTAAATAATTTAGTTGTTGTTGCAAACCAAACACAGTGTCAGATGCTAATGCTACATCATCAGCAAATAACAACATAAAAATCTCAACATCATCTGGTGTCAATTGTATGCCCCTTATATTTTTACCTTTCAAATATTCGTATAGCTCGTTTATAAATACACTAAACAAAGTAGGGCTTAAATTACAACCTTGTCTTAGACCCATAGGACATTTAATTAGATCACTTAACATGTAATGCGACCTCACTTTAGTTTTTACCTCCATATAAAGACCCTTTATGGCGTTTAACAATTTTCCACTTATATTATTTTTTATTAATGTTCGGTATTGTCTCCCCCTGTCGACGTAATCAAATGCCTTTTTAAAATCTACAAAAGCAACATACACTGTTTTGCCCTTTCTACATAAATATTTATTAATTATTGAGTATAAAACAAATGCATTATCTATTGTCGAATAACCCTGTCTAAATCCTGCCTGTGACTCTGTTAATCGTCCATATGCCTCAACGTAAAATGTAAGCCTTTTATTAAAAATATAAATGTATATTTTACTGAAAATATCTATAAGTGTAATACCTCTGTAATTGTCAGGGTTATCTGTAGGCCCCTTTTTATGTAACGGTACCATTATAGAACAAGCCCATTTTTCATGGAAGTAGCCTGTGCTAAAAATCCTGTTCAAAATTACTTTTACGAAAGGAAGAGTTAGCTCAAAATACAGTGTATAAAATGTTTCGCTAATAGCACTCCAGAACTAGCCTTCGTTCGATTTAAACATTTAACCGCTTCTAGAATTTCATTATCTGAAATAAGAGCATTAAAGAGTTCATCCTTGCATTCATCAATAAAAGCAGTTTCTCTGTCATCATGATCATTAAAATAATATGTGGCATCTTGTGCTACATTTGTATTATGTACATTAAAAAGTGAATTAAAATGATCATACCATTGTTCATATGATGTATTTGTTTTATCTGTCTCTTTGCTTCGAAGTCTTTTAATTTTGCCCCAAAACACCTTCTGATTACCAACTGAGTTAGATAGATCTTTCATAACGTTTATTTTACATTCATAGCCCTTCGTATTACATATATTTCGATACGCCTTTTTGATTGACAGGTAATCATTTAAATTATTGATACTGTTATCACGTCGAAATGTCCGCAGAGCCTTATTTACTTCTGTATTATAATTCTTACATTCTTGGTCAAACCATGTAGATTTTTTAGCATGATGTACACATTGTCTTCGTTTACTAATTAAATGATTACTTCAGTTGATTAAAACAGCTTCAAATTTTTGTACAATGTCATCTATTGACTCATTTGTATTTTCAAATGTGAACGATAGTGCATCATTTTCTATGAGAGCCTGCAGGTTTTGCTTATATATAACAATTTTATCAGTACTAAAGTCAGTTGTAACGATGTCATCCACATGTACTTGTTTCTGATTTGGAGTATCACGTTCATAGGCTTTTGTTTTTGGTTTTAACACAATAGGTAAATGGTCAGATGAACTTTCATCATCAACAAACATATCTTGCACAATGTCGAATATTTCAGGACTACCAACAAAGTAATCTATGACACTACAACCGTTGGGGCTTACATATGTGTAATTTCCTGTATCTTTATCTGCCCCACAGCGACCATTTAATACATACTATTCATACACTTTACATATATTCAACAAATTTCGTCCATAGCTATTTACATGGAAATCGCATGACATGCCATTACTCATACGAGAATCTGCCCAAAATAGTTCTTCTAGATCATTAAAAATTGGCAAATTTGTATTAGTATCAATAAAATCATTTTCTATTCCTGTTCTGGCATTCAAATCACCAGCCAACATAATATGGTATTCCGCGTAATTTATAGTACAACATAGGTTTTCAATAATCGCAATACCCTTGATATTACACCCTTCATATGTGGGTGAGGCATCAGGAGGTATATATGTTGCTACTAATAATATATCTTTAGAGGTATTTAACAGTTGTTTATCAATATTAAAAACCAACCCTGCTTCAAAGTAACAAAATATGCGAGTTAGGAAACAACTAGAGCAGTTTTTTATACCAACCAAAACACCCCCCATATTTCTACCACCGCGCCCAGAAATTTTAGATGGCGAACAAAACCACATATAATTTGATAATTCGCTAGTCTGTTTAATTATATCGTCATCTGTTTCCCATGTTTCTAGCAATACTAAAATATCAAATTGCAATAGATATGTAAGAAATAATGGATCAACAAATTTGGATCTCAGTCCTTCAACATTCCATGACAATATAGAAATATGTGAACATAGCGGGCCTTGGCCACAATCCTAGTCCACATGTGCGGGCGTGTCGCTGGTGTTGCTGGCAACTGTGGCTTGTTGTGCAGTTGTGCTAATTTCGCTCCGTTGAACCCTGCGCCTAGCTTTTAAAGTTAATCTATTTTTTGCACAGAATTTTGCCTTTGATAGAGAATACCGTTCTTGAAGTAAGCATTTATACCATGCTGATGCAGTTCTCTGACCTTCGAGCGTTGATACTGAGTAAGTTTGCTAGATATTCGAATGCCTTTGACACCTAGACGATCGCGTATCTTAAACAATTCCGCCTTGGTATCAAATGACTTAAATTTCACCAGAACCATCCGGGGAGTGTTCAAATTGTATTTGCCTATTCTTCTTATATCCATAATGGTGTCATCTTGAAAGGAATCATTCGGATAGGCAACATTATATACACCAGAAACAAATTTCACCCTTGTTTGATCGATTGTTTCATGTTCATCGTCAGTAAGGCCAAAAATACGGAGACTATTTTTTATTTCAGCACTTTCTAGATTTTCGAAACGCTTTGTAATTTCATACATCTCTGGATTATCACTGTCAAACATGTGCGCTGCTTCCTCGAACTCGGTTCGGAGGTTTTGATGCTCGTTATCTATGTCGTCGAATTTCATTTGAAGGGATTTAATATGTTTACCCATTGATTGTTGTGTCACTTCGATATTGTTGATTTTACTGTTGATATTGTTTAGTTCTTGTCGAACACATTGCATATCTTGTCGCACAGCCTGAATTTCGGCGCCTACTTCAGCGATACTATCGTTAGTCTGTTTGTTGTATGCTGCCATTGCATTAACGATATACCGTGTATCTGGGTTCATGTAAGGGCCAGGGTAAAAACAAGATGGTGGGGGTGAATGTGGTCTGCTTGCATTTTCGCCATGTGTAGGACCATTGGTAGGACCGGGGTTTTCTTCCACATCGCTTGCTAATAATAGTAGTCGTCGATGGAAGCCTCGGTATAAACATGAGTAGTCAGCAGTTTCGTCGTATACATTCATAGCATTTGTACAATGTACAAAATGCGCAGACAAATAAGTGTGAGCATTACTGTCAACAAAATTCAGTACACAGTCTCTGGTAAACAAAAGGCTCTTTACATAAACGGACAGCCCTCAAACAAATAGTAGACATATGAGTGATATGAAGTGAACATCGGTGCCATGAGTGCACGGGTAATACTGTTCGCCGTTACAATCTTGTGGTGCACGTGAACACGGCTGTGTAAAACCTCAGTATACGATATTGCGTAATGTCGACACCCATTGCAATATAGTCACAAGAGCGATTTATCTATCGACTGAACACAGTATGCTCTGCTCCGCTCTACTGACCACGCTGACCAATTCTTACTTGTGAAACTATTTCGTCACGGTCAGTACACACTATAAATATCTATTGTGCATATATACATGTCTATATGGAAAAAAATGTTTGCAAATACCTCTTCTCCAAAGTAATGAGTCCAAACTCTAACTCAAGCCAACACTTTTAAATATCAATCACAACATGCTGTCCATGTTTTATATATATCCGATGTGAATATAACTATTAAATCACATTTAAACTCCCACAGATAAAACACGTCTTGCTGTACCGACTGTCCCGAATATATCTAAAGAACTTAAATCGTAACAAATTTAAAAATAGGGACAATTTTAGAAAGTTTATTTTTTTATGAAATGTGTGGTTATTTTGCTTTTTTAATGATAAATATATTCAATTTTTTCATCTACTGAACTTCTTTGTGACAATGGTGCTAATTCGATAGCTGTTTTTCTATTTACACACCCACCTCTAAAATACTATAAATTACTTGGCGGGAGAAATATGGAGGATATTTTGTCGGGGGAAACTGCCTTTAAACGGCACTAAAATTAGTGAAAAAAGTTACTGCTGTGGAATGCCAGGTAACACGGATAAATCATGGAAATGACACCTGTCTACTCTGCCATATAATCTGTATCGACTTGCGTCTCACTTGATCGCCCAAATATATTTGAGGCGTGTCGTGGGAAAACTGGGCTTAATGCATGTGCGTAAAGTGTCGTCCAGGATTAGCCTGTGCAGTTATGGCACTTTCCGCCTCCAGTGGATTTATGTTTAAAAGAGACCTCCTTGAAACAGAAAATACCATAAAAGCAGAAAGTGTTGTCCTAGATTAGCATGTGGGGACTGCACAGGCTAATCCGTAACTACACTTTACGCACATGCATTATGCCGGGTTTTCCCACGACACACCTCATTTGTTTGACGTTAGTTGTACTTAGAGATTATTCATTGGGTAAGCAGGGCCGGCAGGTCATATCGGCCCGGCAAATCAGTATCGGCCCGAGAGCTTTAGCTTGAGACGACCATGTTACGACCTGCTGGCCCTGCTTACCCGGTGTATAAACTTTTTATTACTTGTGAGCTTCAACAATAATTCGTGCATTATGACTGTCAGCGCCTGCTGTCACCATCTTTTAAGGTGTGAGAATATAGATGATATATATGTAAAACAATACTCAGTGTTGTATGCAACATTTAATGAACTTTTAAAAGGTGTATCGTAACAAAACATGAAAGATGACGTCACCTCCATATAAAAGACGACGTTATGAAATGGTGCGAATAAAGCAGATACAACACAAAGTGCCTGTGAAGGTTCCTGACATCAATTGTGTCATGGACAATTGTGTGGGTTAATTTGGGATATCCATTTTCGGCCCAGGATATGGACTTTCTGCCTGGGATAAGGCACTTTCAGCCATGTGACCAGGCATTTTCTCCCGTATTTATAGTAACAAATGTTATAATTTACTGTATATGACTGGTGTGGTAAGGAGGCAAGATATTTATCGTCTGCTGTATCTAATTGTTAGGGCAGTTTATGAATTGTACTTCCATAATGGCAATACATGATGTACGCCAATTTCTTTAGTTGTCAATGCTCGTGAATACTGTGGGAGCATTCCTTGTAGAATGATGTCAGTATATTGTATATGAAACATATTGTACTTTGAGACGATTTGTTCATATAGGCCCTTCATCTGCTACGTGCTGCTCCTCCCATGAAGACCCATGTTGACTGTATCGCCTCACACCGCGTCATGCGTCTGCCAGGTAGGTCGCTGAAAAGTGTTTAGTTCAGTGCGTGTACTTTCCTTATGATTTTCTTGTGTCTTGTGTCTAAGTCCCCTTGGCAAGCAAATTTTACAAGCCATTAAAACTGAAATGTCAGCTCCGGTGCTATTGGATTTTGCGTTTTTAGAAACTAACATATTTAACCGAAATTGAAAATCCATTAAATCACACCTAGATAATGTAAGTTTTGTGTGTAGCATAAGGTAAGTTCATCTAGCAATGTATAGAAAACTGGAACCATGACTAGGTCTGATGTTATAATTATGAATACAAAATGATGTCATTAGAAAGCGCAAAGTATCTTTATCTAGATTGTTTATTGAGAGCTATTTACTTGTCAATCAGCGTGTTTTTAGCTCACCTGAGCACAAAGTGCACATGGTGAGCTTTTGTGATCGCCCGTTGTCCATCGTACGTGCATGCATCGTCAACTTTTCATTCAAACAAAATCTTCTCCTAAACCGCTTGGCAGATTTTCACCAAACTTCACAGGAATGATCCTTGGGTGGACTTCTTTCAAAGTTGTTCAAATCTTTCCGGTCCGCTGCATATGCAGGTCACCAGTGGTAAACATAGATTTAAAAAGTGGAAACTTTAAAAATCTTCTCCTATAAAACCGCAAGGTTCAGAGCTTTCATATTTGATATGTGATATCCTCTAGTGGTCCTCTACAAAGATTGTTCAAATGATGCCCCTGGGGTGAAAACTGGCCACGCCCCTGGGGTCACATGTGTTATGTAGACTTATATAGCAAAATTACTTTAAAAATCTTCTCCTCTAAAACCGCAAGGCCAAGAGGTTTCATATTTGGTATGTAACATTGTATAGTGGTCCTCTACAATGATTGGTCAAATGATGCCCCTGGGGTCAAAACTGGCCACGCCCTGGGGGTCACATGTTTTATATAGACTTATATAGCAAAATGACTTTGAAAATCTTCTCCTCTAAAACCGCAAGGCCTAGAGGTTTCATATTTGGTATGTAATATTGACTAGTGGTCCTCTACAAAGATTGTTCAAATGATGCCCCTGGGGTCAAAACTGGCCACACCCTGGGGGATCACATGGCTTCTATAGACTTTAAAAAGTTTAATAGCAAAATGAATTTAAAAATCTCTGAAACCGCTAGGCCCAGAGGTTTTGTATTTGGTATGTAACATTGTATAGTGGTCCTCTACGAAGATTGTTCAAATGATGTCCCAGGGGTCAAAACTGGCCCTGCCCTGGGGCTCACATTTTTGTATAGACTTAAATAACAAAATGACTTTAAAATCTCTGAAACTGCAGTGTTTTCGTATTTGATATGTAACATTGTATAGTGGTCCTCTACAAAGATTGTTCAAATTATGCCCCTGGGGTAAAAACTGGCCATGACCCGGGGCGTCACATGATTTATATAGACTTATATGGCAAGTGAGTCTTAAAAATCTTCCTTGTTGAAACCATAAGGCCCAGAGGTTTTATATTTTGTGTGAAACATTGTGGAGTGGTCCTCTACAAAGATTGTTCAAATGATGCCCCTGGGGTAAAAATTGGCCACCCCCGGGGGTCACTTGGTTTATATACATTTAAATAGCAAAATGACTTTAAAAATCTTCTCCTCTGAAACCACGAGGCCATGTGGTTGCATATTCGGTATGTAACATTGAATCGTGGTCCACTACAAATATTGTTCAAATTATGCCCCTGGGGTAGAAAGTGGCCATGCCCTGTGGGTCACATGGTTTATATAGACTAAAAAAACTTCTGAAGCTGCAAGGCCCAGATCTTTATACTCAGGTATGGGGTTTAGTGCCATTTTTCCCTCTTGTTATTAGCCACTATGAAGCCTTAAACTCAGGTGAGCGACCTTGGGCCATCATGGCCCTCTTGAAGTTGTGGGTCTAGTTCCGTTTAGATGGGCAATTACATTGTATCATGTCATGGAAAAAAATGATGGTTATTTTGAGGATATGATCATTGATTACTTATATAAGAGGGTAAACTTTCATGGTTTTTAACATTAATAGAACCATAAAAGTCAAGTCATGATCTACAACATAAATTCACCTTTCCAACAAGGCATGTTGTGGGAAAACCGGTCATAATGCATGTGCGTAAAGTGTCGTCCCGGATTAGCCTTTGTAGGTCAGCACTACACTTTTATGGTATTTTCTGTTTCAAGGAAGTCTCTTCTAAACATAAATCCACTAGGCAGAAAGTGCCGTCCCGGATTAGCCTGTGCCGACTGCACAGGCTTATCCGAGATGACACTTTACGCACATGCATTATGCTCGGTTTTTCCACGACAAGCCTCAAAGGTTTTTAGCCCCACCATACCTTATGGTACAAGTAATAGAATAAATCATCAACTGAACTGCACAATAAGATATGCTGTCACTGTTTACTGCCCTTATTGTTTGTCATTTTTACAACTCATTCGTATTGTGTAACTTAATACATTTTTGGAATTTAAAGTTTTTCTTCTTATGGTGATATTTAATTTGAGGTTCCAAAGAAATTGGAATACATACCTCACTTTCTATCTTCCCCAGGTTTCATAGACTAACATTTGCATGTGCGTTAGCCAGGTCCACCCACAACACAATAATTGAGCATTTGAAGAGATATTTAACTCTAATTATGCATTTTTAGTTTGTCAATGCAAGGGAAATTTTACTCTAATTCTGCGTTTTTAGTTTGTCAATGCATGCATGCTGATTAAATAAACATTGTCATTTATCTGTCAGGTTTCATAGATGTACCCATTCATGTGGGCCAGACCAGGCCACTCACAACACTATAACAGGCATTATCCTAGAGGGCGACATGGGCGAAATCGTCGCTCTATGGTATCTGACTTCGCCCTGTGATCTGATCAAAGCGAAATAAAAATCGCCGAAAATTTTCAATATTAATGCTTATTCCTCTAATCTTATGCCCACTACTGTCATGGTTTATCTGATTGTGGAGATAAATATGCTTCAATTATCCATAATCGACCATAATCGATCTGTTGACAGCTTGGGAAAGTTACACATCACTGACCTGGCATTGTGTTAATCAATCAACCAATCGGCTAAGGTTATTCCAATTGCGGTTCCCGACTTTGCTTACTTGCTTTCAAAGTAAATCTGTTATTAGCAAAGGCTGTCGGGAACCAAGAAAGCGAGTGCACACTGGGCGATATGATCAACCGGTTTACACTAGAATTTACAGTCATTCAGAGTTATTATTACCGTTTTACGTACTGTAAAAGAACTTACATTCAGGCTATGAATATTTGCTGTTCTCTTAATTGCGATTTTGACCTTAGAACTGACAATTAATTTAAAATTAAAACAAAAAGATACACTGATCAATTATTTTCCATTTCCGTAATTAACACAATCATGACAAACACCGCATTTGAAAAGTAACAGATAATTCCCATTTTGTAGTAAATGACGTCATCCAAACAAAAGCATTGAACAACACGCGACACCATTACAACGTTATTTCATTCTCCTGTGGTTTCTTTGTTCTGACGCCGACTAACGGCGGGAAAATTATGTTGCACGATTTCCACGTGCAGCTTGCTGACAGCCAAGTGGTGTACAATACCGGTACTTGTCTACCTGAGCGATGTATAACATGTAGCGTTATTAGGAGAAATATCAAAGGCGTTAATAATTTACATTGTAACATTTACTCTTTATATCATGACATTATTTTAAAAGAAACCAGTGACTGCCTTATGAAGTGTTAGTATCAATTGTCATAAACATAAACATGAGTGCTTGTTTTTTGAAAATACTGCTTCTAATGCCCATAAAACTTATTAAGCTATTTTGTGTTTATCTTTCATTACTACAGGTTGTAGTCTTTGTAATTAATTAATTATACATAATTCAATTGATTGATTGGCTAAAGAGCTGCTTTACGTGCCAGTGTCAGTTATCGATAAACTTCTCCCTGAATTTGGCAAAAGGAGAAGTCACTTCTCCCTAAAATTTTGGGCTAGGATGATCCCTGTATAATGTATCATTTAAAGGAAAATGTAACTCTAATATGCATTTTTTTTTTCGTCAATACATGCCTACCGTAAAAACTCAGTCATAAGTCTACCCGCTCATAAGTCGGGGGGTAAAAAATGGTACGAAATTGGCGATTTTGATTATGTTCACTTCATAAGTCGAGTCAGAATTACTAGAAATTGGGAAAATGAAAATATGCGTCAGTAAAATGACAAAGACCTCGTCAAATTCATTGTCCGGTTTAATGTTTTTATCCAATAAAATTATCCAGATATTAGTGCAGTAAACAATATAATTACCTTGCAATTTGATAACTAGTAATAATCCAACATTAAAATCCATCAAAACTTGAGTCACTGTCACTGTTGAACAGCAAAACCACATTGCCGCTGATCTAGAATCCAGACGTTCAGATCCTTCTCCATGTCGTCATACGGACTGATCCGCACAACACGACGCTTCTGCTTAATAGGTCCACTCATGATTGTGTCTTTCATCTTTCGCCAATCACGTACTAGTTTCTCACTAACCCCAAACTCGCGTTCAGCTGCACTGTTGTTGTTAGAATTCTCAGCAAACTCTATCACGCGTATTTTAAATGCATTGTCATATGCCTGGCATTTGCGTTTGCCAGGCATTTTCACAGATTTAACGTAAGTCCAGTTTTTTTTATCTAATTATTAAATCCAGATATTACTTATGCACTTTAAAATCTAGTTAATAATATTAATAATATTAAGTTTGCACTCTAACAATCCACGCTAGTAATAACCCACAAACTATTTTCACCAACAGTACGCTTTTAATCTGATGAAACAATTTGATCACTGTAATCCAATCTTTGCACCGGTACTTTTAATATGACTATCAAAACAATTGATTAACATGTTGGTAAAAACGTAATTTTATAACAATGATTGACATAACCAAGAGGCCGTTAACTCCACCTTCGTTCTCTGTAAAAGTTCGAAAGGCGGAGCTATGCACGTGCTCTAACATAATTGGACGATTGCCACTGAGTAACAAACACGTGATTGGTTAAGCATGTCGCTTCTCTAGACAAAGGAAGCCAATTTTATCGGCGAGAAAGGGTTATTTTATGGCTTCTTGACAGAAATCGGCTTTACTTTGATGACGTCAAAGTGTCAATTCACGCAGATTGCGAATTTTCGTGAGACTTGTATTAATGCCCTTGACCTTGACTCTTTGTTTACGATTTCACAGTTAAAAAAGACAACTGCTAACATGAAGCTTCCTATTAAATTATCAAAATAAAAAAAGAGTAAAGTTGCAAACTGTGATTATATTAATTGGTAAGTATCAGTTAATAGAAGACGTTTTGTGTTATAAATCAACGAGTTTTCTCTACAACAACAACAACAACAAACAACCATTACCGCGACGCCGCGAGGATCGATCTTCCTTGAATTTCCTTTTTTTTTTTTCATGAACTGCCTCATAAGTCGAGACTGTAATTTTAGTCGATTTTTGAAGGAAAAAAATCTCGACTTATGACTGAGTTTTTACGGTAATTATGGGATTAACACTGTGACCTCTCTCTCTATTAGGTTTCATAGATGTACATGTCCACGTGCGTGAGCCTGGCGCCACCCACAAGGAGGACTGGAGCTCGTGCACGGCCGCGGCGCTGGCGGGCGGGGTCACCACCATTCTGGCCATGCCCAACACCAACCCACCCACTGTGGACGAGGCGGCATTCACTCTTACACAGGTGGGGCATTGTGGGATACACCTGGGGCCAGGGCTAGTTTTCACAAAGCTACTTAGGGTAAACTTAAGTTTGGTGAAGTGACAGCAGCTCGCTATCTTTTCTGTGGGATATATCTGGGAAGAGTTGTGGAAGTCTGCTATGTTTTCTCAGGATCATATGAATGATTAAATTTTTAGTTGTTCCACTTTGACAACTTTCAGTTTCGCTAGTTGTGCATTTACTATTTAATGAAAAATGACCAATACAAACACGCATTTAAAAATCTTAATAAAGGCTTTATATATCGAGGTTTAGAGTGCTTAACATTTCTATAGCAGATACAGCAGTTTCGCACTCTACCTTCAATATTCCTGTATTGTCAGTAGGCTGTTAATTTTACTGTTTCATAATAAGCTAGCTTGTGTACATATCCTGTACTTTTGCCAGTCTAAATAAGTTGTTCAGTTAAAAATGCATTTAAGGTTATTTCAATCACCAATTTAGTCTCATTCTTGTAATTTTCAAACTCCCAAAATATATAAGACTTTGGTTTCACATGTTAGCTTACAATGCGCTAAATTATATATTTGATAGTAATATATTTGTGGCGCGTCGTGACAAAACCGGTCTTAATGCAAGTGCGTAGTGTCGTCCCGTATTAGCCTGTGCAGTCCGCACAGGCTAATCCAGGACGGCACTTTCCGCCTACAGTTGATTTATGTTTAGAAGAGACTTTCTTGAAACAGAAAATACCATAAAAGCGGAAAGTGCCATCCCGGATTAGCTTGTGCAGTCCGCACACTTTAGGCACATGCATTAAGTCCGGTTTTCCCACGACACGCCTCATTTTTATTTTAAGAAATATAGAATCTGACTCGAGTTGTCATGTCATACCATATTTTATTAAACAAGTTCAGAAATTTTGTTAGTAAGCGAGCCTTTGCTGGACGAGTTTAATGAAATATGGTATGGAATGACAACGAGTATCATATCTGTTTTATCACATGCTTTTAAACAAAAACAAAAAACTGTTAATTTTACCAAAACATGCTGATAAATTCTAAATATTGTGTACTGACGTGATTTTATTTCATGTTGACGACGTCATTTCACCAAACTATCGTCCTGCAATTGTTCAGTCAAAGAATATGTAGCCAATAAAAACGCTCAAAATGATATCATACACATGCGTAAGATAGAAATATTTGTAATGGTAATAAATGGCACCAACTGTAACCTGTACAAGAAAAGAAATAGATATGAAGGTATTCAAGTATATAAATGTCTGTTATCCCTTCGTAGAAACTTGCCCGGGCAGGTGCGAGGTGCGACTATGGTGTGTATGTTGGAGCCAGTACGGACAATTACATGAAGCTTTCGGCACTGGCGGCGGTGGCGGCAGGTCTCAAGATGTACCTGAATGAGACGTTCACGACATTGAAGCTGGATGACATAACTGTCTGGATGAAGGTAGTGCAGCCGTTGTGATTATAGTTTAAACCTACTTATTTAAGATCGATTGTTGGGCCCGGCTAGCTCAGTTAGTAGAGCGCTGAACTATCAGTCCGGGGATCGTGAGTTTGAACCCCAGCCCGGCCACATAACTTGTGTGGGGATTGGTCATGAAATTATTTCTACGACTATTTTCCCCCTACCTCTGATTCAAGTAGGGCAGTTGTTAGTTACTGGCATAGGTATGTGCACTTAGTACTGGTAAACCGCTTAGATCGGCTAAGCTTGCCCAGGAAAAGTGTGAGTAGGTTAACTGACTGCCGTGATATGACTGAAATACTGTTAAAAACGGCGAAAAATGCAAACAAACAAGTGTCGTAAGCCAGAGGCTTATTAAAACATTTTCGAGTCTGTTTCCTTGTTACCAGTACTGGGTATCTTTTTGAGAAAGATAATCTGAACACTTTTCAAAAGGGATCAAATTCATGACTTCCCAAAGGCAAGACGGACACCATATCCATTACACCATTGCATACCCAGTGTTCCCAATACTTGTCATAAATGGGTGTTCACCAAAACCCTCTGTGCACCCCTGCCATATGGAAACTATAATTAAAATCTGGGGCGGTATTCACAAAGCATCTTATGTTAAATTTTATCCTTACCCTTAATTTGTTTTAATTTCCTCAACTGTATAATTCCATAAAGGAACAGTTTAGCACGAAGTAACACTTTAAAATAGTATCATTATGAAAGTGTTATTTGAGGAATATCAACAACATACGCATCTGTTTATTAAGTAAAGAAATATAATACATTCAAATTTTGCACTCAAGTGAAAATATTTAAGAAATTACTTCAGATGCTTTGTGAATACCAGCCCTGAATTGTAAAGGGGTTTATTAAAAACAATTAGTGGTTTCATCACTAAAACTGGTGGTATCACGCCCCCATGAGGGTTTCTGGGAACAGACCCCAATATTTGTCAGGAGTCCTCAGGAATTTGTTGTATCTTGTTGTAACACACTATTATGTGAAGTTAGAATAGGACATCAAACATAGAATGAAATTGAGGCGCGTCGTGGGAAAATCGGACTTAATTCATGTGCCTAAAGTGTTTTCCCGGATCAGCCTGTGCAGTCCGCACAGGCTAATCCGGGATGGCACTTTCTTCTTTTATGGTATTTTCTGTTTCAAGAAAGTCTCTTCTAAACATAAATCCACAGGCGGAAAGTGCCGTCCTGGATTAGCTTGTGTGGACTGCACAGGCTAATCCGGGACGACACTTTACGCACATGCATTAAGACTGGTTTTCCCATGACGCGCCTCAATGGTTTTTTATACTATTGGTTTTGATGCAGTAAATTGGATGAATGTGCAAATTTTGCAAAGTAATTATTTAAGTAGTCATCTGCATTGAAAAATGTTTCCATAAAATTTTTATCTCAAAGATGTTCAATTGCATGCACTTTTATAATTTTCACCAAAAAAAGCAGAACCGTGTTCATGCATGCATGGATACAGTTTCTCATTACCTGAAAACTAGCAAAGAAGTCATTAGTTTTAAAGAAATAGTGATGGGAAATTGCTAATAATACCATCAGTATCGTGTTAATTTAATAAACACACTTAAACAACATGAATTGCTTAGTTATGTGTTAAAAAAGGAAATATCAGTTCCATTCTATGTTTGATGTCTTATTCTTTTATTCTAACTTCACATAATACAGTGTTTTGTTGTTTATTTGGATGCAATTATGTACATACATACTATGTGGACCTTAAGACACAATGGCTGTGTATAATGAGAGCCCTTGATGTCTGAAAGACAGTATCACAAATATTTGTTTTTTGGATCAGTTCCTGAAAACAAGTAGTGCACTGGCCTTACTCTGTATTTACAATGGCTTGGTTTAAGGAAAAGTCTATCTTGATGAAGGTATAGCAGGTATTACTAAACAAGTAGTGCACTGGCCTTACTCTGTATTTACAGTGGCTTGGTTTAAGGAAAAGTCTATCTTGATGAAGGTATAGCAGGTATTACTAAACAAGTAGTGCACTGGCCTTACTCATTATTTACAATGGCTGGGTTTAAGGAAAAGTCTATCTTGATGAAGGTATAGCAGGTATTACTAAACAAGTAGTGCACTGGCCTTACTCTGTATTTACAATGGCTGGGTTTAAGGAAAAGTCTATCTTGATGAAGGTATAGCAGGTATTACTAAACAAGTAGTGCACTGGCCTTACTCTGTATTTACAATGGCTTGGTTTAAGGAAAAGTCTATCTTGATGAAGGTATAGCAGGTATTACTAAACAAGTAGTGCACTGGGCTTACTCTGTATTTACAATGGCTGGGTTTAAGGAAAAGTCTATCTTGATGAAGGTATAGCAGGTATTACTAAACAAGTAGTGCACTGGCCTTACTCTGTATTTACAATGGCTTGGTTTAAGGAAAAGTCTATCTTGATGAAGGTATAGCAGGTATTACTAAACAAGTAGTGCACTGGCCTTACTCAGTATTTACAATGGCTTGGTTTAAGGAAAAGTCTATCTTGATGAAGGTATAGCAGGTATTACTAAACAAGTAGTGCACTGGCCTTACTCTGTATTTACAATGGCTTGGTTTAAGGAAATGTCTATCTTGATGAAGGTATAGCAGGTATTACTAAACAAGTAGTGCACTGGCCTTACTCTGTATTTACAATGGCTTGGTTTAAGGAAAAGTCTATCTTGATGAAGGTATAGCAGGTATTACTAAACAAGTAGTGCACTGGCCTTACTCTGTATTTACAGTGGCTTGGTTTAAGGAAAAGTCTATCTTGATGAAGGTATAGCAGGTATTACTAAACAAGTAGTGCACTGGCCTTACTCTGTATTTACAATGGCTTGGTTTAAGGAAAAGTGTATCTTGATGAAGGTATCGCAGGTATTACTAAACAAGTGGTGCACTGGCCTTACTCTGTATTTACAATGGCTTGGTTTAAGGAAAAGTCTATCTTGATGAAGGTATAGCAGGTATTACTAAACAAGTAGTGCACTGGCCTTACTCTGTATTTACAATAGCTTGGTTTAAGGAAAAGTGTATCTTGATGAAGGTATAGCAGGTATTACTAAACAAGTAGTGCACTGGCCTTACTCTGTATTTACAATGGCTTGGTTTAAGGAAAAGTGTATCTTGATGAAGGTATCGCAGGTATTACTAAACAAGTAGTGCACTGGCCTTACTCTGTATTTACAATGGCTTGGTTTAAGGAAAAGTGTATCTTGATGAAGGTATAGCAGGTATTACTAAACAAGTAGTGCACTGGCCTTACTCTGTATTTACAATGGCTTGGTTTAAGGAAAAGTCTATCTTGATGAAGGTATAGCAGGTATTACTAAACAAGTAGTGCACTGGCCTTACTCAGTATTTACAATGGCTTGGTTTAAGGAAAAGTGTATCTTGATGAAGGTATAGCAGGTATTACTAAACAAGTAGTGCACTGGCCTTACTCTGTATTTACAATGGCTTGGTTTAAGGAAATGTCTATCTTGATGAAGGTATAGCAGGTATTACTAAACAAGTAGTGCACTGGCCTTACTCTGTATTTACAATGGCTTGGTTTAAGGAAAAGTCTATCTTGATGAAGGTATAGCAGGTATTACTAAACAAGTAGTGCACTGGCCTTACTCTGTATTTACAGTGGCTTGGTTTAAGGAAAAGTCTATCTTGATGAAGGTATAGCAGGTATTACTAAACAAGTAGTGCACTGGCCTTACTCATTATTTACAATGGCTGGGTTTAAGGAAAAGTCTATCTTGATGAAGGTATAGCAGGTATTACTAAACAAGTAGTGCACTGGCCTTACTCTGTATTTACAATGGCTGGGTTTAAGGAAAAGTCTATCTTGATGAAGGTATAGCAGGTATTACTAAACAAGTAGTGCACTGGCCTTACTCTGTATTTACAATGGCTTGGTTTAAGGAAAAGTCTATCTTGATGAAGGTATAGCAGGTATTACTAAACAAGTAGTGCACTGGGCTTACTCTGTATTTACAATGGCTGGGTTTAAGGAAAAGTCTATCTTGATGAAGGTATAGCAGGTATTACTAAACAAGTAGTGCACTGGCCTTACTCTGTATTTACAATGGCTTGGTTTAAGGAAAAGTCTATCTTGATGAAGGTATCGCAGGTATTACTAAACAAGTAGTGCACTGGCCTTACTCAGTATTTACAATGGCTTGGTTTAAGGAAAAGTCTATCTTGATGAAGGTATAGCAGGTATTACTAAACAAGTAGTGCACTGGCCTTACTCTGTATTTACAATGGCTTGGTTTAAGGAAATGTCTATCTTGATGAAGGTATAGCAGGTATTACTAAACAAGTAGTGCACTGGCCTTACTCTGTATTTACAATGGCTTGGTTTAAGGAAAAGTCTATCTTGATGAAGGTATAGCAGGTATTACTAAACAAGTAGTGCACTGGCCTTACTCTGTATTTACAGTGGCTTGGTTTAAGGAAAAGTCTATCTTGATGAAGGTATAGCAGGTATTACTAAACAAGTAGTGCACTGGCCTTACTCTGTATTTACAATGGCTTGGTTTAAGGAAAAGTGTATCTTGATGAAGGTATCGCAGGTATTACTAAACAAGTGGTGCACTGGCCTTACTCTGTATTTACAATGGCTTGGTTTAAGGAAAAGTCTATCTTGATGAAGGTATCGCAGGTATTACTAAACAAGTAGTGCACTGGCCTTACTCTGTATTTACAATAGCTTGGTTTAAGGAAAAGTGTATCTTGATGAAGGTATAGCAGGTATTACTAAACAAGTAGTGCACTGGCCTTACTCTGTATTTACAATGGCTTGGTTTAAGGAAAAGTGTATCTTGATGAAGGTATCGCAGGTATTACTAAACAAGTAGTGCACTGGCCTTACTCTGTATTTACAATGGCTTGGTTTAAGGAAAAGTGTATCTTGATGAAGGTATAGCAGGTATTACTAAACAAGTAGTGCACTGGCCTTACTCTGTATTTACAATGGCTTGGTTTAAGGAAAAGTCTATCTTGATGAAGGTATAGCAGGTATTACTAAACAAGTAGTGCACTGGCCTTACTCAGTATTTACAATGGCTTGGTTTAAGGAAAAGTCTATCTTGATGAAGGTATAGCAGGTATTACTAAACAAGTAGTGCACTGGCCTTACTCTGTATTTACAATGGCTTGGTTTAAGGAAATGTCTATCTTGATGAAGGTATAGCAGGTATTACTAAACAAGTAGTGCACTGGCCTTACTCTGTATTTACAATGGCTTGGTTTAAGGAAAAGTCTATCTTGATGAAGGTATAGCAGGTATTACTAAACAAGTAGTGCACTGGCCTTACTCTGTATTTACAGTGGCTTGGTTTAAGGAAAAGTGTATCTTGATGAAGGTATAGCAGGTATTACTAAACAAGTAGTGCACTGGCCTTACTCTGTATTTACAATGGCTTGGTTTAAGGAAAAGTGTATCTTGATGAAGGTATCGCAGGTATTACTAAACAAGTGGTGCACTGGCCTTACTCTGTATTTACAATGGCTTGGTTTAAGGAAAAGTCTATCTTGATGAAGGTATAGCAGGTATTACTAAACAAGTAGTGCACTGGCCTTACTCTGTATTTACAATAGCTTGGTTTAAGGAAAAGTGTATCTTGATGAAGGTATAGCAGGTATTACTAAACAAGTAGTGCACTGGCCTTACTCTGTATTTACAATGGCTTGGTTTAAGGAAAAGTCTATCTTGATGAAGGTATCGCAGGTATTACTAAACAAGTAGTGCACTGGCCTTACTCTGTATTTACAATGGCTTGGTTTAAGGAAAAGTGTATCTTGATGAAGGTATAGCAGGTATTACTAAACAAGTAGTGCACTGGCCTTACTCTGTATTTACAATGGCTTGGTTTAAGGAAAAGTCTATCTTGATGAAGGTATAGCAGGTATTACTAAACAAGTAGTGCACTGGCCTTACTCTGTATTTACAATGGCTTGGTTTAAGGAAAAGTCTATCTTGATGAAGGTATAGCAGGTATTACTAAACAAGTAGTGCACTGGCCTTACTCTGTATTTACAATGGCTTGGTTTAAGGAAAAGTCTAACTTGATGAAGGTATCGCAGGTATTACTAAACAAGTAGTGCACTGGCCTTACTCTGTATTTACAAAGGCTTGGTTTAAGGAAAAGTCTATCTTGATGAAGGTATAGCAGGTATTACTAAACAAGTAGTGCACTGGCCTTACTCAGTATTTACAATGGCTTGGTTTAAGGAAATGTCTATCTTGATGAAGGTATAGCAGGTATTACTAAACAAGTAGTGCACTGGCCTTACTCTGTATTTACAATGGCTTGGTTTAAGGAAAAGTGTATCTTGATGAAGGTATAGCAGGTATTACTAAACAAGTAGTGCACTGGCCTTACTCTGTATTTACAATGGCTTGGTTTAAGGAAAAGTGTATCTTGATGAAGGTATAGCAGGTATTACTAAACAAGTAGTGCACTGGCCTTACTCTGTATTTACAATGGCTTGGTTTAAGGAAAAGTGTATCTTGATGAAGGTATCGCAGGTATTACTAAACAAGTAGTGCACTGGCCTTACTCTGTATTTACAATGGCTGGGTTTAAGGAAAAGTCTATCTTGATGAAGGTATAGCAGGTATTACTAAACAAGTAGTGCACTGGCCTTACTCAGTATTTACAATGGCTTGGTTTAAGGAAAAGTGTATCTTGATGAAGGTATCGCAGGTATTACTAAACAAGTGGTGCACTGGCCTTACTCTGTATTTACAATGGCTTGGTTTAAGGAAAAGTGTATCTTGATGAAGGTATAGCAGGTATTACTAAACAAGTGGTGCACTGGCCTTACTCTGTATTTACAATGGCTTGGTTTAAGGAAAAGTGTATCTTGATGAAGGTATCGCAGGTATTACTAAACAAGTGGTGCACTGGCCTTACTCTGTATTTACAATGGCTTGGTTTAAGGAAAAGTGTATCTTGATGAAGGTATAGCAGGTATTACTAAACAAGTGGTGCACTGGCCTTACTCAGTATTTACAATGGCTTGGTTTAAGGAAAAGTGTATCTTGATGAAGGTATCGCAGGTATTACTAAACAAGTAGTGCACTGGCCTTACTCTGTATTTACAATGGCTGGGTTTAAGGAAAAGTCTATCTTGATGAAGGTATAGCAGGTATTACTAAACAAGTAGTGCACTGGCCTTACTCTGTATTTACAATGGCTTGGTTTAAGGAAAAGTGTATCTTGATGAAGGTATAGCAGGTATTACTAAACAAGTAGTGCACTGGCATTACTCTGTATTTACAATGGCTTGGTTTAAGGAAAAGTCTATCTTGATGAAGGTATCGCAGGTATTACTAAACAAGTGGTGCACTGGCCTTTCTCTGCATTTACAATGGCTTGGTTTAAGGAAAAGTCTAACTTGATGAAGGTATCGCAGGTATTACTAAACAAGTAGTGCACTGGCCTTACTCTGTATTTACAATGGCTTGGTTTAAGGAAAAGTCTATCTTGATGAAGGTATAGCAGGTATTACTAAACAAGTAGTGCACTGGCCTTACTCTGTATTTACAATGGCTTGGTTTAAGGAAAAGTCTATCTTGATGAAGGTATAGCAGGTATTACTAAACAAGTAGTGCACTGGCCTTACTCTGTATTTACAATGGCTTGGTTTAAGGAAAAGTCTATCTTGATGAAGGTATCGCAGGTATTACTAAACAAGTAGTGCACTGGCCTTACTCTGTATTTACAATGGCTTGGTTTAAGGAAAAGTGTATCTTGATGAAGGTATCGCAGGTATTACTAAACAAGTGGTGCACTGGCCTTACTCTGTATTTACAATGGCTTGGTTTAAGGAAAAGTGTATTTTGATGAAGGTATCGCAGGTATTACTAAACAAGTGGTGCACTGGCCTTACTCAGTATTTACAATGGCTTGGTTTAAGGAAAAGTGTATCTTGATGAAGGTATCGCAGGTATTACTAAACAAGTGGTGCACTGGCCTTACTCTGTATTTACAATGGCTGGGTTTAAGGAAAAGTCTATCTTGATGAAGGTATAGCAGGTATTACTAAACAAGTAGTGCACTGGCCTTACTCTGTATTTACAATGGCTTGGTTTAAGGAAAAGTGTATCTTGATGAAGGTATAGCAGGTATTACTAAACAAGTAGTGCACTGGCCTTTCTCTGTATTTACAATGGCTTGGTTTAAGGAAAAGTCTATCTTGATGAAGGTATCGCAGGTATTACTAAACAAGTGGTGCACTGGCCTTTCTCTGCATTTACAATGGCTTGGTTTAAGGAAAAGTCTATCTTGATGAAGGTATCGCAGGTATTACTAAACAAGTAGTGCACTGGCCTTACTCTGTATTTGCAATGGCTTGGTTTAAGGAAAAGTCTATCTTGATGAAGGTATAGCAGGTATTACTAAACAAGTAGTGCACTGGCCTTACTCTGTATTTACAATGGCTTGGTTTAAGGAAAAGTCTATCTTGATGAAGGTATAGCAGGTATTACTAAACAAGTAGTGCACTGTCCTTACTCTGTATTTACAATGGCTTGGTTTAAGGAAAAGTCTATCTTGATGAAGGTATAGCAGGTATTACTAAACAAGTAGTGCACTGGCCTTACTCTGTATTTACAGTGGCTTGGTTTAAGGAAAAGTCTATCTTGATGAAGGTATCGCAGGTATTACTAAACAAGTAGTGCACTGGCCTTACTCTGTATTTACAATGGCTGGGTTTAAGGAAAAGTCTATCTTGATGAAGGTATAGCAGGTATTACTAAACAAGTAGTGCACTGGCCTTACTCTGTATTTACAATGGCTTGGTTTAAGGAAAAGTGTATCTTGATGAAGGTATAGCAGGTATTACTAAACAAGTAGTGCACTGGCATTACTCTGTATTTACAATGGCTTGGTTTAAGGAAAAGTCTATCTTGATGAAGGTATCGCAGGTATTACTAAACAAGTGGTGCACTGGCCTTTCTCTGCATTTACAATGGCTTGGTTTAAGGAAAAGTCTAACTTGATGAAGGTATCGCAGGTATTACTAAACAAGTAGTGCACTGGCCTTACTCTGTATTTACAATGGCTTGGTTTAAGGAAAAGTCTATCTTGATGAAGGTATAGCAGGTATTACTAAACAAGTAGTGCACTGGCCTTACTCTGTATTTACAATGGCTTGGTTTAAGGAAAAGTCTATCTTGATGAAGGTATAGCAGGTATTACTAAACAAGTAGTGCACTGGCCTTACTCTGTATTTACAGTGGCTTGGTTTAAGGAAAAGTCTATCTTGATGAAGGTATCGCAGGTATTACTAAACAAGTAGTGCACTGGCCTTACTCTGTATTTACAATGGCTTGGTTTAAGGAAAAGTGTATCTTGATGAAGGTATCGCAGGTATTACTAAACAAGTGGTGCACTGGCCTTACTCTGTATTTACAATGGCTTGGTTTAAGGAAAAGTGTATTTTGATGAAGGTATAGCAGGTATTACTAAACAAGTGGTGCACTGGCCTTACTCAGTATTTACAATGGCTTGGTTTAAGGAAAAGTGTATCTTGATGAAGGTATCGCAGGTATTACTAAACAAGTGGTGCACTGGCCTTACTCTGTATTTACAATGGCTGGGTTTAAGGAAAAGTCTATCTTGATGAAGGTATAGCAGGTATTACTAAACAAGTAGTGCACTGGCCTTACTCTGTATTTACAATGGCTTGGTTTAAGGAAAAGTGTATCTTGATGAAGGTATAGCAGGTATTACTAAACAAGTAGTGCACTGGCCTTTCTCTGTATTTACAATGGCTTGGTTTAAGGAAAAGTCTATCTTGATGAAGGTATCGCAGGTATTACTAAACAAGTGGTGCACTGGCCTTTCTCTGCATTTACAATGGCTTGGTTTAAGGAAAAGTCTAACTTGATGAAGGTATCGCAGGTATTACTAAACAAGTAGTGCACTGGCCTTACTCTGTATTTACAATGGCTTGGTTTAAGGAAAAGTCTATCTTGATGAAGGTATCGCAGGTATTACTAAACAAGTAGTGCACTGGCCTTACTCTGTATTTGCAATGGCTTGGTTTAAGGAAAAGTCTATCTTGATGAAGGTATAGCAGGTATTACTAAACAAGTAGTGCACTGGCCTTACTCTGTATTTACAATGGCTTGGTTTAAGGAAAAGTCTATCTTGATGAAGGTATAGCAGGTATTACTAAACAAGTAGTGCACTGTCCTTACTCTGTATTTACAATGGCTTGGTTTAAGGAAAAGTCTATCTTGATGAAGGTATAGCAGGTATTACTAAACAAGTAGTGCACTGGCCTTACTCTGTATTTACAGTGGCTTGGTTTAAGGAAAAGTCTATCTTGATGAAGGTATTGCAGGTATTACTAAACAAGTAGTGCACTGGCCTTACTCTGTATTTACAGTGGCTTGGTTTAAGGAAAAGTCTATCTTGATGAAGGTATAGCAGGTATTACTAAACAAGTAGTGAAGGTGTAGCAGGTATTACTAAACAAGTAGTGCACTGGCCTTACTCGGCATTTACAATGGCTTGGTTTAAGGGAAAGTCTATCTTGATGAAGGTATCGCAGGTATTACTAAACAAGTAGTGCACTGGCCTTACTCTGTATTTACAATGGCTGGGTTTAAGGAAAAGTCTATCTTGATGAAGGTATAGCAGGTATTACTAAACAAGTAGTGCACTGGCCTTACTCTGTATTTGCAATGTCTTGGTTTAAGGAAAAGTCTATCTTCATGAAGGTATAGCAGGTATTACTAAACAAGTAGTGCACTGGCCTTACTCTGTATTTACAATGGCTTGGTTTAAGGAAAAGTCTATCTTGATTAAGGTATAGCAGGTATTACTAAACAAGTAGTGCACTGGCCTTACTCTGTATTTACAATGGCTTGGTTTAAGGAAAAGTCTATCTTGATGAAGGTATAGCAGGTATTACTAAACAAGTAGTGCACTGGCCTTACTCTGTATTTACAATGGCTTGGTTTAAGGAAAAGTCTATCTTGATGAAGGTATAGCAGGTATTACTAAACAAGTAGTGCACTGGCCTTACTCTGTATTTGCAATGGCTGGGTTTAAGGAAATGTCTATCTTGATGAAGGTATAGCAGGTATTACTAAACAAGTGGTGCACTGGCCTTACTCTGTATTTGCAATGGCTGGGTTTAAGGAAAAGTGTATCTTGATGAAGGTATCGCAGGTATTACTAAACAAGTAGTGCACTGGCCTTACTCTGTATTTACAATGGCTGGGTTTAAGGAAAAGTCTATCTTGATGAAGGTATAGCAGGTATTACTAAACAAGTAGTGCACTGGCCTTACTCTGTATTTGCAATGGATTGGTTTAAGGAAAAGTCTATCTTGATGAAGGTATAGCAGGTATTACTAAACAAGTAGTGCACTGGCCTTACTCTGTATTTACAATGGCTTGGTTTAAGGAAAAGTCTATCTTGATGAAGGTATAGCAGGTATTACTAAACAAGTAGTGCACTGGCCTTACTCTGTATTTACAATGGCTTGGTTTAAGGAAAAGTCTATCTTGATGAAGGTATAGCAGGTATTACTAAACAAGTAGTGCACTGGCCTTACTCAGTATTTACAATGGCTTGGTTTAAGGAAAAGTGTATCTTGATGAAGGTATAGCAGGTATTACTAAACAAGTAGTGCACTGGCCTTACTCTGTATTTACAATGGCTTGGTTTAAGGAAAAGTCTATCTTGATGAAGGTATAGCAGGTATTACTAAACAAGTAGTGCACTGGCCTTACTCTGTATTTACAATGGCTTGGTTTAAGGAAATGTCTATCTTGATGAAGGTATCGCAGGTATTACTAAACAAGTAGTGCACTGGCCTTACTCTGTATTTACAATGGCTGGGTTTAAGGAAAAGTCTATCTTGATGAAGGTATCGCAGGTATTACTAAACAAGTAGTGCACTGGCCTTACTCTGTATTTACAATGGCTTGGTTTAAGGAAATGTCTATCTTGATGAAGGTATAGCAGGTATTACTAAACAAGTAGTGCACTGGCCTTACTCTGTATTTACAGTGGCTTGGTTTAAGGAAAAGTCTATCTTGATGAAGGTATAGCAGGTATTACTAAACAAGTAGTGCACTGGCCTTACTCTGTATTTACGATGGCTGGGTTTAAGGAAAAGTCTAACTTGATGAAGGTATAGCAGGTATTACTAAACAAGTAGTGCACTGGCCTTACTCTGTATTTACAATGGCTTGGTTTAAGGAAAAGTCTATCTTGATGAAGGTATAGCAGGTATTACTAAACAAGTAGTGCACTGGCCTTACTCAGTATTTACAATGGCTTGGTTTAAGGAAAAGTCTATCTTGATGAAGGTATCGCAGGTATTACTAAACAAGTGGTGCACTGGCCTTTCTCTGCATTTACAATGGCTTGGTTTAAGGAAAAGTCTAACTTGATGAAGGTATCGCAGGTATTACTAAACAAGTAGTGCACTGGCCTTACTCTGTATTTACAGTGGCTTGGTTTAAGGAAAAGTCTAACTTGATGAAGGTATAGCAGGTATTACTAAACAAGTAGTGCACTGGCCTTATTCTGTATTCACAATGGCTTGGTTTAAGGAAAAGTCTATCTTGATGAAGGTATAGCAGGTATTACTAAACAAGTAGTGCACTGGCCTTACTCTGTATTTACAATGGCTTGGTTTAAGGAAAAGTCTAACTTGATGAAGGTATAGCAGGTATTACTAAACAAGTAGTGCACTGGCCTTACTCTGTATTCACAATGGCTTGGTTTAAGGAAAAGTCTAACTTGATGAAGGTATAGCAGGTATTACTAAACAAGTAGTGCACTGGCCTTACTCAGTATTTACAGTGGCTTGGTTTAAGGAAAAGTCTATCTTGATGAAGGTATAGCAGGTATTACTAAATAAGTAGTGCACTGGCCTTATTCTGTATTCACAATGGCTTGGTTTAAGGAAAAGTCTATCTTGATGAAGGTATAGCAGGTATTACTAAACAAGTAGTGCACTGGCCTTACTCTGTATTTACAATGGCTTGGTTTAAGGAAAAGTCTATCTTGATGAAGGTATAGCAGGTATTACTAAACAAGTAGTGCACTGGCCTTACTCTGTATTTACAATGGCTTGGTTTAAGGAAAAGTCTAACTTGATGAAGGTATCGCAGGTATTACTAAACAAGTAGTGCACTGGCCTTACTCTGTATTCACAATGGCTTGGTTTATGGAAAAGTCTATCTTGATGAAGGTATAGCAGGTATTACTAAACAAGTAGTGCACTTGCCTTACTCTGTATTTAAAGTGGCTTAATTTTAGGAAAAGTCTATCTTGATGAAGGTATCGCAGGTATTACTAAACAAGTAGTGCACTGGCCTTACTCTGTATTTACAATGGCTTGGTTTAAGGAAAAGTCTAACTTGATGAAGGTATCACAGGTATTACTAAACAAGTAGTGCACTGGCCTTACTCTGTATTCACAATGGCTTGGTTTAAGGAAAAGTCTATCTTGATGAAGGTATTGCAGGTATTACTAAAAAATGGAAATGAGCTTTCAGTCATTCTTGTGCCATCTTGGGATATCCCACTCGTGTCTACAGGAGCTTGTATTTAAGAAATAATGTTCGATTTATCATTGTTTATCGGCCGATAAGCAACAATTTGGATAATGCCCTCGTGGTTTAATAGCCACGCATCAGTATGACATAGATAACAACGATAATTTTGTTCTTTGTCTGTAGAAAAATCAGCGAGTATCATGTTAGAATATCTATTATTTCATTTATTTGCCAGAATTCCATTGTTCAGTCCATCCATATTGTTTGGTATTGGTACTTAGTATAAGAGTAAACCTTTAATATGGATAATACAGTTATCTGGAGGATGTTATAACAAGTATTGTTTGAATAAACCAACATAAATATAGGTGTTATTGTATGGGAATTACTGCATATTTTGGGTTAGGCGTAAAAAAAAAATGTTTGTTTCAGGTAACCCGACCTACCCTAAAAAAATGCTCCGACCCTAGAACATTTTATTGGGTTTGTCAGATTGATTTTTGGTTTATTTACCTTTTTCAATAATTAAATGTGTTTTCGGATAAATAAGTGTTTTGTTTTGATAGTATCCACTTATAAACAATGTTTGAGGATATTACTGATACGTTTTGAATATTTATTCAGTTTTAGATATTCCTGACCTACCTACCCTAATTTTTTTGGGCATGTTACCTGAAACAAACATATATTTTTTTTACGCCTTACTGTTGTCAGTGTTTTTTTTCACCTTTGGGGGAAAGGTGTTGAGGCCCTTCAGATGGGGATTTTGCAACAAAAGGGGAATGATTTTTGTAGAATAGCTATAGTTCATGTTTATTATCTACTTTGTTATAAAACATTGTTTTGCTACAAATGAAAACTGATTATGCACCAACTTGGTTTGGTGAAAAATAGCTGGGATTGTTTACAAAAATGCCTCTATCTTAGTCAATTTTTGTCCGATTTTGGTCCTTTTTTTAAAAATAATGCTTATTTTCTGAGGGGAATTTTAAGGTAAATATAGGGGAAAAATATATACCTTTTTAGCAGGGGAATGGGGCCGAATTTTGGCCCCAAATTGGCCCTATAAAAAACACTGATTGTTCAACTTCTTATTCATTTTCTTGCAATCCTTATACTGTGATTTATATGACACCTGTATTCATGAATCGTGAATCTTGTTCAAATGTTTTTGCTTTTGGATCGATGTTTTATTAATTTTTTGCAGTCGGAATATAATAATGCTTGAATTTATTAATAGTGAAGCTCGTTTTCAAATGCCTGTGTATTTTATCTAGGTATTTATATGTCTACTAACTTATATATCTTTAGTTTTGTAAATCTCATTTAAGTGTATTTGCTTTTGTATCTTTGTATTGATATGTATAACTATTTCTTTGCAATCGTAATATTATAATGTCCATATTCATTAATAGTGAACCTCGATTTCAAATGCCTGTGCATTTTATCTATAAGGCATGTCGTGGGAAAACCAGGCTTAATGCATCTGCGTAAAGTGTCATCCCGGATTAGCCTGTGCAGCCCACACAGGCTAATCCAGGACGACACTTTCCGCTTTTATGGTATTTTCTGTTTCGAGGAAGTCTCTTCTAAACATAAATCCATTGTATGCGGAAAGTGTCATCCCGGATTAGTCTGCGCAGACTGCACAGGCTAATCCAGGACGACACTTTACGCACAAGCATTAAGCCTGGTTTTCCCATGACACACCTCAATTGTATTATTATCGGTGCCTGACCAAGGGTTTCATGCATTCATAAAGAGAAAAAAGCAGATTAGTTATAATATTGCTACAATTGAAAAGATTGTAATTCACTAATTGATGCTCATGTTTCATGCATGCTTTGATAATTTGTGCACTTTGATCAACAACCCTTTGTATGGCCCCTGTGTGTAATGATTGGTTCCCAAGTTTGACACACATGTTAATGTTTTCACCACTTAATGTGTGCAATAATTAGTCTTCAAAGTTGACCCTCATTTCAATGTTTTCAGCATTTTGAACACTGGCCTCGCCCTTGGCCCCTATGTGCCCATGCAGAGGGGTCTCACACTGCGGCCGTTATACTGATGGCAGAGCTGTTCAACCGACCAGTGCACGTGTGTCACGTGGCAAGAAAAGAGGAGGTATGACGTTAAAGTGACTTCTGATTTTCTTATAATATACATATATAGGATCTGACACAAGTTGTCATTTCACACCATATTTTATTAAATGAGTTCATGAATTCTGTTAGTAAGAGAGCCTTTGGCGAGCTTACTAATGAATTTCCTGGACGAGTTTAATAAAATATGGTATGAAATGACAACGAGTGTCAGATCTTTTTTATCACATGCTTTTAAACGAAATAAAACCCTTCTACTTTTACCAAAACAGTATATAAATCTTCAAAGTTGTTTACTGACGTGACGTAATTTCATGTAATCGACGTCATTTCACCAAAATAACGTCATGCGATTGGTCAGTCAAAGAATATGTAGCCAATGAAAACGCTCAAAATGTTATCTTACACATGTGTAAGATAAAAATATTCCTAATGGTGTTATTACATTGAAAAAAAGGTATAGCATGTGATAACATGTGATCTTACATTGTATATCTTAGCATTAAGCAACAGTCGTCTGTGCATAGATTGTTGTTCCCTCAAAACGAATTTCCTGGACGAGTTTAATAAAATATGGTATGAAATGACGACGTCATTTCACCAAAATAACGTCATGCGATTGGTCAGTCAAAGAATATGTCGCCAATAAAAACACTCAAAATGTTATCTTACACATGTGTAAGATAAAAATATTCCTAATGGTGTTATTACATTGAAAAAAAGGTATAGCATGTGATCTTACATTATATTACATATCGTTACTATAAATAGTAACAAATTGACGTCACGAGCGGGCCGATATTCGTATCCGCCGGGCCAATATAATCATATTGGCCCCGGGCCGATTTTCTATATCTGAAAAGAATCAGATCGCGCGACGTCAACGTCAATTTGTTACTATTTATAGTAACGATATGTAATATAAACGATAACATACGGCAGAGCCGGGCCGGACGTCTATAATCGGCCCTAGCCGAATAACGGCCCTCGGGCCGTTATAGCGGCAGCGGGCCGATATATAGACGTCCGGCCCGGCCGTGCCGTATGTTATTGTCTAAGTATATCTTGGCATTAAGCAACAGTCGTCTGTGCACAGATTGTTGTTCCCTCAAAACTTAACTACATCTAAGGACATTTGTGTTCCAGTTTATCTGGTCACCAGCCTGAAAACAGCCCTGCTATATTTAGTTGTTGCTTTTTGACAGAGAGGTACTACTGTATTGAAAAAATGTATACTTCATAACAAATATTTAAACTTTGGTCAAAGACAGACTCCGCAAACAGCCGATTTTATTAGTTGGTCACAGACTTATATACCTAACAAGGCCATCACAGTCGGAGCGCCCTCTTTGGGCTAAACAATCAATATATACTAGGGATGTAAATGAATATTCGAATATTCTGTGTAATGACCGAATATTTGAATCTTAATTTGGGATTCAAATATTTGATTATTATATTTTATATTATAAGAATATTAAATTTTGTTGATGTTCTAACCATGTTCAAAATAATAAAAAACAAACAAGTTTCTATTTGGTGGTGTCATGTTAGTATCTCTTGGCTTTCCGATTCATGCGAACAAGTATACGTGTCATATGGCTCCCATATTGCGCAATCACATTCAAATTGCTAATTGGCGGTTATCGGTTAACAATAGGCCGATGGTGACCGTTTGTGCGACCCGGGAAGTTGCCATAGTCATTCGGATTAATTAAGAAGGGGTCAAGTTTTGATTGCAATTAAATATTATGCCTAAAATTGATTCTTATCTCGTTATTGGCTAATCTGCACACATGTACATATGTTTAGTTGTTGTTGTTTTTTTTACCCGAGCCATGCTTGTTTTGTGATTTGATCGTTTAGTGTTATTAAATAATTATATAATTTACTTTGTGTTGTTTATTCCTTGAATTGTATTTTAATTTAGATAACTCAGACTATGATATCTGCTACAATCGGGATGACGTCAATTTAAGTCAAGAAAATGACTGTTTTGAAAATGAAAGTAGAGTTCCGTTGCGTAAAACAATCGGATTTCAATCGAATATATGTTCGGAAGGTCAATCAAATATTCGAATACCTATTTTGGTATTTGTTGACGTACAAAATGGTTTTATTTTTTCACATATTAAGCTGTCGGGAAATTTTATACACTGCCTTAATTTTCTTTTTTTAAAGAATAGGTAAACATTAAATTAAAATGCGCACATTTAGGACGATGTGAAATTCAGACACTGGGAAATAAAAGGATTTTACAGTAAGTGGCTTGTGGTGTGTAAAAAAATGGGTGCGATGCTGGGTCAAGCGTAATTAGTTGCTTCAAAATTGATGTTATTTCTTGATGTTTTTGGTCCTTTTAAAACATAGATATTGCCTGCATAAAATGTCCTGTACAACCCACCCTCCCTCCCAATTTGAAAGAACAAATTCCCAAATCAGAAGTGACAAAATCCCAAATACGAAGCAAATGAGAATCAAAGTTGTAAATCATAAAATTACTTGTATGGTTATAAATAAACACCATTAAAATGCCAAGTTCAACCAATATAACACCAGTTGAAGTTCTTTATTAAATTTCTTAAAGTTTTTTCCAGTTGTAAGATTTCATGGACTCAGTCCCAAAACAGTGAAAAATATTGCTAGGTATATAGGCTTAAGTTATCTTTCCTTCCAGATTCTCGTTATTCGAGCTGCCAAGGAAAAAGGCCTTCCTGTGACCTGCGAGGTCGCCCCTCATCACCTCTTCCTGACCTCAGATGACCTTGACATTATGGGTCAAGGCCGGGGAAAGGTCAAACCTCCCCTGGTTACTAAGGAGGACCAGGATGCATTGTGGGACAATATGGCCATCATTGATATCTTTGCAACTGATCATGGTAAATATACAAATTTGTTAAGTGAAATATTGGTTTGATATGTCAGACATATAAATTTAGTTTAATACATTGCAGTTTGTATATATTCAGCTTAGACATAAGTATTTGATTAAAGATGCTCACAACAATTTTTCGCTCACCTGAGCTATTGGTATAGGGGACCTCTCCGGCGTTGTCCGTCGTCCGTATGCCGTCAACAATTTGGACCGTTATCGCGATAAAGACTACATTTTTTATTCAGTCTTGACCTAACTTGCACAGTTTGTGTATGAACATAAAATCTCGGATGGGATTGTTATTGGGTCAGATCACACCAGTAACACCAGATTTATTGCCCCTTTTTCATGCAAAAAAGTGCAGAAAAATTCATTTCCCAACAAATATACTTTCTTTTTTATCCAATCTTAACCAAACTTTACCAGTTTGTGTTTGACCATCAGATCTCATCAGACGCCAAAAACGGGCCAGATCGTTTTTCAAGCACCAGAGTTATTGCCCTTATAATTTTTTTTTACAAAAACGGACATTATTCAGGATAGAGACTTCATTTTTCATCCAATCTTCACCAATCTTGCACAGTTTGTCTATTACTATGAGATCACAGTTGAAGTCAAATATAAGCAAGATCGAACCAGAAACACCAGAGTTATTGCCCTTTATGAAAAAAATATGCAAAAATGGACATTATTTATGATAGAGACTTCATTTTTCATCCAATCTTCACCAGTCTTGACATGTCTATGACCATAAGATTAAAGGTGAAGTCGAATATAAGCAAGATCTGACCAGTAATACCAGAGTTATTGCCCTTTGTTTGTGAAAAAAATATGCAAAAATGGACATTATTCAGGATAGAGACTTCATTTTTCATCCAATCTTCACCAATCGTGTACAGTTTGTCTATGAACGTAAGACTACAGGTGAAGTCGAATAAAAGCATGGTCGGGCCAGAAACACTATTGCCCCTTGTGTTTGGAAAAAATTATCAACAAGTTATCAATGATTGGCTTGCACACATGATTTTTGATTCAATGTTGACCAAACTTACACAGTTTGCGCATGACCATAAAAATTGAGTGATAAAATTTTCAACAGTTGCAAGACTTGCATGCAGTTATTTGTACATGCAACATAGATGTCTTCAGAGCCTGCATTAACATCATTTATCATCATTGGACAGAAAACTATCAAAGAAAAAGCAAAACTTTACCTTATAGCACAGCCATCACAATTATCACATTGCAACTAGTTCTCCAAAACTGTTTTCGAAAAAGACATAAAAATCTACTGTTTCTGCATTTTCCAGAATTGTCAATGACTTAATGAAAAAGGGTCAGGTTAGAATATCGAGAAAAATGATTTGAGAACCATTAGCAAAAAAAATGCACGTCCACTACCCAACTGGTACTTTAGTTAGCCCATTGCACTAACCGATTTAAATCAAAATTTTAAATCATTTAAATCAAAATTGATCCTATCCTCCTCTGCATATTGTTCATATACCTTAATTTTCAATCCTGTCACAACAGTATGGTCTTCATCTGTACCAGTTCTCAGGTGAGCGCTTTGGGCCATCATGGCCCTCTTGTTATCAGATAACTGGACTTTGTGGCCGTTAATGGATTTGGGCATTTTAGTAGAGATTGGTACACTAAAGTGCCAGCTTTGCTGCTGTTTGTAAGCTGTTGTTAGGTGTAGTTAAATATATTTAATTACTTTTTAAACTGAATTGTACACTTGCATTTTTTTAATGCCCCCAAAGTTCCCTGCGCATATAGTAATCGCATCTTCCGTCCGTCTGTTCGTCCGTCACGCTTCTTGTGCAGAGCCTAACTCCATTAGTATTGAAGGGATTCAAATGAAACTTCATATAATGATAGAGGACAATGAGAGGAAGTGCAGAGCACAAGGACCATAACTCTTTCTTCAATATTTACAGAGTTATTGCCCTTTGTTTAGTTTTCTTGTGCGGAGCATAACTCCATTAGTATTGAAGGGATCAAATGAAACTTCATCTATGGTGACTGTATGCCAGCCCTTACCTGTGCTTGTTCTGCAGCCCCACATACAGTCGAGGAGAAGAATGGAGACAACCCCCCACCAGGCTTTCCCGGCCTTGAGACCATGGTTCCTCTGCTGCTGACAGCTGTGGCCGAGGGCAGGCTCACCATAGAGGTATGTTATGTTACCATGGTAACCATAGAGGTAGGTGATGTTACCATGGTAACCTTTGAGGTATGTGACATTACCTTTTTAACCATTGAGGTATATGATGTTACCATGGTAACCCTAGAGGAATGTGATGCTTCAATGGTAACCGTATAGATATGTGATGTTACTATGGAAACCATACAGGAATTTGATGTTACCATGGTTACCATAGAGGTATGTGATGTTGCCATAGAGATATGAGCATGGTAACCATGGTATTGCAGGCATCAAAAGGAATGTACTTTGTAGCAAATTGGTAAATGTCCATGTAGATATCCTGCATTCAAGTCATTTAAGGGGAAAAGTTTTTGCAGGATGACAAGTTATTATTATTTTGCAAAAACAACAACAACTTCACAATAATACCTGTTAGTTTTTCAGTTTCCTTCCTTTTGAGCCACCTTAATAAGTCATAATTAAATAATGAGACGTGTGTGTGTGGTACATTTTTATCGCGTGCACGGGTTTCTCTCCCATATGGCCATCGCCCCCAGAAGACTTGTTAGTTGGGTTACGGGGGATAGCGCAAGATACAGGAGACGCCCCGTTCCAGAGGCGACCTTGTGTCTTTTAGTGCCCTATGTGAAACACCTTGTACACTGCACCTTGGTTTAACGTCTCATGTAAAAGACAAGTAAGTAGGTTAGGGTTTAGCGGGGGCTCGAACCTGCGACTCCTGGGTTTTGAAGCCAGTGTTACCACTAGACCACTGATCCACCAATGAGAAATATTGTCAAGAAAATGTTTAAGTAACCATTCTGATGATTGTTTTAAGTTTGAATTCCTTAATTTCATCCTGCATCATATTGTAATTAGGACCAGTACCATAATGATAATATTCCTCTTCCCTGTTCTCACATCCAGGACTTAGTGGAGCGTCTCTATACAAACCCGCGTAAGATCTTCAACCTCCCGGAGCAGCCCGACACGTACATCGAGATCGACGTCGAGACAACCTGGATCATACCGCCCGCCATGAAGTTCAGCAAGTCCCAGTGGACCCCGTTCGCAGGCCGCAGTGTGAAGGGCATGGTTCGGAGGGTCGTACTGCGCGGTGAGGTCGCCTACATTGACGGGGAGGTAGGGAATGTTTGGTGTTCGACCAAGGGCCCGTTTTTGCAAAGCATCTTAGGTGAAACAGAGTAAATTTATTGAATTCATAAAATTTCATAAATCTGTAGCTGTTTCATGTATGGGTCTTGTTAAATTAAAACTAGCCAATGTTGCTTAGATGTTTAGCATTATACCTGTTTGTAAACAGATATCTTTCATCTGAAATTTTCTTTAAGTACCACTTAAGTTAAGATTTCCCGTTGGAGCTTTGTGAAGATTGGCTCTGGATGATACTTCTAACGAATCTCGAATCTTCGATATTGCCTTAAGTTAATTTGTAAATTGACTGAAATTGACTTTAGAAATATTTTAGAGCTTTTATTATTTAATATTATTGTATGAAATTACGTATCTTTATATCTACTGGACATTTATAACAAACAAAAGGGACATTGGTGTTTGTTTTAGGTTTCTTATTTATAAAGCTCTTATTATTTTATTATTTTCTATGTGAAATTTGTTTAATGAAATGTTTGTGTGTGTACAGATGAAAGAACTTATTCCTGGCAGGTGCTAGCCAGACCAGGGTACGGTGTGGACGTTCGTTCAATTAGGCCGCCCCAGCCGGCGGACCACCTGTCAATCACGATACCGCCCCTCACCTCCTTGCCCCCCTCGGAGCCCACGAGCCCCACCAAGCGTTTCCATGGCGACACCCGGACCACATTCCCCTCCCTGCCCAAGCCCAGCAGACTTACTGACCCGTACAGTCTCGGTGGTAAGTGGGTATTTCTGTAAACTGTTCATGTATTACTGGAAATGCTGGTGAAACTGTTCATAGTGTATTGCAAGGCGTCATTGCAATATATTCAAACATACAACATTTATGAGTCCCATAATCATCACTGTACTTGTTAACAAGTTTCCCACCCTATCCAAGCTTGGCAGTACTGATCTGTACAGTCTCGTCGGTAAGTGGGCATTTCTGTACATGTGTAAAGTGTTTTTTACAACAAGAGAAAATAGTGAAACTGTCAACTGTTCTTATTTTATTATTGATGCTGTAAACCTGTGTAAAGAATCTTGGGTTAGTCTCGATGCAGAAAAATTGCATGATTTGATAGTAGATACACATGGTATCCGGACAGATTATGTCGTCCCCATAATTTTTAGTCAGACGGACATGTGCTGTCCCAGACATTCGCCACCCCAGACATATGCCCTCCCGTTTATGTGCCACCTAAAGTATGGCCCTCCTGCTATGTTTAAAATATGTTATGACGACCGAATATCTTTATCGAAACTTTTAATAAAAGTACTGTTTTTGCCAGTGCATATTTTCAGCATAGTGGGAGGACTAGGTGGCCATTGTCCCAAGATTGTATCAGGACTAGGTGGCCATTGTCCCAAGATTGTCTCAGGACTAGGTGGCCATTGTCCCAAGATTGTCTCAGGACTAGGTGGCCATTGTCCCAATATTGTCTCAGGACTAGGTGGCCATTGTCCCAAGATTGTCTCAGGACTAGGTGGCCATTGTCCCAATATTGTCTCAGGACTAGGTGGCCATTGTCCCAAGATTGTCTCAGGACTAGGTGGCCATTGTCCCAAGATTGTATCAGGACTAGGTGGCCATTGTCCCAAGATTGTCTCAGGACTAGGTGGCCATTGTCCCAAGATTGTCTCAGGACTAGGTGGCCATTGTCCCAAGATTGTCTCAGGACTAGGTGGCCATTGTTCCAAGATTGTCTCAGGACTAGGTGGCCATTGTCCCAAGATTGTCTCAGGATTAGGTGGCCATTGTCCCAAGAATGTCTCAGGACTAGGTGGCCATTGTCCCAAGATTGTCTCAGGACTAGGTGGCCATTGTCCCAAGATTGTCTCAGGACTAGGTGGCCATTGTCCCAAGAAGACTGGGGATATAAGAGACACTCCACTCCTGAGGCTATCTGTATGTTTTAGTGTTCAATGTGAAGCATCTAGTGCACTGCACCTCAGCCAAGCGTCTTAGGCGAAAGACGAGTTATGGGAAGGCCTGTGTCCGGGTTGGCAAATGTCCAGGAGGGCATATGCCCTCTTGACTAAACTAATTGGGAGGGCATGTGTCAGGTAGGGCATGTGTCTGACATTCGATACACATGGCTGATGTTTAAGCACCTGCGTCAGGTTTATTCAATAATAGTTACTTCAGAAAGCCCAAAAATTCTGGATTAGTCATTATCCAGAAAAATGGCATGATTTGATAGAAGATAAACATGTAAAAGCACCTGCATTTATCTTTTGACAATAATCGTTAACCATAAAATTCTTGCCTTTGGTTGTCCAGTATGCCAGCATTTTGGACAAGTCTCATTATTACAGACACAACACATTATTATTTACGTTTATTTTGTTTTGTTTTTGTGAAGCTGCTCATGAGGACAGTACAGAGTTCTTTGGTCCCAGCAATGCCCTCTCTAAGGGTAAGATGGGATAGGATGGGATATGAGGATGTTATTTGCCCTCTCTAAGGGTAAGATGGGATAGGATGGGATATGAGGATGTTATTTGCCCTCTCTAAGGGTAAGATGGGATAGGATGGGATATGAGGATGTTATTTGCACGGTATCACATGAAACTGCATTGCATTCGGGGCATATTATAGGTGTTGAGCATTAATATGTGATACATATGAAATCTATATATTTCTTCACCAAATATACATGCTTTCTTTAAATATGTAAAGCCTTTTTGTGTTGGGTTCATATTATGCGATTATATTTGTTAGCTATACCAATAATGGCTCAAATTTTGCTTTCATTATATCACAGCCATGGTAACCAGAGTGAGTTTTATGCATTCTTATGGTTATCCAAGCTATATTTAGTTTTATCGTTTGAACCATTGAAATTAAGAAATGTAACAAGAAGTGTGCATACATGTACCTACATCGTATAGTAACAACTCCAATAAACTGAAGTTACTGTGAATAACAATCTCATTAAAATCAAATCCTTACATTCATAGGATCTGAAGACATCGTAAAACAGGTCACGTTCAATGACCTTCTGAACAATAAAATATCATCCCTGCTGAGCCCAATGAAATTGTCTTTTGCACAGCAATGTTTGGCCACGGTTTTTGAAAAGTGATGCATTTCCAGCTAATCCTTGGGAATAAATCATTTACAGTTAATTTTCACGCAGATAACAATAGATATAGTGGTACCTTAGTTCACTTTAATTTCGTGCATAGTATTTGTGGTTTATATATAATGTTATACCACTACATTTTGAAGGCAACAGTTTGATTGGCTCCTGAAAAGGTCATCTGAATGTGACCCCTAATGCGATGTCATCAGATCCAGTCAGCAGATAATATAGTAGTGTCAGACTGGAGATGATTTTAATGAGATTGCCGTTATTAACTTCCTCTTAAATATTTTGTTGTTTTATTGAAAACACAAGGTAAAATATCTAGGTAGGGTTAGGGTTAGAGTGAACTAATTTGAACAATAGTTTATTGGCAGTCAATGGCAGCAAAACAACTCCTGTGTTGAAAATCCATAGTGCTATTGTTGTAACACTGTGTTGTATTTGGAACCTTAAGGTGGTGTTTATGTTTTCATTCAAATACTCCCATGTACATACAAAAGTATTATATTATGGGTATGGATGTATAACCAGAATTTGTAACAGTTTTACATTTGCATGATTATTATACGCCCAATATATTTCCTAATGGCCGTCAGGGTTTGTGGCCTAAAACATATACGGGTATTAATTTCAATGGTAGTGTATAAAAAGTGGATCTTTTGTTGTTGTTAGCACGAGTTATAAGCAGATCTGGTAAGCAAGTAAATGTTGGTGCTCACTTGAATCCTATGTCTGATATACTCCAGTATGCGGTCCATTTTTACTGTATTAAAGCATTCTTACCTTGCGCGTTCCTTTTCTTCCCTTACCATAGCATAATTATTATGATAGTTTTTTGATGTTGAGAGAATGCCCTTATGCATATTCGTCACCCATCTTATTATTAAAATCATCTCCAGTCTGACACTATTGTATTATCCACTGACTGGATCTGAAGACTTCGCACTAGGGGTCACATTCCTTTTCAGGAGCCAATCAAAATGGTGCCGTCAAAATGTTGTGGTATAACTTCATGTATAAAGCACAAATACTATGCACGAAATTAACGTGAACTTTGGATGTTTACTTTCCTAAGGTACCACTATATCCATTGTTATCCACGTGACAATTAACTGTAAATTATTTATTCGCGAGGATCAGCTGGAAATAATTACATTTTAAAAACCGTGGCCAAACTTTGCTGTACGAAAGGCAATTTCATTGGGCGCAGCAGGGCTGATATTTTATTGTTCGGAAGGTCATTTGAACGTGACCTGTTATATGATATCTTCAGATCCTAACAATATTAGGATTTGATTTTAATGAGATTGATTCTTCACTGACCTTTGTATATTATGATGATTTTGAAGTTGAGAATGCACTTTAAGCATTTTCGCCACTCACCTTATTATACAAAGCACTTGTAAATAATTTACATGTGTAGTACATTTTAACATCGTCTATGTTAAATGTATTTAACTTTGAGAATTATCTCCCATGACCATGTTAAAAGTGTTCACATTCTGTGTTAACTCCCCTATTTGTGTTAAAAGGGTTCCACAATGTGTGTTATCTCCCATGTTCAAGTTAAACATGTTCCACATTATGTGTTATTTTCTCTGTCGATGTTAAAAGTGTTCCACAATATATGTTGTCCCCTCTTTCTATGTTAAATGTGTTTCACAATATGTGTTATCCTCCCTATGTTAAATGTGTTTCACAAGATGTGTTATCCTCCCTTTCTATGTTAAATGTGTTTCACAATATATGTTATCCTCCCTTTCTATGTTAAATGTGTTTCACAATATTTCTTATCTCCCCTTTCTATGCTTAATGGGTTTCCACAATATCTTGTTATCTCCCCTAGCTATGTTAAAAGTGTTTAATACTGCATTATCTCCCCTAGCTATGTTAAAAGTGTTTAACACTGCATTATGTCCCATTGTAGTTCCTAAAAAGACCCTGTCAGAGGCGTCAGGTTCTCCAATGAAAGGCGAACTCAGAGCTACCACAAATGGTAGAGCATTCACATAGTTGTTGATGTTGATTAATTAGTTATCTAACTAATTTGTTAATTAATGAAAACATATTCTTAATATAAAACAAGTGTTATGGATAATAACTAACACTGTTTGCAGTTTTTCCTTGCATCAGTTGTTCTGCTTAACACAATTTTAGTTTCTTGTACAGTTGACTCTCGATGGCTCGAACTCGCTTGTCTCGAATTTCTCGTTCGCTCGAACTTTCTTCGCGGGACCGATTTTTCCTTGCTATATACTCATATAAATTTCTGTTGTTTGGCGGGAATGCGCGAGGGTAGAATTTTCTGATGGCTCAAAGTGTTTGTCACGGTCCCAGTCACGGTTTTCACACCCTAATTTGTGTGTTTGGCTCGAACTCACTTCGGGTCGCATCAAGTCACTAATCGATTAGATGTGCTTCATTACTGTCAATTGATTTCACAGCTGTTGCAAAATTGTCATCGATACAATTTCGCAATGGTTTGAGTAAAATATAGTTACACTGAAAATCACGAAGCCATTATGGCTTATGTATTATTGCTATTGTAGATAAATATTTAGAATGTGTTTAATCGATGTTTGTATAAATTATGTTATAAAATAATGTTACTAAAATATGTAAATAAAAAATTTGGTGTTTTTTTATTCATATGTATTTAACAGTATGGGTTTAGGTTATCTGAATGCTTTTCATTTGGAGATTTGAATCTGAATCATACAAATTTCCGCCTATGGTAGTAAACAAACTCGGACTTCGTTTGGCTCGAAGTTTCGATGGCTCGAAGTTTCCTCGCTGGTCCATGTGACTTCGAGCCTCCGGGAGTTTACTGTATGTTAATTCTTAAACAATTCTTGGACCCAATGTTGTGGGAATATTTTAATTCATTAACAAGGTTTTTGTCCTTGCCTTGGACCCAATGGTGTGGGAAAATGTTAATTCATTAACAAGGTTTTTGTCCTTGCCTTGGACCCAATGGTGTGGGAAAATGTTAATTCATTAACAAGGTTTTTGTCCTGGCATTGGGGACCCAATGGTGTGGGAAACTGTTAATTCATTAACAAGGTTTTTGTCCTTGCCTTGGACCCAATGGTGTGGGAAAATGTTAATTCATTAACAAGGTTTTTGTCCTGGCCTCGTGACCCACTGATGTGGGAAAATGTTAATTCATTAACAAGGTTTTTGTCCTGGCATTGGGACCCACTAATGTGGGAAAATGTAAATTCATTAAGGTTTTTGTCCTGGCCTTGGGACCCAATGATGTGCGAAAACGTTAATTCCTAAACAAGGTTTTTGTCTTGGCCTTCGGACCTAATGGTGTGGGAAAATGTTAATTCATTAACAAGGTTTTTGTCCTGGCATTGGGGAGCCAATGGTGTGGGAAAATGTTAATTCATTAACAAGGTTTTTGTCCTTGGACACAATGGTGTGGGAAAATGTTAATTCATTAACAAGGTTTTTATCCTTGCCTTGGACCCAATGGTGTGGGAAAATGTTAATTCATTAAAAAGGTTTTTGTCCTGGCCTCATGACCCACTGATGTGGGCAAATGTCATTTCATTAACAAGGTTTTTGTCCTGGCCTCGGGACCTACTGATGTGGGAAAATGTAAATTCTTTAACAAGGTTTTTGTCCTGGCCTTGGACCCAATGGTGTGGGAAAATGTTAATTCATTAACAAGGTTTTTGTCCTGGCCTCGTGACCCACTGATGTGCGAAAATGTTAATTCATTAACAAGGTTTTTGTCCTGGCCTTGGGACCCAATGACGTGGGAAAACGTTAATTCCTAAACAAGGTTTTTGCTTGGCCCTCGGACCTAATGGTGTGAGAAAAATCATTATGAAGGCAGTGTTAAGGTATGTTTGGATAATAAGGAACATAAAGACTTTAATGCCAAAATAAGATTGTATTACCAGGATGTCATGCAATGTCTTGTATTATCTTGTTATGTAATTTATTTCACGATCTTGTTATGGAATTTATTGCAATGTCTGTCAATTTTGAATGTTAGGGAATTCATTGCAATGTCTGTCAATTTTGAATGTTAAAATATTGACAACACTTTTGACAACCTTGTCAAACATGTAGAATTCAGGTCTCAACATATGGGGAAATATTGAAAGTTTGGGCTAAAAAACAGGTGGTGGATAGGAGGCCATCTTTGTACACCAAATTGGGCTTATAAAAACACTGCAAACTGTTTCAAATTTTAAACTAACATGAAGAAAAGCTAACATGGTTTTTAATTGCTCACAACATTGTTTACTAACAATCTATATTGTTCCAAGTAAGGAAATACACGGTAGAACAGTACATACAAATATTGGTTTTAGTACTGGTATTTTGCTTTTTATGTCTGATACGGAAATAATTATCAGTTTTTGTTGAATTGCCAGAGTTTTGCGCTATTTTCTGGGCAAGAATATATTAAACAATTCATTTCTGTGTGATTTGAAGGTATGGTCCAACGTGCGCACCATTTGCTGTCTAGAACTTGCTGTAATGGCAGCAACAAATGGAAATGGGACAGGGCTGTGGAAACATCACCATTGTAGCCATCTTGTTTTAAAGACAGAGTTCATACAGACCTGGAAAAGCCATGGAGAATTGGCTTTGTCTGGAAAATAATGGAATCTTGATAACTTGGATGTAATCATGGAAAAAATCATGGAATTTTCAAAAATTGTCAAGAAAAGTTTAACAGTATGATTAAATATGCCAGTTAAGCATAAAATCAAATCCATTGAAATGTAGTAAAAAAATTCATAATCTAGAGAATAATGGTGCACAGACATTTTTTTCAGTGCTACAAGCAATTCTATTTTACAAGTTGTGAATTGGCCTGGATACATAATTCAATTTTTTTTCAAAATAAAGCTTACATTCTGATGGGAATTTTAAGGTAAAAATAGGGCAAAAATATATACTTTTTAAGCAGGGAAATCACTGTTTGTTTTCAACAGTTTGTATGAACCCTGTGAATACAAATGCATGTATGTTTGTCTCTGCCCATTTCTGCATGTACCGGTAAGGCCATATTTCAGTGATATTCGGTTGTGGTGGAAATTGTTCATGTGAGATTTATTATAATCAACTTAATGCTCCGGGCCTTTTTTTTTTTTTAGATAACTGAGTACCACAAAACTTATTAATAGTTGCTTACAATACGTCGTATAATGATTTTAGTTGTTTTGACACAAGTTTTGTTTACAGTATATGCTCATTATAATAGTTTTGTGACATAGTGCATTTTTTCATAATCAGTTGTTCGTTGATATGGAAAAAAGAGTAACTCAAAAAATAATTGTTTACAATATTATTATGATGGTAAAAGATCATATAGTGCATGTTTTCTTATTTGATACAGAAAATTCGGTCTAATTGAACCCCAATTGTTCTAGTATAATCTTCGATATTGTCTTTGTTTCTAAAAAAAGCACAACAAAAACAAACACCATCTCAGTGATTCCCATATATAGTAATTTCAGCATGAAATCTTCTTAGCAGATGGAGCGCGCGGTGACCTAGCCGAACCCCAGCGGCGTGACCTTGGCCTCTCCTCACCCCAGCCCTTGCCGGCATCTGTGCGGGAAGTACTGCCCCAGATGTACGCTGGAGGTCTCACTGGCAACCATGTGCTCTCAGTGACCAACTTTAGTAGGGACCATGTATGTAATAGAGTGTACAGTTTGACTGAAACATTTCTATCCTTATGTATTGTATGTAGTACGCTTTTTGAGGGTAGAACTCTTGTTGCGCTTAAGAAAAATCTTGAGAAAATAAATGTTATTTTCATGGAATATTTTAATGCTCTGCAGACATTTTTCTGTAGTCAATTACCGGTATGCTGTTTTTTTCAGCTTCATCAACTGTTCAATCTGGCACACGATTTTCGCATAGCTGTCCAGAGAGATCGGCCACTGGATTTCATTCTAAAGGTACAGTTCTGAAGCCTCATTATGTTAAAGCCCCAGTCCATAAATATTTATGAAAAATAAAATTGTGCAAAGTCGTTTTTAATATACATCATACAGACCAAAATGCAAAAAAACACATTGGAATCGGTAAAATAATTACGTTTTGGTAACATTTTATCACATATATTCTGTAGGCGATAGCTGGTGATGCCTCTGGAGTAAATCTGAATGTACACTTTACTACACACTGTGTATATTCCATTCGTACCAAGTGTTTTTGAACCTAGACATTGTAAAATGCGTTTTGTTAATAAGTAACGTAACAGTTTTCAGTCAAATAAACGGCATTTTGCTTGGTAAGATGTTCATAAGAAACGATTTCTGCAAAATTTATTTTAGTAAATATTTATGGACAGGGGCTTTAATATGCAGTTTGACTCCGGCAATACAAACATATTGCGTGATTTAGGGAGTTCGGGCAATTTAGTCAGAGGTAGATCGACCAGAGTAGACCTGTTTGTTTTATGCTTTCCAGCGATTTATAGGGAGATATCAGTGAAATAAAATTGGTAATTCATTGTTTCAAAACAGGGAAAATTACCACTCTGGTAATTGTCAATGTTTCACACTGGTTCCAGATTTAATGCAGTAAATGAAAAGAACTGTCAACGATGCCGCACTCACAATTGTGAAATGACGTCATTATTTTGATGTCATGACATTATGAGAGTCTGTTTCCTAGTAAACCCATTTAAAATGTAAACAAAAAATAGTAGAAAAAAGCATAAATTAAAAAGAAAATCTGTTGATTAAGGTGAATGATCATATTTTATTTCACTTGTGATGATAGAAAATAGATATGTTTACTGGTGGCTGCGCCACGAGTGAAAATATCAATTTTAGCTCGACTTTTCGAACAAAAGGCAAGCTATTCTACTCGCCCTGGTGTCGGCGTCGGCGTCCGAGCTGGGTTAAAGTTTTTTGGTAAGCTAGTTTCTCAGGAATGGCTTGAGGGACTTCATTGAAACTTACAACATTTATTCCCCACATTAAAATGAACCTAAAGGCCAATTGGTAACTCTAGTTTGAAATTTGACAACATTATGGGCCTTTTTACACTTAGAAATTTTACATAAGCTATATGGACAGATTAAAGTTTTTCGATAAGCTGGTTTCTCAGGAATGGCTTAAGGGATTTCATTCAAACTTAGCATACTTATTCCCTATATTAAAATGAACTCATGGGCCAATTTTGATAACTCTAGTTTGAAATTTGTCCAAATTAAGGGCCTTTTTACACTTAGAAATTTTACATATAAGCTTTTATATGGACATGTTAAAGTTTTTCGGTAAGGTAGTTTATCAACTTTTCGTTTCCACTGCCTAACTCGAGAACAGATTAAGCTATTGTAATGCAAATGCAAACATAGATACCTTACAGCGAAACCTCGATAGGGATTGCATATGGGGTGGGTGGGGTCAAGGTCACTGTTACTAAAAATAGAAAAGCGGTTTCCGCTCAATAACTTTAGAACAAATTGTGATATTTTAATAAAAATTAATACATAGATACCTTATATCAAGACTTCACTTGGGTTTGCATATGGGGTGGGTGCGGTCAAGGTCACTGTTACTATAAATAGAAAAACGGTTTCCGCTCAATAACTTGAGATTGCATTGAGATATTTTTAATGAAACTTAATACAAAGATACCATATATCGAGACCTCGCTTGGAATTGCATATGGGGTGGGTGGGGTCAAGGTCACTGTTATTAAAAATAAAAAACGGTTTCCGCTCAATAACTTAAGAACGCATTGAGATATTTTAATGAAACTTTATACATGCATACCTTATATCGAGACCTCACTTGGGATTGCATATGGGGTGGGTGGGGTCAAGGTCACTGTTTCTAAAAATAGAAAAACGGTTTCCACTCAATAACTTGAGAATGCATTGAGATATTTTAATGAAACTTAATACATACATACCTTATATCTAGACCTCTCTTGGGATTGCGTATAGGGTCAAGGTCAAGGTCACTGTTACTAAAATAGAAAAATGGTTACTGCTCAATAACTTGAGAATGCATTGAGATATTTTAATGAAACTTCATACACAGATACCTTATATCAAGACATCGCTTGGGATTGCATATGGGGTGGATGGGGTCAAGGTCACTGTTACTAAAACTAGAAAAACGGTTTCCGATCAATAACTTGTTACTAAAAATATATAAACTTTTCCGATCAATAACTTGAGATTTCATCGAGATATTTTCATGAAACTTCATACATAGATACCTCGCGTGGGATTGCATATGGGGTGGGTAGGGTCAAGGTCACTTTGACTAAAAATTTTATTGATGTGCTGACTTTAATGCATTTCGTTAGACAAATTTGGTTTTCATGGAATTTACATATTTCTTGTTTTAGAAAAAAAATGCCAGTAACTCTGACAAGCACAAGAAAAGTCGAGCGCGCTGTCCTTCGACAGCTCTTGTTTATGAACACTAGTGAAAAAAAAAAGATCTTACACCAAAATCAACAAATATCCTCTATGAAATGCAAAATATCTTGAGTATAATTCCGCGTCACTTAGCATTAGCCATCAGTTGTACACATACTCAAACTGACGCCGCGTGATTTCCTGGGGCCAGAATCAAGAAACATCTTAAGTTTATCTTAAAATATTTTCACGTAAGTTCCAATTTTTGTGAGGTAATATTTTTTAAACTAAATATAAATTAATGAATCCAATTACAGTTAACTAAATAGTAGTTAATAATAAGTTGATAATTAGTATACATTTGGCAGAATTTCATGCATACATGGAATGAAATGCTTAAGAAAAATGACGATTTTAAGCTAAGGATAAGATTTCACTTAAGATGTTTCTGGAATACGACCCCTGATGGGCATCAGCTACCACTCTGCATATCGCCCTGTACCTAAGTCGAATAATTATGTGAATCGAAAATGTTGACTCTGCGATGGCAAGTAAATATTTGTTTTGCTTAAACTGTACTGAATTGTGTAAAAGATTTAAAGAAAATGGATTTTGTTGAGCCCGATTGCGGTCAGCTCGACTTAGTTGTCACAATGGTTGTTTGGGGTGTGAGTGCATATGTGCGTGCGATCGTCTTATCTTGTCAGGACTGTTAATCCAACATTCATTAGGGAATTTAACAATTGTTTGCCACAAATGTTCACCACATTGAGACGGCATGTCGCGGGCAAGACCTGTGTCCCTGAGCTTAAAGGTCAAGGTCACACTTGGAGGTCAAAGGTCAAATATGGGCATAATACAGCTTTTGTCCGTGTTAAAAGATACATAATCCTCTAGTGCAGTGTAACCTCTGTTGTACAGGGCAAAAGTTTATGTTACATATTCCTCTAGAGCAGTGTTACCTCTGTTATACAAGGAAAATCTCAATGTAACAGACTCCTCTAGTGCAGTGTAACCTCTGTTGTACAGAGCAAATGTCAACGTTCCATTATCCTCTAGTGCAGTGTAACCTCTGTTGTTACAGGGTGAGGTTCAGTGTTACTTATTTGCCTTAGGCAGTGTAACCTCTGTTGTTACATGGCATGGTTTAATGTTAAATACTTCACCTAGCGTAGTGTAACCTGTTGTTACGGGGTAAGGGTCAATGTTACATACTCCCATTCTGTAATGTAACCTAGGGCTTACTCTGCCATTCACCAAATTAGCCAGTGGTTAAACATTTAAACATTTGGCTAAAGAAATTTCCATTTGGCTACAACTTTTTCTTTATATTCACACAATAAAATACATGAAATAAGTAAGATGCCAACAAAGTATGGTAAGTTTGGCTAAATAAATTTCAAGCCAGAGGGACAGTCTTCATGAAACTCTGTCGGACCTACGGACCTGACCGTCTAAATTTGTCAAGGTCCTAAAGAAATTTCAAGTTTGTCGATCCAAAATGTCTGCCTAAAATATTTTCTATCAAATCAAAAGTTAAACAGCACACGGTCATATTAACATCTAAATTTAAATTACACGATGCGTATTTCGATTGCAATTAAAAAACACAGATGACCTCGTATCAGTACAGTAAGGACGCCATAAGATTCAGTGTTAGATTCTAGGATGCAACCATTTCCGTTTGCGTACGCATGTTTATCAAAGACAAAGAACGCCTACTCGGCAATTAACACATGCCCCTTCTGCACCAGTGTATCAATTATCCATATATTCTAGATGCAGGAGGAGTCAGTTTTACTACAGCCAAACCAGTCAGCCAATGAGAATGCGCAAATTTTCCAATATGCAAATGAGCGTCGTCGATAGAAAGTTTATCACGCCCTCAGTAAAGGGGCAAGTGATTTGTTACACCATCCCGTTAGGCAAGCGTTTTGTGATAAATCAATTACTGCAAATTAAAAGACTGCAATATAATTATTACTTGGGCGAAATGAACATTATTCTAATTATCTGAATTAATATGAACTTGACAAATTGTGTACGCCGATCGCGTCAAAAGTACGTCGTCATTTGTAAAAAAAATTACATCTACTATCTAGTGTTAAATAATAAAAGTATTATTCCAAATCATCCATGTATACTAATTATATGCAAAAACTTTGGCTGAGGCAACCTTTTAATGTTAGCAAGAGTAGTGGCAGTACACTTGTCGAAAGTGGATTTGAAAGTAAATAATTTCCAATTTATCAAAAATGTTTTGTTATTTCTTTTTAATAAATACAATCCTTTTAAATTGTTTTATTACCGGTAATCAACAAACATTAAGATTTTCGACACAAAGCAGTATTTGTAGTTTTGTGATTCAAAGAGTGGGTGGGGTGAACATTACTTGGACGGTTCCGAGTTTTGGGAAGACTGAGGGGGAGCCCTGTGAAACCTGTTGTACATTGCAAGGTTTATAGTTTCAGACTTAGCTAGTTTAGTCTAACCTCTGTTGTAAGGCCATGGCTCAATGTGACATTCTCCTCTAGAGTATTCTAACCTCTGTTGTAGGGCCATGGCTCAATGTGACATTCTCCTCTAGAGTATTCTAACCTCTGTTGTAAGGCCATGGCTCAATGTGACATTCTCCACTAGTGTATTCTAACCTCTGTTGTAAGGCCATGGCTCAATGTGACATTCTCCTCTAGAGTATTCTAACCTCTGTTGTAGGGCCATGGCTCAATGTGACATTCTCCTCTAGAGTATTCTAACCTCTGTTGTAAGGCCATGGCTCAATGTGACATTCTCCTCTAGAGTATTCTAACCTCTGTTGTAGGGCCATGGCTCAATGTGACATTCTCCACTAGTGTAGTCTAACCTCTGTTGTAAGGCCATGGCTCAATGTGACACTCTCCTCTAGTATAGTCTAAACTCTGTTGTAAGGCCATGGCTCAATGTGACATTCTCCACTGGAGTATTCTACCCTTTGTTGTAAAGCCATTGCTCAATGTGACATTCTCCTCTAGTATAGTCTATCCTCTGTTTTCAGGCCATGGCTCAATGTGACATTCTCCTCTGGAGTAGTCTAACCTCTGTTGTAAGGCCATGGCTCAATGTGACATTCTCCTCTGGAGTAGTTTAACCTCTGTTGTAAGGCCATGGCTCAATGTGACATTCTCCTCTAGTATAGTCTACCCTCTGTTGTAAGGCCATGGCTCAATGTGACATTCTCCTAACTTCTGTTGTAAGGCCATGGCTCAATGTGACATTCTCCACTAGTGTAGTCTAACCTCTGTTGTAAGACCATGACTCAATGTGACATTCTCCTCTGGAGTAGTCTAACCTCTGTTGTAAGGCCACGGCTCAATGTGACATTCTCCACTGGAGTATTCTACCCTCTGTTGTAAGGCCATGACTCAATGTGACATTCTCTTCTGGAGTAGTTTAACCTCTGTTGTAAGGCCATGGCTCAATGTGACATTCTCCTCTAGTGTAGTCTAACCTCTGTTGTAAGGCCATGGCTCAATGTGACATTCTCCTCTGGAGTAGTTTAACCTCTGTTGTAAGGCCATGGCTCAATGTGACATTCTCCTCTGGAGTAGTCTTACCTCTGTTGTAAGGCCATGGCTCAATGTGACATTCTCCACTTGTGTAGTCTACCCTCTGTTGTAAGGCCATGGCTCAATGTGACATTCTCCACTAGGGTAGCCTAACCTCTGTTGTAAGGCCATGGCTCAATGTGACATTCTCCACTAGTGTAGTCTAACCTCTGTTGTAAGGCCATGGCTCAATATCACATTCTCCACTAGTATAGTCTGACCTCTGTTGTAAGGCCATGGCTCAATGTGACATTCTCCTCTAGTGAAGTCTAACCTCTGTTGTAAAGCCATTGCTCAATGTGACATTCTCCTCTAGTGTAGTCTACCCTCTGTTGTAAGGCCATTGCTCAATGTGACATTCTCCTCTAGTATAGTCTAACCTCTGTTGTAAGGCCATGGCTCAATGTGACATTCTCAACTAGTATAGTCTAAACTCTGTTGTGAGGCCATGGCTCAATGTGACATTCTCCACTAGTGTAGTCTAACCTCTGTTGTAAGGCCATGACTCAATGTGACATTCTCCTCTAGTGTAGTCTAACCTCTGTTGTAAGGCCATGGCTCAATGTGACATTCTCCTCTAGTATAGTCTAACCTCTGTTGTAAGGCCATGGCTCAATGTGACATTGTCCTCTAGTATAGTCTAACCTCTGTTGTAAGGCCATGGCTCTATGTGACATTGTCCTCTGGAGTAGTCTAACCTCTGTTGTAAGGCCATGGCTCAATGTGACATTCTCATCTAGAGTAGTATACCCTCTGTTGTAAGGCCATGGCGCAATGTGACATTCTCCACTAGTGTAGTCTAACCTCTATTGTAAGGCCATGGCTCAATGTGACATTCTCCACTAGTGTCGTCTAACCTCTGTTGTAAGGCCATGGCTCAATGTGACATTCTCCTCTGGAGTAGTCTAACCTCTGTTGTAAGGCCATGGCTCAATGTGACATTCTCATCTAGAGTAGTCTACCCTCTGTTGTAAGGCCATGGCTCAATGTGACATTCTCCACTAGTATAGTCTACCCTCTGTTGTAAGGCCATGGCTCAATGTTACATTCTCCACTAGTGTAGTCTAACCTCTGTTGTAAGACCATGGCTCAATGTGACATTCTCCTCTACTATAGTCTAACCTCTGTTATTACAGGGCAAGGTGATGGCCTCGATGTTCTACGAGGTGAGCACTCGTACAAGCTGCTCCTTCTCCGCGGCCATGCAGCGCCTCGGTGGCTCTGTGATCCACTTTGATGAGGCCACATCGTCAGTGAAGAAGGGCGAGTCAATGGACGGTGAGAGTCTTTTCATGAATTTGATTAAATACATTGATACTGTCACACACTTCTCTGAGTAGGGATTGAACTTAGTAGATTGCTCTCTGAGTAGGGAATGAACATAGTAGATTGCTCTCTGAGTAGGGAATGAACTTAGTAGATTGCTCTCTGAGTAGGGAATGAACTTAGTAGATTCCTTTCTTAGTAGGGAAATGAACTTAGTAGATTGCTCTCTGAGTAGGGAATAAACTTAGTAGATTCCTTTCTTAGTAGGAAATGAACTTAGTAGATTGCTCTCTGAGTAGAGAATGAACTTACAATGTGCCAATCACAAGGTGGACATCATATCCATTACACCACTGAAACTGACATAAGAATTTCACTATCTTTATGGTATTAATTCCAAATGGGTTTCTGCTTGTGGTATCTGTGTGTTATTTAACCCAAATTGGGATCTGCTCCTGGTATCTGTGTGTTATTTAACCCAAGTGGGGATCTGGTTGTGGTATCTGTGTGTTATGTAACACAATTGGGGATCTGCTCGTGGTATCTGTGTGTTATTTAACCCAAATAAGGATCTGCTCGTGGTCTCTTTGTGTTATTTAACCCAAATGGGGATCTGCTTGTAGTATCTGTGTGTTATTTAACCCTAATGCGGATCTTCTTGTGGTATTTGTGTGTTATTTAATCCAAATGGGGATCTGCTTGTGGTATCTGTGTGTTATTTAACACAAATGGGGATCTGCTTGTGGTATATGTGCGTTATTTAACCCAAATGGGGATCTGCTTGTGGTATCTGTGTGTTATTTAACACAAATGGGGATCTGCTTGTGTATTTAAGTGTTATTTAACCCAAATGGGGATCTGCTTGTGGTATCTGTGTGTTATTTAACCCAAATTGGGATCTGCTTGTGGTATCTGTGTGTTATTTAACACAAATGGGGATCTGCTTGTGGTATTTGTGTGTTATTTAACCCAAATGGGGATCTGCTCGTGGTATCTGTGTGTAATTTAACCCAAATGGGGATCTGCTTGTGGTATCTGTGCGTAATTTAACCCAAATGGGGATCTGCTTGTGGTATCTGTGTGTTATTTAACACAAATGGGGATCTGCTTGTGGTATCTGTGTGTTATTTAACCCTAATGCGGATCTTCTTGTGGTATTTGTGTGTTATTTAACACAAATGGGGATCTGCTGGTGGTATCTGTGGGGATCTGCTTGTGGTATCTGTGTGTTATTTAACCCAAATGGGGATCTGCTTGTGGTATCTGTGTGTTATTTAACCCAAATGGGGATCTGCTTGTGGTATTTGTGTGTTATTTAACCCAAATTGGGATTTGCTTGTGGTATCTGTGTGTTATTTAACCCAAATTGGGATCTGCTTGTGGTATCTGTGTGTTATTTAACCCAAATTGGGATCTGCTTGTGGTATCTGTGTGTTATTTAACCCAAATTGGGATCTGCTTGTGGTATCTGTGTGTTATTGAACAGGGTTTGCACTGGTCTTGAAAAGTCCCTAAAAACGTAGTTGCTCTTGAAAAGTCCTTAAATTGGGTATGGCCTTGAACAAATGCCAAAATGGTACTTGAATTCGACACAGAGTCCTCGAATTTCTGAAAACAACCTTGAATTTACATTTGCCATGATCCAAGTATAAGTACACGAAAAAATACAAGACGAGCGTTGAGGTTGTTTTTTTTGCAAAAAAAAGTTTGTCCACGCGGAAGTATTAATACGCTGTAGGAACATTATAATTTGGTTAAGAATTGAGGCCTTGTGTACGTCATAATTGCAAATGGCGGCACCCAGTGAAAATTATCTTGATAGGTAAACACGGAAAACAATTGTTCATTCAAACAGTTGGTTGAAGTCAATTCAATCTGATTGAATTGAATTAAGGCCAAGCAAATTATCAATGTTCTGTTAAAACGGTAAATTTTTCTACATGGGCGAAAGTGAACTGTGGACACATAAAAGTAGACTGCAGATGTATAGTAGTCGAAAATGTAAAAAAATGTTGAACTTACTCCGCCTTTTGCAAATGATGGCATGTTTTTCACGAAGCAAGAGGACTACATACACGTTTTAAACTAAGACAAAGCTGCCAAAGTGATAGTGGACGCATGTGGACTTTACAGTGACCAATCATCATTCTATAACTAAAATTGCACATGCACATTTTTGTGCAAGTTCCTAGGCAGAGTACCATTGCAGGCAAATTAAGTTACTTGTAGCTTTCATATATTTGGCAGTGTTAGGAATCGCTTCTTAAATTTCTAGAAATCCATAAGTCTAAGCATCCAATTCTTGGTTTGATTCAGTGATGTTTTGGTATTGTAGTTGTGTTGCACATATTTGTATTTAACAGTGAAGGCTACTGATTATTTTGTAAAGATAATATTTTGTCTTCAACATTTCAGGTAATTTGATGTAAAAATAACATATAAACTGGTCCCAAATGTTAAAGTGGCTTATAGATGACTGCAAGGTTTTTAAAGTATATAACCTTTAAATATTTGCCTTGAAAATTACAATTCTGCCCTTGAAAAGTCCTTGAATTTGTATGCAAGACTTGAGAATGAACTATGTTTAACATTAAAGGGGATCTGTTTGTAGTATCTGCATGTTATTTAACCGAAATAGGGATCTGCTTGTGGTTTCTGTGTGTTCTTTAACCCAAATGGAGATCTGCTTGTGTATCTGTGTGTTATTAACCTAAATGGGGATCGGCTTGTAGTATCTGTATGTTATTTAACAGAAATAGGGATCTGCTTGTGGTTTCTGTGTGTTATTTAACCCAAATGGAGATCTGCTTGTGGTATCTGTGTGTTATTTAATCCCAATGGGGATCTGCTTGTGGTTTCTGTGTGTTATTTAACCCAAATGGAGATCTGCTTGTGTATCTGTGTGTTATTAACCTAAATGGGGATCGACTTGTAGTATCTGTATGTTATTTAACAGAACTAGGGATCTGCTTGTGGTTTCTGTGTGTTATTTAACCCAAATGGAGATCTGCTTGTGGTATCTGTGTGTTATTTAACCCCAATGGGGATCTGCTTGTAGCATCTGTTTAGTTTTAATTACAAATGGGAATCTTCATGTATTGCCTGTGTGTTATTTAACCCTAAAGGGGATCTGCTTGTGGTATCTGTGTGTTATTTAACCCAAATGTGGATCTGCTTGTGGTAGTTGTGTGTTATTTAACACAAATGGGGATCTGCTTGTGGTATTTGTGTTATTTAATACAAATGGGGATGTGCTTGTGGTATCTGTGTGTTATTTGGCCCAAATAAGAATCTGCTGGTGGTATCTTGTGTTATTTTACCAAAATGGGGATCTGCTTGTGGTATCTGTGTGTTATTTAATCCCAATGGGGATCTGCTTGTGGTTTCTGTGTGTTATTTAACCCAAATGGAGATCTGCTTGTGTATCTGTGTGTTATTAACCTAAATGGGGATCGGCTTGTAGTATCTGTATGTTATTTAACAGAACTAGGGATCTGCTTGTGGTTTCTGTGTGTTATTTAACCCAAATGGAGATCTGCTTGTGGTATCTGTGTGTTATTTAACCCCAATGGGGATCTGCTTGTAGCATCTGTTTAGTTTTAATTACAAATGGGAATCTTCATGTATTGCCTGTGTGTTATTTAACCCTAAAGGGGATCTGCTTGTGGTATCTGTGTGTTATTTAACCCAAATGTGGATCTGCTTGTGGTAGTTGTGTGTTATTTAACACAAATGGGGATCTGCTTGTGGTATTTGTGTTATTTAATACAAATGGGGATGTGCTTGTGGTATCTGTGTGTTATTTGGCCCAAATAAGAATCTGCTGGTGGTATCTTGTGTTATTTTACCAAAATGGGGATCTGCTTGTGGTATCTGTGTGTTATTTAACCCAAATTGGGATCTGCTTGTGGTATCTGTGTGTTATTTAACACAAATGGGGATCTGCGTGTGTATCTGTGTGCTATTTAACCAAAATGGGGATCTGCTTGTAGCATCTGTATGGTTTTAAACCCAAATGGGGATCTGCTTGTGGTATTTGTGTATTATTTAACCTAAATGGGGATCGGCTTGTGATATCTGTGTGTCATTTAACCGAAATAGGGATCTGCTTGTGGTATCTGTGTGTTATTTAACCCAAATAGGGATCTGCTTGTAGCATCTGTTTGGTTTTAGTTCCAAATAGGGATCTGCATGTAGTATCTTTGTGTTATTTAACCCAAATAGGGATCTGCTTGTAGCATCTGTTTGGTTTTTATTCCAAATAGGCATCTGCTTGTGGTATCTGTGTGTTATTTAACCCAAATAGGGATCAACTTGTGGTATCTGTGTGTTATTTAACCCAAATCTGGGATCTGCTAGTAGCATCAATTTGGTTTTAATTCCAAATGGGGATCTGCTTGTAGTATCTGTGTGTTATTTAACCTAAATGGGGATCGGCTTGTAGTATCTGCATGTTATTTAACCGAAATATGGATCTGCTTGTGGTTTCTGTGTGTTATTTAACCCAAATGGGGATCTGCTTGTAGCATCTGTTTGGTTTTAATTCCAAATGGGGGTCTGCATGTAGTATCTGTGTGTTATTTAACCCAAATTGGGATCTGCTTGTAGTATCTGTATGGTATTAAACCCAAATGTGGATCTGCTTGTAGAATCTGTATGGTATTAAAGCCAAACGGGGATCTGCTTGTAGAATCTGTATGGTATTAAAGCCAAACGGGGATCTGCTTGTAGTATCTGTATGGTATTAAAGCCAAACGGGGATCTGCTTGTAGAATCTGTATGGTATTAAAGCCAAACGGGGATCTGCTTGTAGTATCTGTATGGTATTAAATCCAAACGGGGATCTGCTTGTATTATCGGTATGGTATTAAAGCCAAATTGGGATCTGCTTGTAGTATCTGTATGGTATTAAAGCCAAACGGGGATCTGCTTGTAGTATCTGTATGGTATTAAAGCCAAACGGGGATCTGCTTGTAGTATCTGTATGGTATTAAAGCCAAATTGGGATCTGCTTGTAGTATCTGTATGGTATTAAAGCCAAACGGGGATCTGCTTGTAGAATCTGTATGGTATTAAAGCCAAACGGGGATCTGCTTGTAGAATCTGTATGGTATTAAAGCCAAACGGGGATCTGCTTGTAGTATCTGTATGGTATTAAAGCCAAACGGGGATCTGCTTGTAGTATCGGTATGGTATTAAACCAAATTGGGATCTGCTTGTAGTGTCTGTATGGTATTAAAGCCAAATTGGGATCTGCTTGTAGTATCTGTACGGTATTAAAGCCAAATTGGGATCTGCTTGTAGTATCTGTATGGTATTAAAGCCAAATTGGGATCTGCTTGTAGTATCTCTATGGTATTAAACCCAAATTGGGATCTGCTTGTGTTATCGGTATGTTATTGAACATGTTGGTACACTTGTAGACACGGTACAGATAATGAGTGGCTACAGCGATGTGTTGGTGATCCGGCACCCCCTACCTGATGCGGTCCAGTGTGCGGCGGCTATCTGCCTACGTCCAGTGATCAACGCGGGAGATGGTACGGGCGAGCATCCCAGCCAGGCCCTGCTGGATGTGTTTACCATCAGAGAGGAGATTGGCACAGTGAATGGTCTGACGGTATGAAATTAGGTTTGTTACTGTACAGTGTACAGTGGCACAGTGAATGGTCTGACGGTATGAAGTTAGGTTTGTTACTGTACAGTACAAGGGAAAGATCTATGATCAGAAAAGGTACAGTGTGCTCCTCAAAAGGAGCAGGGGTGGGGGGGGTCCTTTGATTTTTTTCTAATAATAGCACCAATTTAAACACTGCTATTTAAAACAAACTCCATATTTAACAAATATAAATACCATCAGCATTATCGTGTCATATATTAATGAGACCAATCAAATGTAGTGCTTAAAAATGATTGAGCTTATGAAAATAGTAATTACACCTGTATCATCTTCTAGAAAAACGTGTTTGTGCCAATTTATGACACGTCCAGTTCAAAACACTTAAAAACACCCAACATTCGGCACAGCAGATATTTTGTGTTATACAGTAGATAATGATAGCTTATACAGTGGATCACCATTATTTTGAACACCTTTAAACTGAATTTCAAAGTTTGTTACCGGTCCCGATAGTTTTTTGCTTGATTTAATTTGAAATTTTTTGTGTAATTGGAACTTCGCTTTTTTTAATTCTTGTTATTTGGAACCCATTAAAGCAGCAGTCTAGAAACATGTTTATAAAAATAAAACATTGCAGAAATCGTTTCAAATGGACATCTTACCAATCAAAATACTAAAAAAATGCATTGAAATCGGTAAAATAATAACGTTTTGGTTAACTTTTTATGGTATAGTTATCTGTTTGCGATAGCATGTACATTCGCGTATATTCCATTCGTACCAAGCGTTTCTGAACATAGACAATGTCATTATAAAATGCCTTACGTAAATAAGAAACAGTTTTCAGTTGAATAAACGTCATTAACGTTCATAAGAACTAATGCCTATTTAAGATTATTGAATTATATTCAATGGACTGCGGCTTTAATTTGGTCAAAACTTAAGTGTATTGACCAGTCGAAATTCGAAGTGTAAATCATGCAGATCAACATATATTATTCACATGTTTATAGTTCAAACTTGTTCAAACAGTGCTATGTAATATAACGTAACCACTTTCAATTTTTAATGTAGTTTTGCAATTTATTTAACATTAATTGATATAAAGAGATTCTAGAAATGTTTCATTCAAATAATCGTTAATTCAAAGTTTTGTATTGGCCCTGACGGCATTGAATTAATAACATTTGATTGTTGTTCAATTGTTCAACTTCTGAGTGCACTAAGCATAGGTTATGCTACTGTTGTTCAGTTGTTCAAATTCTGAGTGCAATAAGCGTAGGTTATGCTATTGTTGTCCAATTGTTCAAATTCTGAGTGCGATAAGCGTAGGTTATGCTACTGTTGTTCAATTGTTCAAATTCTGAGTGCAGTAAGCGTAGGTTATGCTACTGTTGTTCAATTGTTCAAATTCTGAGTGCGATAAGCGTAGGTTATTCTACTGTTGTTCAATTGTTCAAATTCTGAGTGCAATAAGCGTAGGTTATGCTACTGTTGTTCAATTGTTCAAATTCTGAGTGCGATAAGCGTAGGTTATTCTACTGTTGTTCAATTGTTCAAATTCTGAGTGCGATAAGCGTAGGTTATGCTACTGTTGTTCAATTGTTCAAATTCTGAGTGCAATAAGCGTAGGTTATGCTACTGTTGTTCAATTGTTCAAATTCTGAGTGCAGTAAGCGTAGGTTATGCTACTGTTGTTCAATTGTTCAAATTCTGAGTGCAGTAAGCGTAGGTTATGCTACTGTTGTTCAATTGTTCAAATTCTGAGTGCGATAAGCGTAGGTTATTCTACTGTTGTTCAATTGTTCAACTTCTGAGTGCAGTAAGCGTAGGTTATGCTACTGTTGTTCAGTTGTTCAAATTCTGAGTGCAGTAAGCATAGGTTATGCTACTGTTGTTCAGTTGTTCAAATTCTGAGTGCAGTAAGCATAGGTTATGCTACTGTTGTTCAGTTGTTCAAATTCTGAGTGCAATAAGCGTAGGTTATGCTACTGCTGTTAAATTGTTCAAATTCTGAGTGCAGTAAGCGTAGGTTATGCTACTGTTGTCCAATTGTTCAACTTCTGAGTGCAGTAACTGTAGGTTCTGCTACTGCTGTTCAATTGTTCAAATTCTGAGTGCAGTAAGCATAGGTTATGCTACTGCTGTTCAGTTGTTCAAATTCTGAGTGCAGTAAGCGTAGGTTATGCTACTGCTGTTCAATTGTTCAAATTCTGAGTGCAGTAAGCATAGGTTATGCTACTGCTGTTCAATTGTTCAACTTCTGAGTGCAGTAACTGTAGGTTCTGCTACTGCTGTTCAATTGTTCAACTTCTGAGTGCAGTAACTGTAGGTTCTGCTACTGCTGTTCAATTGTTCAACTTCTGAGTGCAGTAACTGTAGGTTCTGCTACTGCTGTTCAATTGTTCAACTTCTGAGTGCAGTAACTGTAGGTTCTGCTACTGCTGTTCAATTGTTCAAATTCTGAGTGCAGTAACTGTAGGTTCTGCTACTGCTGTTCAATTGTTCAAATTCTGAGTGCAGTAACTGTAGGTTCTGCTACTGCTGTTCAATTGTTCAACTTCTGAGTGCAGTAACTGTAGGTTCTGCTACTGCTGTTCAGTTGTTCAAATTCTGAGTGCAGTAAGCATAGGTTATTCTACTGTTGTTCAATTGTTCAACTTCTGAGTGCAGTAAAAGTATAGGTTATGCTACTGCTGTTCAATTTTTCAACTTTTGAGTGCAGTATGGGAAGGTTATGCTACTGTTGTTCAATATTGTTCAATTTTTATGCACCCTTCCTATGATGGCGTGCCAGATTGGTGCCTTTTAATTGTTCAATTAGTGGGCATAGTAAGCATAAGTATGCCCCTGGCTATAATGTCTTGTTTGATTTCTAGATCACTATGGTGGGGGACCTGAAGCACGGACGGACGGTGCACTCCCTGGCCAAGCTGCTCACGAACTACCGAGTGAATTTGCTCTACGTCTTCCCGGGCAACTTACGAATGCCTGCTGATGTTGTCAGCTATGTCAGGAGTAAGGGTGTGTATGTTGTTGTCTCCTTCAGTCCTTGGTCCTAGTATTTAGCATTAGTACTAGGATTTGGTAGGTAACATTAGGTGCAAAGGTACATATTCACTGTGTTATGGGGCTTTGTGGTTGTTGTCCTGTGCAGGTCTATGTCTGTCAGAAATGACATGTTTTCCTTATGAGCTTCATGGATATGAAGCCCCTGTGTCTCCATCTGTCCCTTGTAGGCATCAATCAGCAAGAGGTGTCATCTAACAAGGCTTTTCATTGGTCAATATTTGATCTGTCCCATGCAGGCATCAACTAGCAGGAAGTGTTATCTAACAAGGCTTTTCATTGGTCAATATTTTATCTGTCCCATGCAGGCATCAACCAGCAGGAAGTGTTATCTAACAAGGCTTTTCATTGGTCAATATTTTTTCTGTCCCATGCAGGCATCAACCAGCAGGATGTGTTATCTAACAAGGCTTTTCATTGGTCAATATTTTATCTGTCCCTGCAGGCATCAACCAGCAGGAAGTGTTATCTAAGAAGGCTTTTCATTGGTCAATATTTATCTGTCCCATGCAGGCATCAACCAGCAGGAAGTGTTATCTAACAAGGCTTTTCATTGGTCAATATTTTTTCTGTCCCATGCAGGCATCAACCAGCAGGAAGTGTTATCTAACAAGTCTTTTCATTGGTCAATATTTTATCTGTCCCATGCAGGCATCAATGAGCAGGAAGTGTTATCTTACGAGTCTTTTCATTGGTCAATATTTTATCTGTCCCACGCAGGCATCAACCAGCAGGAAGTGTTATCTAACCAGGCTTTTCATTGGTCAATATTTTATCTGTCCCATGCAGGCATCAACCAGCAGGATGTTTCATCTAACGAGGCTTTTCATTGGTCAATATTTTATCTGTCCCTTGCAGGCATCAACCAGCAGGATGTGTCATCTAACGAGGCTTTTCATTGGTCAATATTTTATCTGTCCCATGCAGGCATCAACCAGCAGGATGTGTCATCTAACGAGGCTTTTCATTGGTCAATATTTTATCTGTCCCTTGCAGGCATCAACCAGCAGGAAATGTTATCTAATGAGGCTTTTCATTGGTCAATATTTTATCTGTCCCTTGCAGGCATCAACCAGCAGGAAGTGTTATCTAACAAGGCTTTCCATTGGTCAATATTTTATCTGTCCCTTGCAGGCATCAACCAGCAGAAAGTGTTATCTAACAAGGCTTTTAATTGGTCAATATGTTATCTGTCCCTTTCAGGCATCAACCAGCAGGAGGTGTCGAGTTTGGAGGAGGCCCTGCTTGATACGGACGTGCTTTACATGACCCGCATTCAGAAGGAGCGTTTCACCTCACCCCAGGAGTATGAACAGGTAGACAGACACACATAGACTGTACAGTGTTTGATAACACTTTCATATCCTTGATAACACTTTAATTTTCTTGACAACACTATTTGCCTGGCGGCACTTGTATTTCCTTGATGACAACCATATTTCTTTTAAAAATTGAATTTCTGTGACAAAACTTTTATCACCTTGATAGCGCTCGCATTTCACTTACAACACTTGTATTTCCTTGAAAACACTCAATTTTCTATGACAACACTCTCATTATGCCCCCCATCGAAGATGGCGGGGTATATTGGTTTGCTAATGTCTGTAGGTCGGTCGGTAGACCACTTTCGTTTCCGTTCTCTGAGTTCGACAGTTTTCATCTTATCTTCACTAAACTTCATGAAAATGTTTGTGGCCATAATAGCTAGGTCAAGTTCGATAACCAGCCAAATCGCCCTTTTAATTTTGGAGTTATGGTCTTTGAATTATCTAAAATTTGCCATTTTAGCCGTTTCCGCTCTCTAAGTCAAACAGTATTCATCAAATCTTCAACAAACTTCATGAAAATGTTTGTAGTAATATTATCTAGGTCAAGTTTGATAATCAGCCAAATCGCCCCAGGAATTGTGGAGTTATGGCCCTTGAATTATCTCAAATTAGCCTTTTTTGCCATTTTAACTCTCTGTGTCCAACAGTTTCCATCCAATCTTCACCATAATCAGCCAAATCGCCCTAGGAATTGTGGAGTTATTGCCTTTGAATTATCTTAAATTGGCCCTTTTATCGGTTTCTGTGCTTTAAGTTCAACAGTTTTCATCCGATCTTTACCAAACTTTATGAAAATGTTTGTTATGATAATATATTGGCCATGTTTGATAACCAGTCAAATCAGCACAGGAATTGTGGAGTTATTGCCCTTGAATTATCAGAAATATGCCGTTTTAGCGGTTTCCAACACTCTTCATCCAATCTTCACCAAACTTCATGGACATGTTTGTGGGCATAATATCTTGGCCAGGTTTAATTATCAGCCAAATGAACCCAGGAATTGGAGTTATTGCCCATGATTATCTAAAATTAGCCTTTTTAGCTATTTTAACCTAGAGGGGGGCATAACTGTTTTACAAACAGCTCTTGTTCCTGCTAACAATGCTTACAATTTATGACAATTTCAATATTTACTTGACATCAGCCACGTTTCCATGCAACGCTTATCTTTTATGGACAGCACTCACCTTTCCTTGACAACACTTACATTTCCTGTACCATGCTCATATTCTAAGGACAACACTTAAATGTACATTTCCTTTACTACACTCATATTGCCTGGACAACACTGACATGCCATTAACCACACTCATATTTCTGTGAAAACACATTTCCTTTACCACACACATTTTCTCAGGACAACACTTACATTTCCTTTACCACCCGCATATTCTCAGGACAACATTTACATTTCCTTTACCACACAAATATTCTCAGGACAACATTTACATTTCCTTTACCACACAAATATTCTCAGGACAACATTTACATTTTCTTTACCACACAAATATTCTCAGGACAACATTTACATTTCCTTTACCACCCGCATATTCTCAGGACAACATTTACATTTCCTTTGCCACCAACATATTCTAAGGACAACACATTTCCTTTACCACCAGCATATTCTCAGGACAACACTTACATTTCCTTTACCACACTCATATTGCCTGGACAACACTGACATGTCACTTACATTTCTTTTACCACCCACATATTCTCAGGACAACACTTACATTTCCTTTACCACACTCATATTGCCATTGACAACAATGACATGTCACTTACATTTCCTTTACCACACACATATTCTCAGGACAACACTTACATTTCCTTTACCACACACATATTCTCAGGACAACACTTACATTTCAACACTTACATTTCCTTTACCACAAACATATTTTCAGGACAACACTTACATTTTCTATACCACACACATATTCTCACGACAACACTTCCATTTCCTTTACCACCCACATATTCTCGGGACCACACTTACATTTCCTTTACCACACACACATTGTCAGGACAACACTTACATTTCCTTTACGACACACATTTTCTCAGGACAACACTTACATTTTCTTTACCACACACATATTCTCATGACAACACTTACATTTCCTTTACCACACACATATTCTCTGGACAACACTTACATTTCCTTTACCACACACATATGCTCAGGACAACACTTACATTTCCTTTACCACACACATATTCTCGGGACAACACTTACATTTCCTTTACCACCCACCTATTCTCACGACAACACTTACATTTCCTTTACCACACGCATATTCTCAGGACAACACTTACATTTCCTTTACCACCCACCTATTCTCAGGACAACACATTTCCTTTACCACACACATATTCTCAGGACAACACATTTCCTTTACCACACACATTTTCTCAGGACAACACATTTCCTTTACCACACACATATTCTCAGGACAACACTTACATTTCCTTTACCACACGCATATTCTCAGGACAACACTTACATTTCCTTTACCACCCACATATTTTAAGGACAACACATTTCCTTTACCACACACATATTCTCATGACAACACATTTCCTTTACCACCCACACATTCTCATGACAACACTTACATTTCCTTTACCACCCACACATTCTCAGGACAACACTTACATTTCCTTTACCACACACACATTCTCAGGACAACACTTACATTTCCTTTACCACACACATATTCTCTGGAAAACACTTACATTTCCTTTACCACACACATATTCTCAGGACAACACTTACATTTCCTTTGCCACACACATATTCTCAGGACAACACTTACATTTCCTTTACCACACACATATTCTCTGGACAACACTTACATTTCCTTTACCACACACATATTCTCAGGTCAACACTTACATTTCCTGAGCACACTCACATAAACATAAATTTCCTTTACAACACTAATTGTGTGATGCAATAAAAGAAAACTACCTTGTGTGTTTTCAGGCGTGTGGTAAGTTTGTGGTCACCCCAGAGCTGATGACGAAGGCTAAGAAGAAAATGGTGGTCATGCATCCGTTGCCCAGGAACTTTGAAATAAGGTAGGCAGACATTCAACAAACTGCTTATGTTTTTTTGGTTTGTATTAGTTTAGTGCAGTTAAACATTTAGAAGCTGATAAATCAGGGGCCGATCGGGGGGGGGGGGGCATAAACTTTTGATCGCGCCGTTATAACCCTTTAATGTTTCATTTGGGTCTGCAGTGATCAGCTTCAGATCCGATATCAAATATATAGGAGAAAACTTTGCACATCATCGTCATCGTAATCATCGTCATCATCACCAAATGCACTTTGTTTCACTGAATAAATTAATACTTTACAATATGTTCGAAAGACATGTTGGTTGCTCTGTATGTTGTACATCTGCTTTGGCAGTAAATTGCCCTTGTTTGATGTGCCTATCCACTAAACTGTATATGACATTTATCGTTATATATATCAGGAACATCTTTAAACATATAAAAATCCGTAAATTCAAACACAAACGCATCGAGAATTTTTGTATTATTCATTAACCGAATTGTAATGGTCTTTTTTCGAACTAAACTATTTATTGAGACAATGCTGTTTATACTTGTAAGTAGTCATTGATTTGACTTGAATTTCCACTTTAGATCATAATAATTCGAAACGTATTATTGTCTTTTTTGTGACATCCTGTGCCAACGGTCAGGGTGTATTGCATCTGACATGTTCACATAATATAGGAATTTTGAAAAGAAAACCATATCATCCACAAATAAAGGTATATTTACCAATTTTTTTGTCTACAGTTTATTGTTTTCAGTTAATTTTGGCGCCTGTACTACGGTGTACGTAAGAAATCGTAGGGGGCTGGCTAGGTCGGGTTTGTTATACTGAAGTTGATGCGTGTCTTTTACCAAATTGAGCTAGCAAAGGGAGCGAGAACAAAATTTAGCATAATTATCCAGTTTTTACCGTTTTGTATACGCCCTTATATGTATGGTCCGGACGTTTGGGGGGGGGGAGCCAGGTGCGCCCCCCCCCCCCCTGGAGCTGCTAGTGGATAAATAAACATGATATATCTTAAATATTAGCTAAACAAATTGCTATATATAAAACATGTAATTTATTAAAATTTACACGTTTGAGAAAGTTGGAAAACAATTGTAAAACTTTAAATTTCTGTTAAACTTTGAATTTCTGCATAAACAGAAGAATATTGAACATTTCAAAACAGAAACATGCTTATATTGTATGCAAGTAATATGCTGGCTTACAGAACAATATTGAACATTTCAAAACAGAAACATGCTTATATTGTATGCAAGTAATATGCTGGCTTACAGAACAATATTCAATATACCAAAAACAAAGTAAGATACCTATAGGTGCAAAAGTGTCTAAAATTTGATTTTTGAACCGCACAATAACTTTTCCACAGCAAGAATCAAATTATGTAAGTTTATGAGCTTTCCTGTCATATAGTACACAAAAGCTTAAATTATGAAATCACACAATTTCCTGTCCCCAATAACCCCAAAACCTGTATGTGCGTCTGATACTGATATTGTTGTTTTATAGCCCCACATTTGATTCGGACCCGCGTGCGGCGTACTTCCGACAGGCTGAGAACGGGATGTACGTGCGGATGGCGCTGCTGGCCCTGGTACTCGGCAAGGGATAAACAGGGAACCAGCCTGGGACTATAGCCACAAAGCTCCGTTGACAAATTTACTTTCCGCCTACAGTGGATTTATGTTTAGAAGAGACTTCCTTGAAACAGAACATACCATAAAAGCGGAATGTGCCGTCCTGGATTAGCCTGTGCAGACTGCGCAGGCTAATCCGGGACGACACTTTACGCACATGCATTAAGACCCGTTTTCCCACGGCGCGCCTCATATATAGGATCTGACACGAGTTGTCATTTCATACCATATTTTATTAAACGAGTTCAGGAATTTTGTTAGTAAGCGAGCCTTTGGCGAGCTTACTAACGAATTCCCTGGACGAGTTAAATAAAATATGGTACGAAATGACAACGAGTGTCAGATCTTTTTTATCACATACTTTTAAACGAAACAAAAATCTAATTGTACCAAAACATGTTGATAAATCCAAAAAGTTGTGTACTGAATTGATGACATTTCATGTTGATGACGTCATTTCACCAAAATAACGTCATGCGATTGGTCAGTCAAAGAATATGTAGCCAATGAAAACGCTCAAAATGTTATCTTACACATGTGTAAGATAGAAATATTTGTAATGGTTGTATTACACGGGAGACAAGGTATAGCATGTGATAAAACAGTGTACGTAGAATAGAGTGGTTGCAGGAATATTCTTTTTTTCTAACGTCTTGAGACTAAAAATTGATTGGTGAATATTTGCCCAGAATAAAAACATCGGGAGGCAAAATAGTTGATATGAGGCGCGTCGTGGGAAAACCGGACTTAATGCATGTGCGTAAAGTGTCATCCTGAATCAGCCTGTGCAGTCCGCACAGGCTGATCCAGGACTACACTTTCCGCTTTTATGGTATTTTCTGTTTCAAGAAAGTCTCTTCGAAACATAAATCCACTGTAGGCGGAAAGTGCCGTCCTGGATTAGCCTGTGCGGACTGCACAGGCTAATCCGAGACGACACTTTACGCACATGCATTAAGTCCGGTTTTCCTATGACGCGCCACATATTTATTTGATCCACGTATCTAAAAAAAACCCAAAGTAAACACATTATTAAATGATAAATAGACATACTTTGGTCTATAGTTATAGGCTTATAGCTAGAAAATATTAACTTGGCTCAGATCTTATGCATGAGCATATTACAAATTGATTTTGATGGATATATTAGTTTTCGTATTACAGTGATGCAAATTGGAGAATTTTTGCCAAAAAAACTGTTACTATAAAAATGCTGATAAAATATGTGTAACTTTGTAAAATGTACGCTGCATTTTATAACTAATTTAGTAATAATAATTCATGCATTAAATTATGCGAATAGAGTTCACATTGTGTCAGGCCTATTTGTCAGAGCTATACATGTATAAATTCCCTTTTGTTACTTTGTTTTAAGTGTTTCTGTACAATAATTTGTTTCTAAAAAATCAGTCTTCACAATAATATTTGGCAGGACTTGCCCATTCGGGCATAAGCCATACAATTGCAACTTGCTCGAATCCACATGATCTTGTCCGAAATTATTAAATAAAACCTAGAGATTATCTAAACAGTTCAACTGATTGCGATGATGTTCATATAGTCAGTCATATGGAAAGAAGTTTAGGTGATCATGATATATTTAGAGAACAAAATCTGGACATTTTTGTATATTTTTGGTAAATGAATCTTCTTGTTTCATAATTTTGCATCCTTTGTGTACTTGCCTTTTCGGGCAGACAAGTCAAAATTTTAACTTGCCAGAACAGATTTTTACTTGCTTCGGGCACGTGGGTTATTTCGAAGGCTGAAATTTTCTGTTTCTTAGGTGTTTTTATACAAGAATGTGTTTCTAAAATATTATGTTCCAAATTAAAACTTTCCTTTTTTTAAGGTTCATAATTTGTCGTGTGGGTAATTAAAGGTTTTTTTAAGCATGTTAGTATAATAAGAGTCATATATGCTTTGCAAAAGTTTAATGCTAAAGTTTAAGAAAGCATCGACAAAAACTCTAGGAAGTGAAGTGCAAAGAAATATTCATTTGATTCATTAATTAATGAATGTCAGATGATTATAAAACTGCCATTTGTCTTTGTAAACATACACACTGTAAAGAAAATTCGTTTAAGAAGTTAGTTATTTGCATTTTGTTAATTGGCTGTTGATTTGAGAGCAAAAGCACCTGTTCTTTATAACTTAATGTTGTCTATTAATTTATTAATCCCCCGCCGCAAAGTGGGAGGGGGGTTATAGGAATGCCCTTCAGCCGTCCGTCTGTCCGTCCGTAACATTTTCGTGTCCGCTCCATATCTCCTATACCCTTTGAATGATTTTCATGAAACTTGACTCAAATGTTTAGGTCATTGAGACGATGTGCAGAAGGCATGAGTCAGTCACGCCGGCTCAAGGTCAAGATCACACTTGAAGGTCAAATGTTTGAGCCTCCATTTCGTGTCCGCTCCATATCTTCTATACCCTTTGAAGGATTTTCATGAAACTTGGCTCAAATGTTTAGGTCATTGAGACGATATGCAGAAGACATGAGACAGTCACGCCGGCTCAAGGTCACACTTGAAGATCAAATGTTTGAGCCTGCATTTCGTGTCCGCTCCATATCGTCTATACCCTTTGAAGGATTTTCATGAAACTTGGCTCAAATGTTTAGGTCATTGAGACGATGTGCAGAAGGCATGAGTCAATCACGCTGGCTCAAGGTCACACTTGAAGGTCAAATATTCGTGCCTCCATTTCATGTCCGCTTTATATCTCCTATATACCCTTTGAAGGATTTTCATAAAACTTGGCTCAAATGTTTAGGTCATTGAGACGATATGTGCAGAAGGCATGAGTCAGTCAGGCTGGCTCAAGGTCAAGGTCACACTTGAAGGTCAAATATTCGAGCCTCCATTTCGTGTCCGCTCCATATCTCCTATGCCTTTTGAAGGATTTTCATGAAACTTGGCTCAAATTTTAAGGTCATTGAGATGATGTGCAGAAGGCATGGGCCTTTTACGCCAGCTCAAGGTCAAGGTCACACTTGAAGGTTAAATTTTTGAGCCTCCATTTTCGTGTCCGTTTTTTGTGTCCGCTCTATATCCCCTATACCCTTTGAAGGATTTTCATGAAACTTGCCTCAAATGTTTTGCTCATTGAGACCATGTGCAGAAGGCATAAGCCAGTCTATATCTCCTGTGCCCATTAAAGGATTTCATGAAACTTGCCTCAGATGTTTATCACATTAAGGCAATGTGCAGAAGGCACGAGGCAGTCAAGCTTCCTCAAGGTCAAGGTCACACTTGAAGGTCAAATGTTTGAGCCTTCATTTTTGTGTCTGCTCCATATCTCCTATGCCCTTTAAAGGATTGTCATAAAACTTGGCTCAAATGTTTATCACATTGAGGCCATGTGTAGAAGGCATGGAGCAGTCTTACCACCTCAAGGTCAAGGTCACACTTAAAGGTCAAATGTTTGAGCCTCCATTTTCGGTCAGTTCCATATCTCCTATGCCGTTTAAGGAGAGATATGGAGCTCAGTGAGATAATCAAAGTCACCTAAAATCTAATGAAGGATCACGGGGGGGGGGGGGCATATAGCTGTCTTTTGGACTGCCTTGTTTGGTATAAGATTGATTTGCTAAAGAAGTTATTGAGAATTTGAGAATTTTTGTTGTGTTGATAAATTTCAGAAAGTGCTGATACAGATTTCGATAGTATATGATCTATCATATCATGTTTTAACAGAATATTTTCGGATAATCAAATAATCATGGTAATTAAAAAAACTGTAAGGAATCATTTGAATTCCATTACTAAGTTAGTCAAACTAAGTACTTGAGTATACATGTAGTATACCATTTATTGTGTTATAATTTGAATCTCAATTTATGAATGCTGGTGTGTTTGTTTCTTGTTGTATATGAATTTGTAGGATCATTTATTCATTCGGATTCTTTATATTGTTTGTAAAAGGTATGTTGAAACTGCTCACTATGTTACTTTATCTGCATGTTTTTTATTAGTTAGGTGGAATAGTATGTTTCCCCTGGTAAACTTTGCTGGTATCTCATTGGGGCAAAAAACAAGCATTCTGTGTTTTGGGCAACCCGACACTACTTTAATAGTGAAAACCCCCCGACCCTTAAGTTTTAAGCGACGTTTGTTTGTTGTGAAATCCGTATTGACCAAAATGTGTCTTTTTAAAAAAGCTTTAAAAAAAAACCATTTCAACCCTACCTTACTTTTTTTTAAGACTGTTGCCTGAAACACGTAATTTATTGTTTTGGCCTGGGAGTGAGTACAGAAAAAGGGCCAATTAAATCCAATGTTACTTTATCTGCATGTTTTTTATTAGTTAGGTGGAATAGTATGTTTCCCCTGGTAAACTTTGCTGGTATCTCATTGGGGCAAAAAACAAGCATTCTGTGTTTTGGGCAACCCGACACTACTTTAATAGTGAAAACCCCCCGACCCTTAAGTTTTAAGCAACGTTTGTTTGTTGTGAAATCCGTATTGACCAAAATGTGTCTTTTTAAAAAAGCTTTTAAAAAAAACAATTTCAACCCTACCTTACTTTTTTTTAAGACTGTTGCCTGCAACACGTAATTTATTGTTTTGGCCTGGGAGTGAGTACAGAAAAACTTTATCTGCATGTTTTTTATTAGTTAGGTGGAATAGTATGTTTCCCCTGGTAAACTTTGCTGGTATCTCATTGGGGCAAAAAACAAGCATTCTGTGTTTTGGGCAACCCGACACTACTTTAATAGTGAAAACCCCCCGACCCTTAAGTTTTAAGCGACGTTTGTTTGTTGTGAAATCCGTATTGACCAAAATGTGTCTTTTTAAAAAAGCTTTAAAAAAAAACCATTTCAACCCTACCTTACTTTTTTTTAAGACTGTTGCCTGAAACACGTAATTTATTGTTTTGGCCTGGGAGTGAGTACAGAAAAAGGGCCAATTAAATCCAATGTTACTTTATCTGCATGTTTTTTATTAGTTAGGTGGAATAGTATGTTTCCCCTGGTAAACTTTGCTGGTATCTCATTGGCGCAAAAAACAAGCATTCTGTGTTTTGGGCAACCCGACACTACTTTAATAGTGAAAACCCGCCGACCCTCAAGTTTTAAGCAACGTTTGTTTGTTGTGAAATCCGTATTGACCAAAATATGTCTTTTTAAAAAAGCTTACTTTTTTTAAGACTGTTGCCTGCAACACGTAATTTATTGTTTTGGCCTGGGAGTGAGTACAGAAAAAGGGCCAATTAAATCCAATGTGGCATGTATTAAATCTAACGTTAAGCAGAATTTGGATTGTTACTCTGGTTTGAACAATTTATATATAGATGTTTATATTATATTATGTTTATGTGAATCATGTTTTGTGTCAAATACATTTTGTGTCTGGTATAATAATCTCTAAGTGGTGGCACATTAGGTTTTGGACAACAACATTTTAACGTATATGAAAGGGACATTGCCCATAACAATCGTAATAAAATTAGTAAATAATTGTACAATTATTATCAAATATTGATAAAATTTTATGATTTAGTTCATACAGTTGATAAATCAATTAAAATAATAACTTTGATATAGTGAAATCAACTAACTGTAATTGTTTTTGTAGGATCATTTTGGTGTTTGATTTTAATAAAAATGCTGGAGCCAGAGTTTGCATGCTGCGGATTTGGAATTGTGTATCAAAAGACAAATGTTTGGGGCCAAAAATTCAATTGTGTCTGATTATAAATTTGTGAAATTTTATGTTTAGAAATTTAATTTAGATCTCTTCTATACTTGTTTCAAGATATGTGGTTTAAAAATCTCAGAAAATGTGTTCATTTAAAAATCTCAGAAAATGTGTTCATTAATCAGGAATTCTTCTAGTTTGTTGTTGATTTATTGTGCGAAAGTGCTTAGATAAACTGTTGTTTATTGTGTGTTTATTTTTTTTATCATTCTCAATATGGCACCATTTTAGTCCAAATGACAACAAATATATTACTAAGTAAAATAAGTTTAGCAACAACTAGGATGTTAGCAAATTTGAAACACATCTTGAAATGAAAACAAGGCATTGTTTATTGGTCGTATTTTTAGCTCAACTGAGCACAACATGCTTTTGTGATCACCTTTCGTCTGTCGCGCTTGGTCCGTCGTGCGTCAACATTTTCATTCAAACAACAGCTCCTCCTAAACCGTTGGGCAGATTTTCACCAAACTTCACAGGAATGATCCTTGGGTGACCCTCTTTCAAAATTGTTCAATCTTTTCGGTCCGCTGTATATGTAGGTCACCAGAGCTAAAAATAGATTACAAAAGTGAAAACTTTAAAAATCTCTGAAACTGCATGGCTGATGGGTCCTCTACAAAAATTAATAAAATGATGCCCCTGGGGTCAATACTGGCCGCGCCCCGGGGGTGACATTGTTTATACAAACTTAAATAGCAAAATTACTTCAAAAATGTCCTCTGAAACTGCAAGGCCCAGTGGTTTCATATTTGGTATGTGGCATCCTCTATTGATCCTCTACAAAGATTGTTCAAATGATGCCCCTGGGGCCAAAACTGGCCACGCCCCGGGGGTCACATTGTTTATATAGACTTAAATAGCAACATGACTTTAAAAATCTTCTTTTATGAAACAGTGAGGCCCAGCGGTTTTATATTTGGTATGTAATATTGTATAGTGGTCCTCTACAAAGATTGTTCAAATGATGCCCCTGGAGAAAAAAGTGGCCACTCCCTGTGGGTCACATGTTTTATATAGACTATAAAAATCTCCTGAAACTGCATGACCCAGATCTTTATACTCAGGTAAGTGGTTTAGTTCATTTGGCCCTGTTGTTATAAGCCATTATGATGCCTTAAACTTAGGTGAGCCACCTAGGGCCATCGTGGCTCTCTTGTGTATTAGGGTGGAGCTTAAAACATAAAAAAAAATATAATCATTTTTTTTTTCGTCTTGCCCCCCAAATCTGTTCCTTATGATATAGAAACACTGTATGCAAAGTTTGATAAATAAATTCTTATGTCTACGGGTAGCTCAAGTACCTCAAAGATTACCAAAGTTATGAAAATACAACAAATTACACGATTTCTACTAGTACATTTCTAAATTTATTTTTAACAATACGGCATTGATTTTTAACACGGTAATAGTGTTCTGACAACGTATTTTAATAAGAATGTGGTCTGTTTGTTGTATACTTTATTGGCATCTACCAACAACGATCAAGATTTGAAAAAAGACACAGATTGAACTAAAGTTGTATTTAAAATATCCTATCTCCCCCAGCTCACTTTGGGTAGTAAGTATGTATAAATCAAAGACGGATCTAATGAAAGAATTAGGTTAACAAAACATTGTACATGTACCGTTTAACAGCTGAAACAGCTGAATTATATGAAAACTTATAACATGTGCATGTTGGAATGTGAAAGAAATTTACTTACAATGTAGTCCTAGAGACACTAAAATTTCAAATATTTAAGTAACATAATATTAAATCTTATTGACAACTCTTCCTATTGCAAAAATAATGAAATGAAATATTACAAGTAAATATGTGCAAGTAAAGTGAATACACAATAGTCGCATTCTTTCACATAATTGTAATTTACTATGTTATGCATAGAATAACGCCTGGTAAAATAACTTAAATTTTTTTAAGTAACTATTATCAGAGAAAAGAGACAACACAATATAAACAAGAAGACCACAGCATTATGGCAAACACTCCATTTCATGTCATAGTTGTTTTGCCATGTAGGAGCATGCATTACTCGGATTGATCATCTAGGGGTGGAAGGTACATCAGAAACAAGAGATTCGACATCCCCCAGTTGGCGGCAGAGCTGTCGGGTTCTCACAGGCATCCGGTGACTGGTAGCCTGACTGATTTGGGAAGTCATAGGTCAACTGATGTCAGATAATCTGGTGTGTGATCAGCCCGGATGTGCCACGTGTAGCGACTTGTGTCTGTATTGGCTAGGGCTGCCTAGGTGTTCTCGTAACAGACGGTAAAGCGCAGTGCTAGTGTTCTAAGGCCTACAAGTTGGAGTAGGAGCCTCTAGTTGGGTAGATATAGACCTGTGAAGTTGGCATTAACTGTCAGTCTGGACAATGTACATACACTGGGATGTATTCACGTAGAAATATCCGTTAACGCAGGGTTACACGTCTGAACCATCTACTCTAGTAACATATTGGTCATAATGGCGTACCTCAATAACAACGTTTTGTATGCTGAGACGATTTCTTTGCATGTGTCTGTTCCGAAAGAGCCTCTTCTCTTGCCATTGCTGTGGTACACCACGTCTAATGAGATTTGTACTTGCCAGGTGGGATAGGTATAAAATCCCTGATAGGTCTGCCGAAGCTGGGGAGAGTTCTGTGTCTGGATCAGGTGTGTTGCGATACTTCAGCATTGCACGTTGAAATTTGTCGTTGTCAATGACTCAGTATCACTTGAGTCACTGGTATTGTCCATTAGAAGGGGCTTTACAGTCTTCACACCAACCTCTCTTGGACAATTACTATGGAGGAATGCCACAGACGACAACCAATGATGAACACCCCAATCTTTCAGGAACTGTCGCATATGGTAGCATTGAACTGATGACCGCCATCGGAAGCAAGCTTATCAGGTTTTCTGTATGTAACAAAGATCCGCCTAAGGCAGATGAGCCTGGTAGCACCTTAATATGATCTTCACACAATAGACCAGTTAAAGTAATTATCAACAACCACTAGATAAGTGTGTCCGCTGTAGGTGAACTTAAAGTAATTTCAGCACTGAGACACTGAAATGGATATCCCAGGCTATTCAGTGAGATAGGTGGTGCACTGGGGTTTGACGTAGCACTGCGGTTGCTGTGATTATTACTGGAACAGAGAAAGTTATGGCAGGTGTGATGCCAGGCCAAAATACCAATGATTCGGCTCTAGAAATCATTGATGTTACTCCTTGATGTGCAGCATGTAGGGCATCACGAACTATACTGCAGAACTGCTTTTACAGTAACACTATTGCCTAGTCAGCATGGTCAGTCCAAACAAGAGTGAACATGACTTATCTGAACATGAAGTTGTTGACATTTTGCATTGTCAGCAAAACAATGAAATCTAGATGATTGGTTCTTGGTCTTGAACAACAATTATTGAATGTTGTATTGTGAATATGATGATTGGAGGAAATGTCACTTTACTTAGTAGTTCAATTTAGGTTCTTAATTTAGCATGAGAATTAATCTACAGGTAGTATGCTAAATAACAAGGCGGCTGTACCGCTGCAGCTTTGGGGCCCAATATCAGGAACATAATCATTGAGCTACCCCTAAATAATGTTCAATTGTGCTCATATTTTGCCAAACATATTTTTTTTATGTATAGGAACAAAATGAGAGGGTAAGAAGATCATATTTCAAAAGTTCAAAAATAATCTCCACCCTAATGTATATAAAATATTGGATCGTTTATGTCAAGCATGATGTTGATATTCACTAGTTAACTGTTTTTCAAGGGAAGGACCATTACTGTAAGAAGAAATTAAATGATATTAATTTAATGGTGACTCAATTAAATATATCAAGTTTTATTTTTATTGCAAAATTTATTTTACTTAGTATATAATGTGTATACAGCACAATACTGATTGGACATTGATAATATACATATGAATTTAGACAGTAAATTCATTGCAAACTTGAATAACCTAGCACGGTAATTCTAACGACTCGCCCCATCAACGACTCGCCCCATGTTTAATAACGACTTGCCCCATATGTATAACGACTCGCCCCAAATGTATAATGATTCGCCCCCATCAAATGTGGTTGTAGGAATCTGTTATATCATGACTGCGACCAAAAAATTAAGTTCTTCAGTTACATGTATTACAAAAGTGACATATTATTGTGTTCACCAATATCTCTGCAATAGTTATTACGTTACCTTTTATTACGAGACAACTGCAAAAATTGCAACATAATCAAAGAATGCAAACCTCGCCTTCATCATCTCAATAAATAGTTATCATTATAACCGATTGCCGATCAATTTCATCATTTAAAATCGTGAAAAAATCTTTTTTTTTAGGATCTTTACAATTTCGATCGGTAATATCACAAGGGGGCCCCCTTCACCCCTGGCCAAATCGCTTACATTTATATAAAAATCGCTTGTTTCATTTAATAATGACAACTATCACTAACATCCTGTACCTTCCTAGCACTTGGCCCCGTTATCACCACCCATTCTTAGAAATAATAGAACAAATAACATTAAGAGTCGAGAAGCATACAATGCGTTTGCAAATATGCTGGGTACCAATGTTGCTTATGTCATAATAAATCGTTTCGAATTAAAACGATGTGATTAGAGGGGGTGAATACCAAGTCAGATTTAAATTTACCGGCTCTTAGAACAGGGCCGGTATTCACAAAGCTCCTCAGTGAAATCTTAACTTAAGGGAAATTTTCAGATCCAATTTTCTATGTGAAATTCAATAATTTCTGTACAAAGATAGCTGCAATACTAAACATATAAGCAATATTTACAAGTTTACAACATTTTAATGTTAAAAGTCCTATTCAAGAAACAGCCAGAGACTTAAGGACTTTTATGAATTTAAGGAATTTACTTAAGTTTTTCCTAAGGAGCTTTGTGCATACGGGCCGAGAAAAGTTGTAGTAATCAATGATTCTTTATTCCAAGTCGTAACATGCATATAATATCACGAACGTTGCTACAGGAGAGCATTGCTTCGGAGACATAGACCGTGATCCAAACGCAGTTTTATGCACGATGTTTTGTTGTCGAGACATTGTGCGCAGCAGATCACCATTAATTAAACAAAATATGCAAACATTGCAGGTTGGAATATGTCATAAACAATTTATTATGAGCACTTAAATGTGTCACAGATTGTCAAACGCCTGTTTAACTGAAGACACGAGTGCATATGACGCACATAGCAGTGACACATTGTCACTACAAAAACTAATGTTTAAATAATGTATAGTTTATTACGACTAAAATAATTACATTTCTTTGATTTTTTTAATGAAATTCTCTGCAAGAGAGTACGGAAGTTTGTTTAGTCAATCTCTAAGGTCACTGCAATCTTTGATACTCCATTACTAAATAAGATATTTGGAAAGACAGTTTCTGCCTGCTTAACAACAAGATTACCAGCAAAAGCAAAGATCATAACAGGTACTCTACAGTTTCAACACTGAGTTCAACATTATGATAAAAACTCTGTCCTAATGGTTCACATTTAACTATATCAAAGGGTTTTGCTTAATCGGTGAATACACGATACATCAATATACCATTTTCAATGATAGTTTGTAAAATAAAAGTACATTCAATGTATTTCGTCCATAAAGTAAATATACGTTTAGCCGAATGACCTGCTGGTATTGCATGTTATCGACAAAAATACATCTGCTGTTTCTGGAATGTTTGCTCGTTTATAACGTACATTGGAATGTAAAATTATGTGGGGTTTGACAAAAGCCCTTTTTTAAAAATGTTTTTGTCGCGACTTCGTATTGTGCGGTGTTTGCTGTTTTATAATGACAATTGTCTATGTTATGCACGTCCTCCTGCAAAAAATAAACTTTGTTTTAAAGAAATGGACACTATGGGGTTTTAACGCTTTATAAAGTGTGAATTTATGTCATAAATGAAAGATATGAATAATTAATGCACAACACACACACACACACACACACACAAACAATAATGAGCAATGACAGTGTCGGCAAATGTTGCTAATTTGATGGGAACATGAAATATACAGCCGAAAACGAATACATTTGTTATATTAAAATATTGTTTCGCTCCGGTTTTTGTAATGTTATCACTCGTCTTAAGCTTTATTATGCAATATATTTGAGGCGTGCCGTGGGAAAACCGGGCTTAATGCATGTGCGTAAAGTGTCGTCCCGGAATGGCCTGTGCGGACTGCACTTTCCGCTTTAAAGGTATTCTCTGTTTCATTTAAGTCTCTTCTAAACATAAATCCACTGTAGGCGGAAAGTGCCGTCCTGGATTAGCCTGTGCGGACTGCAACTGCTAATCCGCGATGACACTTAACGCACTTGCATTAAGCCCGCTTTTCCCACGACACGCCTCATTTATATTATATATTTTTTTCCGTAACTGGTTCAAATATTTGGTTTTATTTCATTTTCATTTTCTGTTAAATGGATGTGTTCTTATAAAACATCAAAATGATTGTCATTTCACCATGTTTCAAATATAAAATACAGATTTTCGCAACAAAACTTAATCGTTTTTTACCCACTTAAATATTACCTTTGTTCAGATGTTTCTAGGGGCCTTTGCGGATATGGTCTCAGGTCTTATATATTGTCTTATTTGCTTAATGGGTTTATTGTGTGTTCTCGAAAGTACCTGGTGCACATGTAAATTGAGATTTATGAGTAAAAAGGTGTTCAACATGTTGTACTTAAGAAGTAAACATAAATTATTTTTGACGAAATTAATTATTATATTGGTGTTTGGATTGTATAAAAAATGTATTCATGTTTGTTATATACGTTTCTATTATAAATCCTGAAGTACAAATGTAACCACTTCTACCCGTTGTCAGAGTAATGATGGACTGAACCTGCTCTTCACGTCTTTAAACGATTTGTATTCATGGCCGTGGAAAATGATAGAAGTTTGGCTAGCTGTAGAAACCATGTTCGTATTGAGAGAGTATTAATGGACCTAGTCCCTTTGACTTAAAAATATCATTATCATTTTATTAAGGGGAACACACGTTTTTCCAGTAAGAATTTGTAAGATGAACAAATCTATTTTCCAGTGAAAATAACATTTAATATACCGGTAGTATATTTAATATTTTAGTAAGGTATGCCTTATTTCACTGCCACTTAAAAAACACTACATATTCCCTTATTTGTTCATACCAAGACAGGAGCCAGAATAATCATTATTATGATATTTTCTGCACTGAAAATTTGAATATTGATACGATTTTTAGCTCGACCTTTTAAAGAAAAGGCAAGCTATTCTACTCGCCCCGGCGTCGGCGTCCGAGCTAAGTTAACATTTTTCGGTAAGCTAACTTCTCAGGAATGGCTTGAGGGATTTCAAACTTTAAACATTTATTCCCCACATTAAAATGAACCAAGTTTGGTAACTTTAGTTTGAAATTTGTCCAAATTATGGGCCTTCTCACGCTTAGAAATTTTACATATAAGCTATATGGACAGGTTAACGTTTGTCGGTCAGCTGGTTTGTCAGGAATGGCTTGAGGGATGTCATTCAAACTTAGAACACTTATTTCCTATAATAAAATGAACTTATAGGCCAATTTTGATAACTCTATTTTGAAATTTGTCAAAATTATGGGCATTTTTACACTTAACATTGTTTAAGTGGCGTCAACTTTTGACTTCCACTCTCTAACTTGAGAATCAATCTTCATACATAAATACCCTAAAGCAACACTTTGCTCGGGATTACAATTGTGGTGGGTTGATAGGGATCAAGGTCAATGTTACTAAAAATAGAAAAAAAATCTTCTGCTTTATAACTCCAGAACAAATTGAAATATTTTGATAAAATTCTATTTATAGATGCTGTATAACGAGACATTGTATGACATTGAATATGAGGTTAGATGGGTCAAGGTCAAGGTCAATCTTTTGAAATTTAGAAAAATGCTTCCACTCGGTAACTCGAGAAAGAAATTAATTTTGTTTAATTGGCCCCTACTATACAGTTTGCTTTAGAAAAAATGCCAGAAACTCTGACGAGCGCAAGAAAAGTCGAGCGCGCTGTCCTCCGACAGCTCTTGTTAAAAGGTGTCTAAATAAATGAGGCTAAGGTGTACACCAAGTAATGATGCGCATACAATTGGAAATGTTGTTTTATTTCAATGTGGATTTTCTACATTTTATTTCCCCATTGCATTTTAATGCACGTGAGTCTCATTAGTTTTTACCGCACTATTTTAAAGGGACGTGTTCACAGTTTGGCAAATTGACAATTTTCCAAAATTTTGTCATATATACTAAAACGAAAAAATACAGTATGTATAAACAAGCAAAAGAACACTACTGACAAAGAAATATATTGGAAATATAGTGTCGTTTATGAAAAACCGTCAAATGAAATTTGCAAAAGTATAAGCGTTTGGAACGTTTTTCCTATGTATTTTGGAAAACATGTGTATCACCTACATAGAGTTAAAAATTAACCGTCCTAGGTGTCAGTCAGAATGACCGAGTGGTAGCATGACAGCGTTTTGTTTTATCCCGGCGGTCGTAGGTTCGAGTCCCGGCGAAGGCACATTTTTGAATTAATATTTTTGTCTTTACATAATAATTGGGGTTGGTTAGTCAAACTGCTATAGTTTGTGTAGTTAAGACATTAAATGACAGTGTTCAAAAACACGAAACTCTATGAACAAGTCCATTTAAAAATATTACATATACGATAGTACATGTTCTAACTTTAAAACTTTGAAATTATGAATTCTGGTCGTTAACGCTATGTTCTAATGAGGTTAAAAATTATGACAGTGCAAGGAAAGCATTTTAGATGGTCATAAACTGTTTTAGGATGACAGTATCCATTTTCCACGTGTCAAAGTGTGACAAATCTGTTAAAAGTAGACAGCTTCTTAAAATCTACGATTGGATACAATGCTTTTACTTTGACAGTTTGTCATTATGCACTTTTATTTTATTTAAATATGCAATATCCACGAAAGTCAGTTAACATTTCTGTATCAGAATTCTATGTTACACAAAAAAGCGTAACTAAGTTTAATAATCAGAACAAGAAAAACGACATTATAATGCACTCGTACACAACAAACGCATGATGCTCGTGGGACATTGGGATTGTATAATTTAGTGCCAAAATTATTAATTCAATTAAGATTAAACGATATAATAGGTTTGTGCTGATTTAATGCCTAGAACCCTCGTTTAATGTTTCGTTTAAGGGTATATTAGCATTCATATACCATATCATAATAAAATTCAGGTGGGTTGTGAAACGGAACAAAACAATTTAACAATCATGCGTTTCTAAGGTGCTATACATATGGTTTGCATAATCGTTTTGCATATTACGGGCGAACACGATAAAGCGTTGCAAACTAATTGAGCGCGATATGTATAGAATGGAATTGCGTATCTTCGCGGCGTGGCATTGCTATTGCGCTATTGCAGGCAAAAGTTATCGCGTGCGCCGGCGATTATGAAGATATTTTGTTGACGGTTTTATTCGCGCGCACGGATTGCAAGAATCATATTGTGCAATGTGGTTCCGTTTCTATGTCAATGTATTCGTACGTTTACTTACTGCAAACGGTCCTTTTATTATATATTTAGCCGGACCCGGCTAGCTCAGTTGGTAGAGCGCTGGACTGTCAATCCGGGATCGTGAGTTCGAGCCCCAGCCCGGCCACATAACTTATGTGGGGATTGGTCATGAAATTATTTATACGGCCATTCTCCCCTACCTCTGATTCAAGTAGGGCAGTTGTCAGTTACTGGCATGTGCACTTAGTACTAGTAAACCGCTGAGATCGGCTACGATTGCACGGGAAAAGTTATTCTGGTACCCGATCTTTTCTTACTTTGTGGTAAAGGTCTGGCATCACCCAAATCTCCTATGGTAATACCGGTTAAATCAAGATGGCTGAGGTACGTTACTTTCTATAGCCATATTAAACGAGCTTGAAAATTAACTACTTCTTTACATGTCGTTGTAATATCGTTTCGCCTTTCATTCAACCTTTGTCTTGTCTTTTTATATGCATGCTTGCCATTTCAGTATAAATTGTAGTTTTGTTAAACAGCTCACCCAAATGAACTTGATGTCTATTTCGGATATTCGGATAAGTGTTATCTAATAATGCTATAAAGACCAGTCACGTTACTGTATATTAAGTTAGTGTTAAAGTAAGAAGTGTTACAGCAAAAGTAAATGTGTATTGCATTACCATTTTATAATTATTACAATTGGAAATACATTAACAATGTAAATCTAGTTAGTAGTAGTTGATGCTAATAGAACTTACTGTATAATTCTAGTTTTTGTATTTATTTTCAGGTTGCTGATTCATTTAGAAAATGCTGGATTCATTTTGTGTGCATGGCTGGCCATCTATACTGGCAATTCAAAGGATCTTGAAATTGACTGTTATATATTTAAAAAAATAACATAAAAAAAGTTATTCTGCACAGTGGTGTTTTTTATTTATGTTTCATCATTACCAGTATTAATTAACAAATCATATACACCTTAGGTATTTAGGTTCCCACGCTATCTCATTCCTATTAATGGCTGTATATTCAATTTTAAAGTTTATACACGTGTTGCATAAATTAAGAACGAGTTCTAAAGCATATATTACTGTTTCTTTTTACTAAGATTCATTTAAAAACAGTATTTCTATGTACTACTGATATATTTTTACGATTAGATTTTTATATAAAGCACCGTTCCCACACTGCAAGATTTCATGTGACACACCCTTTAAAAGAATGGATGTTTTATAGTTTTATTCATCGCAGAGTTTTATATGTTAAGCAGTGTGCTGGGGCAATGGTTTTTAACCGAAGTCCCGAGGGTAAATAACCCCACTCGTCGACCTTAGGTATTATGATTAAGGTGTAAAAGTAGGGCATGCCTTACAGAGAAAGGAAATTACAATTAATTTATACAATTAATGAAAATGCCTTGAAACTTATAGCTGAAACACTGTACATGTCACTCTTATTACAGTGATATGACTGGAAATATTGACTACATCATTGTATGTACAATACTTATGCCAGCTTATAAGTGATATTATTTGGCCATACATATAATTAACAAATTTTAATTAGACTGTTTAAACTTTTATTTGATTTATAATTTCAAATCAAACAAATAATAACACAGTGAATTCACACATATATTCTTATGTCTTTTCTAAACCAAAACATCTACATATATATTTCTGGTTAATAATGACACAATGCTAATGTACATAAGTGCAAATAAATGTTCTTCAGTGAAATACAATTGTCAATTTATTGCATACAATATATTTTAATGACTGAACATGTTTACTTTCACAAAAAAATGTATATATGTCAGGATCGAATTTAGGCTCGCATACTCGCAAAATGCGAGTATGTTTTAGAAACTGCGAGTACCTTTTCCCCACGCTCGCAAAAATGTGCGAGTTCTGTAAAAGACCGTGTATAACGTGCACCTGATTTTTGAAGCAAACTCAGAAGAATTTGGAGTAGTTTTGTCAATGTCTGTTGGATATTATATTCCCATTTTTTCTCCATATTTGTCGTTGTTCTGTAATATTGTACTAAATTTACATTCATGAAATAAACATGAAGTAAATTTCCAATACTCACACATAGATTCTAATTACCTTTAGCTCGAAACACAGATAACAATCCACATTGAATGTAAATAGTAATGTTAATATTATATGTTATAATATTTTGCGAGTTAATTTCGCATTTTGCGAGAAAGCTCAAAAGCCACTCGCAATTTTTTTCGTTAAATTCATACCCTGCATGTGAAGTAATACTTTTATATATTTGCAAATCAACCATTTCAACTGTATAGAAATAATGGGCATATTCCTGAAGTAAAATATCTACATTAAAATCTTCACTGAAATAATTTTATGCAGTATAGGCTCAGGCAATGCACACCATCAAACAAATCAGTACTACATAACTGAACATATTTAAATTTAATTACTCAATGTGCTCTAAATCTACAGAAAAAAATTAATTAAATTATCTTTTTAAACAAAGGATAAGTTTACTTTCACCTTTCAAAAGGACAACACATGCTTGGAGTATGTTGCAAAGTTTGTAAGATGTCCTCATTATTGCTTTGTTTGCTACACACGGTTAATATTCACATTTTATAACTTACTAATATAAAATTCTTATTGTAGAAAGTTGTTTTTCAAATTTGACAATTTATAATCTCATGATAAATCCACTAGATACATTAGTAATCACACAGATGAACTGCGAAATTTCTGTTTATGAACTTTCTTGTCTTGTGAAGTTGGAAGAGATCAGTATCACACAGTGGCTTTTTTTCTGTTCTTTCCATCTTCTTACTGTTGTACTGATGCCTTGCAGTAGAAACTGCACTCTGAAAAAATATAACAGTTTAAATAAATTATTAATATCAATAAATTAATTAATTATTTATTTATTTATAATTTGTTTGACCAATTCATATTCTTTTAATAAGGATAATGGTTTTTATTGACTTAAGATTGAAATGTATTATCTGTTGTTAATTATATAAAATAATAGAACATTGTATTTAAAGATATATAAATATGCATTACTAAATTTCTGGTGGATTTTATTAAATAGTAAACAACACGTCCGAATATCCGAAATATATGTATGGATGTTCAGACAGGTTATTCAGTATATTTAATCGATATACGTTCAACGAGATAAAAATCACTAAAAGATCGCGATATACTAAAATGAAATTTGATGTTTGGTTACAACGACATGCAAAACGAACGCAAACAATTTAGAAAACTATGTTTTTATGTATGACATACCATAAGTCTGCCATATTGTATTGTTCATGAGTAATCGGCCATGGATTGGTTGACGTCAGACTAGGGATAAGTGTGAGTAGGTTAACTGACCGCCATGACATGACTGAAATACCGTAAAATATCTATATTTTCGGACATTTAAAAATAATTAAAAATCTTTGTGTCCGATAATTTGGATACACAAAAATATTCCCAAATTACAGGTGTCCGAAACTTTATAGACACTATGACAATATTGCAATTACGTTCGGATATGTCCGGTGTATAACGTTTTCTGCCGAATATACACGGATAGTATATGATTAATGATTTCGCGTGCTTGTTAAATACCACGCCGTATAGTATTATTAATTTTTAGCGATGTTTGCAATAGGCCTTTCCCAAAACTAGGTGATCTCCCTTTTAAATTACCTCCCGTTATTGCGAATTCACATCCGCCATATTTGAAACCCGACTTCCGGCGACGTTTTCCCTAGCTTGCCATTTATAGTATTATAGATCTCTAAGACCAAGCGGCTTTCAAAACTTGTAATGGAAATTTTTAAAACCACATGTTTTTGATTAAATATTATAAAAAAAACTCATAGAGGATATATCTTACAAAAATAAATTATTAGAACTTAATGTAGTATCGTTTTAAACTCATTACTAAGGCCACATGTCCGTATGACAGGTATCCGGAAAAAAAGAAGTAGTCTCCTTGTCCCGTCTTAAACGGTTGTTTTCCATCCATAAATACCGCCACATGTTCTCTCAATGGATACTTAGTTATCTGACTGAAGAGGGGGGCATAAAAATACCAAAGCCACAAACCGCTGGGATCTTATCAAATTGCCCTTAGAACAATACCGCTAATCCGTTCAATTGCGTAATGCATTGATGATAAAGATCTACATGCAAAGACAACTAACATGTCACACTTCGTCTCCATTGTTTGCGTCTCAAATTAAAGTATATCTCACATTTTAAAATGTCGATGTCTCCGTTGTTGGTCTTTGCCTATCACCCTATGAAATTTCGCCACCTTATTGAACAGAACAGAACATAATTAAAAGCATTAAACACTTTTTCGAATTATTAAATTGGTTTAAATTGAAGAGAGAAATAATATAGCACAGATTTAATTTTCAATTCTGAAGAATTGAAAGGTGGTGAACATTTAAGAGCTCATCGTGTTTTGTTTTTCTAAAAGATACGGGAATTACCGTAGCTGCTGCGAGAATAAAATGTTGTTTGTTTACCACGATTCCGACAGAAATGAAGAAATAATCTCAGTTAGAGTTATATACATGAAGGAAAACTAAATACTTGATCAAGCAGACTCAACAAGTATAAACTATTTATTCAAATGTATATTAGACTCTTCTGTTGGCTTGGTTAATTACTTACTCGGAATTGTGTAAACTTGTTTCAAAATGTATATATATATATATATGTCTGTTTTATTATAGATACTCACCCTATTATGTACATAATTATCACGACACATCAATTTCCTGGTGACATATAGACCCATTGGGTCGGCTGTTATTTGTTTCGTTTATTATATGAAGTTATCATGAACATTGTTTAAACACATGACACAATAATATACAAATTACTTACTTAATCTCTTTAAAACAACATCAGTTATATAACATTTAATGAGGAGTGACATCATCGTTAGTTATTGTAATATTGTGTTAACAGTAATTAAAAATATAGTTGTTTTGTTGCATTATATTTCAAGATTAAAGCGGGGCCTGTTCAAGCACCGCATAATATTTAGCACACAACAAGAATATCTGCAACGAAAAAAGCTTTAAAGTTAAACACAAATGTGTATGGAATTCAAATAAGAAGTTGCTGCCAAAAACATCGGAATTACGCTCAAACTTTCTTTGATGATACCTTATTTTCGTAATTTTAGTCGCCAGAAGAAAGTTAGCTTAGAGTTACTTAGCAAAATCATTTTACTAAAAACAGCTTTATATTTATTTTATTTAATAATGCAAATTTAATACATGATGAAGGCATAGGTTGGTTAGATACTGACATCGCTATTTTTGTGTTTTGTTGTATAATTACCGTTAAACGTACTGTGTACAGTTTGTTTGTCAATCTGCAAAGAGTAGACAATATTGTTAAAAATCAAAATAATTATTTAATTAAATTGATAAATAAAGTACATGCTGTATATTATATACGAATGCTGATATTTGTAAATTTATTTTTACGACATCAACACAATTTTAAGATTGAAAATCAAATATATTGCATGTTTTTCGGTAAATATCAATACGCTTATCCCGCCTTATAGGTCAAATTACACCAAAACGGAAGTCACATCCTCAGGGTTACATGCTGTCAGTTAGATAATAAACACATAGGGTTCAGTGTATAATGCATACGATTTTTAAAACACAGTTTAAATGATATGTTTTGGTATCAATTTAAGGTATATATGTAAAAAAAAAGAAAAAAAAGACAGTTTTAGGCACTACTTTATCTTAAATGGTTCCCAGCTTCATAACTTTTGGCCCATGTATTCATGCACAAAATGGCAGCCCCCATGCCTGTCAAAACCCGTGGGTTTATTCTAAGGTAAATATTTTGAGTTACAACGTATAGAAATTTTTGACATGCTGTTTTTTCAAAAGGTTATGGCCTTATCTTTCCAACAATGTATGGTGATATATTGGGAAGTCGCTTGGTCATGGTGAAAATTGAGATCAAACATTGAATATTTTATATGTAACAATGAAGGAATTTATTTGCGCATGCGTAACCTATAATTACTAAACGTCGCCGGAAGTGAACAGGGGACATCACTCGTATTACGCAAGGGAAGTAACCTAGTTTTGGGAAAGGCCTATTAATTTTAAATCATTTCATATGTATGATTTTGTTTTACAGAAAATTACGCCAAGACTGCATTTTTGTCGACCGAGTTCAAAGATGATTAAATTCAGCAGAATTTATTGGTAAATAATTAAACTGGTTTAGACTGGTTCCTTTATAGGATCATTTCAACAGCATATTTAATGTACGATATCAATACCGGTATACACAATCGGGTAAACCCATTATTTATGGCACATTGCTCTTAACACAATAACGCTAATGTAACGGTCCACCGCCTCCACTCATTCATCTGCCAGGTTTTAACTTCAACCGGTTGTAAAAACACATGTGCGATGTGTCACCGGATTAACGCAAAGAGGTTAGAATTTCTGCTAAAATACCACTGTCATATCAAATGTCCGAAAATTAAGATTCATTAATTATGGTTTAAAATCAGGATGTCCGAAAATATATAGTGACAAAAAATAATTATTTTGGCTAAAAAAGAGGGTGTCCGAAAATTTACAGTGTCCGAAAATATAGATATTTGTACGGTACTGTTAAAAACGACGAAAAAATCCACCCAAAACAAACCTTTTATTATAATTGAAACCGTAATAAACTGATCTTAAGTTGAACAATTCGCATTATGACAACGTACAATCGATTTGTCATGTTTTTATTACAATTAAACAACACCGGCGATATTGCGTACCCCCCCCCCCCCCCGTGCAATTGTCTGAAATTCATTTTTTGTAGAACTGAAATCATTCTCTGCGAATAATAATATAAGTTTATAACATATTTTATCGTGTTCTGTTGCACATAATATTAGTAAAAGTATACATTACCTGAAATAAGCTTTACTATGATATCGCAAAAGTTAAATGACACTGGTTTGCATAAATAGCTTAAACATGTACACTCAACAGAAGTTATAACGCACCAAATGGAAATTGTTGTATTTTCATTCTTTATAAAAATTTCAGCTGCGCCACGGTAAACACGAAATTATTTCGTACTTTTCCCAATATTGTGGTATGAACACATGCATGTATAACTCAAACAATTATAGCTGACATTTCTGGCTGAAATTCTTATAAATAGGGAAAATGCAACAATTTCCATTTATTTCCATTTGATGCGTTATAGCTTTGGTTGAGTGTATAATGTGTCAGGCTGGTATTCACCCCCCCCCCCCAAAGTCAAACCCTGTAGCCGCGCCTTCACAGGGGTAACAACTTCGTACTTTACGCTTTCAAATACAATGACCTACATTTCCGCGTGTCCAGGGCCCATATTTATAAAGATACTTAAGCCATTCTTAACTTAAGTTGAACATAAGTCAAAATTAGGATATGTGTTTAGAACACTATGCGTTGGAACATTTGCATGACTAATGCTAGATATAAATACACTTTGAATTATATTGCAAATTATGTATCAAAATCTTCCAGAAATGCATTACTTTGTCAGAAAATCCAATAATTAAATTTGAGAATTTTAAGATATTTCTTAATTTTCGACTAAGATTCTGTATAAATACCAGCCCTGGTATTCCATTAAAATCATAATTGATCGACATTTCGCCGTATGTCGACTGGACGTCACGCGCATCGTATCACCCTCTGACAATGATATCACCCTCTTACAAGGTTATTTCAGCACCTTTTTAAGTGTTAAAATTTATTTGCATTTGTCATTGTAAAATACCACCGTGTGTTTTTAAAACCATATGTTGTTAAAAATTGCTATAACTTGATTGGTGGAAAGAATTTCTTTACCGATAATTTATTGCATATGATTACGCATGTGCAATTTAAACACGTGAAGTAGATATTACATAAACAGAACCATAAATGTTCTACTTCTGGTTGCGTAATAATTACAGCATAATAATGAATGATACAGAAGTTAATTAATATAAAACACAAACATAAAAAAATGCATTTGCACTATAGAATTAAAGCGCATGTTGTATATTTAGTGAACTGTTTACTATTTGAATTTAAATGACAAAAGCTATCAATATTGTAACAGTCATAGTCGACAGATAAAGAAATATTATTTTCAGTAATATTAGTTTGTATAAGAAGACATATAAATCAAATCTGATATGAAACTTTTTAGTATTTGTGTAACTTAAACTGAACTATACCGGTATGTTACAGATTCGTGAACAATTACGCATTTGCATATTGTTTCCATATGTGTGTGTATCTCATAAAAAATAGAATAAGATTTTGTCAAGTCAATTGAATACATTTATTTTATGCTCTCTGGTCATTTATAGGGAAATATCAGTGAAATTGGTAAATCACTGTTTGAAACAGTGAAAATTATTACTCCGGTAAATTTTCACTGTTTCATACTGGTTCTCGATTTAATGCAGTAAATGAAACTGACCGTCAACGATGCCGGGCTCAATATTGTGAAATGACGTCATTTAGATAGCATTTAGATAGTGTAACTGTAACAAAATGGCGTAAAAAGCATAAAATAAAAACGAAAATTTGTTGGTTTCGGTAGAATATCTATTTTTGATTAACTCGTGATCATAGAAAAACTCTATTTTCCATCGTGGCTGCGCCACAAGTGAAAATATAAATTTCTACAATAACTCTTAAATTAAAATCGATATTCTACCGAAACCAACAAATATCCTCTCTTTATGCACTCAATTTCATGCAAAACATGAACACAGGCATTATATGGATACAATAAGAGACTTTCTAAATTTAATTATGTTAATGATAATTACTGAATTCAGTGTTAGAATTGAATGTTAGTAGAGAACGATATGTTTATCCGAATCCAATTTCTGCAACATGTGTCTTACCTCGCCAGTGTAGGTTTTCTGTTTCTAAAATCAGTGAACCGAATCCAATTTCTGCAACATGTGTCTTACCTCGCCAGTGTAGGTTTTTTGTTTCTAAAATCAGTGAACCGAATCCAATTTCTGCAACATGTGTCTTACCTCGCCAGTGTAGGTTTTCTGTTTCTAAAATCAGTGAACCGAATCCAATTTCTGCAACATGTGTCTTACCTCGCCAGTGTAGGTTTTCTGTTTCTAAAATCAGTGAACCGAATCCAATTTCTGCAACATGTGTCTTACCTTCGCAGTAAAGGCTAATCATAAATAAATCCGTCGCAACATCCACCGTAGTTATAAATCTCATGTTTAATTAGAACATTTTATTTCGTATGTCACATTATAGTATATTGCTGTACTTATAATTTATTAATTTCCTCCCGAAAACATCTTTAAATCACCTTCAAGATTGAGGTTACATCTTCTAATGACAAACGTACGGTGGCATAGATGGACATGTGCATGTTTTTATTTATGTCGTTCTCCTTCGGGGGCCTAGTGGACGGCATGTTTTACCAAGAACGCGTATGTTTTCTGCTTCATGGAAACCGGCCTTAAGGAGCCCCTACAAGAACAAAGACCAATTGAACATCACTCTAGTCGTGTGCATTTAAATATGAAGAAAAATCCAGGACATTCATACAAAAATTCTCTATTAGAAAAAGCCTTTTATCATTTGTGAATTTTTATGGTCTCGTTAAGTTATTTCTAATGGGCATATGAATGTGGCCCCATACCCAGGTGCGAGTAACGGATTTCGAGTTAGATGGAATGAAAATATTCAGTAACTGTAACTATAATATAGAACACTATCTTGATATTACTAAAAATAAAATATATAAAACATCACTCACAAGGTTTCGGTTATCATCCCATAAATTATAAACATAAAGAGGAGGCTATAATAAAATCCCACGCGAAGATAGAAAATGCTAGTGTTGTAATCTTAACGTAATAGAAAATGTGTATCATTTCCAACTTGTTTGTTCTATATATAAAGATATTAGAAAAGAACACGTTAAACAATATTTTCAGACATTAAATAAGTTCGATATTTTGATGCAAACAGTGAATAAAAAAGATACTGTAAACCTCGCAAAATGTATTTACAACGCTAATCAGATAGGGAACAATTTAGATAATCCATAATAAATTATAGCCATTTTAATAAGTACATATCTATGTATTCATTTTTTGTTAACTTCTATCATTGCATTCATGTATTTACACTTTATACACTGCGTAATTGTATCTTGTGGCAGAAAAGCATTGTCATGCTTATATAATAATAAATGTTGTTGTTGATGTTGTTGTTGTAAAAGGTTGCCAACAAACTGCTTTATACCTCTTTAACACGTTGGGATACATAGAAAATACTAGGTTAGTGTTGAATACAGATAAGTTTATTTAGCGAGGCTTTGAAAACGAGCCCTGCCGAGCAAATAAACTTATCTGTATTCAACATTCGCCTGGTATTCTATTTATCCTGCTACTAAACCAAACAGTGACCTAATAAAGCGGTGACCGTATAAACTTGTTGATATCCGGCAGCTGATCACGTGACTGATATACCGTCAATAGGTATTCCTACGCGCCGGATAACAACATTGTCGAGAGTGACACAGCATAAAGTCTACTTACCAGAGTTTTTCATCGAAACAAAATTTGTGTTGTCTAGTTTAACAGAGTTAAACAACAAATGAGTTGTTTGCCCTTACACTCCATATAACTCGCTAAAGCTCGCCCTATTTTTATTTTCTAAGCCTTACCGGATAAACTTTCTCCATCCCGGCACCAACCATGTATTCTCTATTTATCCTATCATTTTCTGTCTATATTTCTTTTATGTTGAAAATAAACGATAGAAAATCTGAAACTGAATAACACGAAAAAATAAAATGACGTCACGAAAATAAACAATATGACGTCATTATAATGCGCGTGTTGGCTGTATTCAACAAGGTGGAGTACAGCTAAGTTGGCATTTCGTCAATGCAGGCGTGATGATGGGATACAAATCGGTAAGATGCGATATTCGGCAAAAATAAACAACGAAAATTTAATTTGTTCAATATAGGGTTTGCTTATGACAATAAATTAATTAAAGAACACGCCATTGGAAACGAATTGGGTATGGTTTAATGCATTGTGAAGTTAAAACATTTTGACCGTTTTAGAGGGGGCGTACGCCTCTTCCGCCCCCTCTAAATTCGCCTATGACACCAACAGACGCTTTTTCTCACAGGATAGATAATGTAAACTTGCGTTTTATCTAACTCTCGCTTCGATAAAAGCAACGTGTTGTTAAATTCATTTAAAATTTAGTTTGCTTTTTAGTGCTCTATTTGTAATAAATTCATTTTAATTGGCGCGTTGGTTTCATTCGACGCACCATTAACTGCAACTTTATATATTTTGGTAACATAAAACCCGAATGCAAAAAGCCACCCAAATAAAATGTGATGTATATATAATCATAGCAAATTTATTACTGCATCGAAGATTTGATTTATGAAATTTCGCGTGATAAATGAAGAATGCCATAAAGTTCGTAATTTAAGCGGAATGTGGAAAATTAAAGTACCTTTAAATGTAACCGACGCAACATTATAAAACAGGAAAGAGATGTAGACCTAAAGGTTTTTAATAACCTAAAGGGAACTAGTGTCATTTACTATAAAAGCAGAGATGTAAGACCAATTAAAAATATATTGTTTAGGAATTCGAAAACAAGATTAAATTTTTAGATATTATTTTTATGTCATCTTGTAAACCAATGTTATTAACAACGAGGCAAATAAAACATTTCGAAAACAGTAATTAAATGCCATTAATGCTATTATTGGATGTATTTAAGGTCTTGACACTTGCAAACTCATCAACTATAAGATTATCAAGTTGGTTCATTTTCAATATTTTCACAACTAATAAAAGTCCTCACGTTTGAAATTGCGTCCTGACCTCATTTTTTCTATATTTTTTGAGCGTATAACCATTTTCGAATTGCTCTATATTGTCATTTTCTTAATGTACCTATATGTTAATATTAAATATTCATTGCGTGGGAATATATGAAAACTCTATACACTTTATTTACAAATATAAGTGCAAAGTAACGTTAAAATGGTTAATATATATATATTATTTATCATTATTTATATATCATTCATCTGCATAAATGGTGCAGTTTCACCGTTTTTGGCTCTGATAAATATTTTTATAAAACTGACTTGTTCCTGTTCTATAATACATTTATTGTTCGTTGTTCAGGGTTTGAAAAGCACATTGCTTGCGCAAAGTTAAATTTTAAACGAATATATGTTATTTGTCGAGAAAAAAAATGCTACCTTGTAGACATGTTCTAATACTTTTTACACAAAAGGCAACATAAATTTAAAAAAAAATGTTTTGCAACCAAAACAGCATAACCGACAAATTGTTATGATAGATTCTAACAATTCCTGTTTTAATATTCCAGTTTGAGAGAAATATTTTTTTCATCGCAAAACGGTGAAACTGTCCCTTTAACATACCATAGTCTGGAACCACTGTATATGGAACTTTAAGTCGTCTTACACTGAACATGAACGACATGCTGCACAGCTTCTTGATTATGCTATTGTGCATCATGTAATATATTATGTACTCTTTTATAATCATGTTTGTTGATTATTTCTTGACCGGTTATGTGAGATGTTTACAAGTTTGTATCAATGGTTGCGTTGATTGTACATGATAATGTGGGGTTTTAAATACAGATTTGAATAAACTTCTCACTTATAGCGGACGTATCTACTAAACACAGCAAGTGAAAATTAATTTTTTTCATGCGTATTTGGAGCAACACAGCTTTTTATTTGAATTTTCTTCATATACGGATAAACGGTATTTAATAATAATCTAACTACTTCAGCTAAATGTTCCTGAACTGGAGTCATTCTGGCGTCATACTAATATAAGGTGTAGCCTTATGACATAGCAAAAGCAAACATGTCAGTAAAATAATACTAAGGCGTAAAAAGTTGTTGGTTTCCGCTTAATCGACCACCAACCCCCTACTAAGTTTTTCCGCCGATTTTTTTTTTTTTTTTATCGATCATTAACTTTTTCTGATAAAAAGAGCAGTTTTCGCTAATATGCGGCTTTTCGGTTATTAACAAACACTTCGAATTAGACTGCGTGAGACATGCGCTCTTGGTAATGACGTACCGTAATGAACAGTTCCTTTGATTGGAGACGTTTACACATTTTACAGTCCAATATACCTAAACTGCGTAGTGAATATGTCGCAAATAAAACATATAGTAAAAAAAATATTTTTTTTACCGCCCCTCCCCAGCTAATATTTTTGTATAGCTGACACCAATACCTCCCAAGTTCGCTTTAAAAATCAATGAACTCCAGGTATATGTATACCTAGAGTTCATTGACTTTTAAAGCCAACTTGGGAGGCATAACTGGGCACGAAGAAAACTAGCATTCATTACAATATACTTTTATATAGTTACGTTTTTCCACTGCTTTTAACCATTCTATAAATAGCTGACCTACAACAAATCAAACTCAAATGTAGGAAATTTATTTTCAAGGTCAGAAAGGTAAATACGCAGAGTTATATACATGTACATAAAATTATAGGTTCGAAAAATAGTTTCGAAATACGTTTATTCTCATACATTTAAAATCGTTTTCCATTAAGCGAAAAGTGACGAGGTATTATTCACGCAATACATGTTGAAGCTTTTTCAGGTGTATTTGCTGATATCAAATTTGTCCATATTCCATCCGTCGGCAGGATATCATTTTGAAAATAGTAAGTGAAGGCTCAAGTATACAATTGTTAATGTGTACTTAATGTTCCAATTACGTGTGGGCGAAATCTAGCACCGAATCCAGTACATGTCTTGCTTCGGTCATACTATGGCAAATGAATACGTTGTTCCGTTTCTTTTGACCTTATGTAAGGACATTTAATAATAGAGATTGATATAGATACTGTTAAATTTACATTATTGCCCACATGATTATAATGAATTCATTTCAAATTACAACCAGTGTCATATAAATGCGGTGTTAAAATATCGTTATATAACTGACTAGGTTATGTGTGCGTGCGTGCGTGCGAACGTGCGTGTGTGTATTTCGAAGTTTATGAGGTCCTTTCGCGCCTGAGGCTGCATTATGTGAGGACCCGGAGTGTGTCCCAGCACTCCTACCTAATTAACTTACTATGGACTCACGAAAGTTGGGACGAATTTTGAATCATAGCTGCAATTTCCAGCTACGTATTTTTTACTGAAAGGTATTTAATTTTGGTGTGGTCTTGTGTTGGGGGGGGGGGGGAACTAGAGTACTCGGAGGAAACCCCACCTGTCCGGAATGGTGACCACCAACCAAACTCACATGCGCCGGGAGTGGGAAGCGAATCCGGACCGCCTAGGTGAGAAGCGCGTGTACCAACCACTGCGCTAGCCGGACAGCCCAATGATTAAAGATACAGCGTGGAGAAGTATTTATAGGAAGCGTGGTGCTAGCGTGGTACTAGCGGCCTAAAGTACTTTTTTACGCGCCGGATTCGCAGAAGCTGCGCCGTATGAACCGATTTGACATGAAGCGCGCGGGATTAGGTGCGTGGCAAGGTATTAGTGTTGACCGCCTGGTCGTGTCAAGGACGCCGTATAGCCCTACTACTTGCGTATTCAAGTAGGCATATTTGTTTTAAATTTGGAAAATTCTTTAGTCCTCGCCACGTCCTTAAATAAAGAACGCAATGAGGAGTTTGTGAACGTCATAGGTGCTGACGGACATAAGTCAAAATAGGAATTTGTGTTTAAAACACTATGCTTTCAAGCATTTGCATGACTAATGCTATATATTAATACACTTTGATTTATATTGCAAATTATGTGTCACAATCTTCCAAAAATGCATTACTTTGTTAGAAAATCCAATAATTAAATTTGAGAATTTGTGAAAATTTTTCTTCAATTTCGACTAAGATTCTTTATAAATACCAGCCCTGGTGTGATTGCACCATTGCACAGCGCGATGTGGTATGACTATTAAATAACTGCCAAACATGTTTGTAGTCGCCTGATTTGGTTAAAATAATGTTTTACCACAGCAACAAGTGCATATTCCTTGATAAAATGTCGTAGGACCATAAATTGTCATGTCTCTCAATTATATGAAACTGATACATTGATTCTTGTAATAACAAGTGCATACATGTCTTGATAAATAAATATCCCACGTAACGGCGCCACACCCGTATTGCCTTCGATAATAAATATCACGAACGCGTTATAACATTCATTAGATAATTTTTAATATACCACGTTAAAATAGGATCGTTACGGGCTTGGACTTAGTATTCTGATGCCTATTAAACCAAACTACATGTTTGCATACCTTATGATTTGAGATTTCCACTTGAAGTCATCATATGAAAACCAAATGAATGTATAATTATAAGCAAGTGTAATTTAATATATATATATTTAATGGAATAAGAGAGGTCAAAATTGTACACATTTATGATTTAGATAAAGTAAAATTAATTTGTATTGATAATGTATAAACAAACGTTTAAACTTTTAAACGTGCCTTTATAATTATTATACCAATAATGCAAGTTGTGTTTACTACATATATCTTAATTATTTCTATCTATCGTTTTGGTTTTAAATGCATGGTCGTATAATTTTTAACATGAACTCTATTATTGTTTTTTTCTTTTATTGTAGACTGACTTTTGAAGAGAGATGTCACTCTAAGCCACGCACGAGACATCCTTGTCAGCAGGATTGATGCATGCTTGAAGATTTACGGCTTAACATAAATAGTTAGTTTTAGTTCAAACAATCGGGCGCGACTCATTGGAGCTTCTCAACCTTGACACATGTGTGCAAGGTCTTGTTGTTTATGTTTTTTCTCCATGGTTAAATAGAGTGGAATGCGCCTCTTCAGGCAGATGTCTCGATACCTCCGAGAAAGGCGCACGGGCGACAGTTGATCATCTCGCGTTGCGCGGGCTGCGATGATGTCAAATAATCGTTTAAAATGTAATTTGGAGAGCAGATTTAAAATGAGGACCTGATATGGACTAAAGGTATTTCTAAATTTATACATATTTGCGTAAATACTTGTTGTTATCTTGGTTATTGGAAATGTCAAGTAATTAATTAATTTATTAATGCGTTTAAATGAGGACAATTTTAAACGCATCCATAACATTTGCCTTATAAAGTAATTCTTACTCATGTTTTATATCCATGGACTGTATGATTTTCAACTGTTTATTAACTATTAATTGTTTTTATATATTTTGTCTATGAAGTGGGTCTCATTTTTTTCTATGAAGTGGATCTTATTTGCTCATCAATATGTTGCGCTTTTCGGTTATAAATTTAACATAAATGCGTTCATATTTAAAACGTTTTCATTCCTATCGTATCCTTCACACATGAATAAAACTGGGGTCACCGCCTTGGAACGGTCAATGCACGCTCGGCCCAGATGTATTCATAATACATTTAAGTGTGAATAAAGATTAACCTCATATGAAGTGTTTCAAATTAAGACGTTTAATAACTGTTATGAAAATTACCAAAATATGTGAATACATAATTACTTTTATTCAATTTAAACTTTAAGCTTAATCAGATTGAAAACATTTTTGATATCGTTTTTTTTCCGTTCGACGCAAATTTGCCCTGCAATATAAACTGATTTGCATCGTTAAGTCTTCCACACACATCAGTTTGTTTACTGATATTGAAAAATTAAGGCTGAATTCAATTATATCATAAATAAAAGAATAATAAAACTTCAGAGACATCACCAGGAGTGAAACACTTATTAGCCTCCTTTATTTAAGGCAAGCGACCAATTGCCTATACAATACAAGACAATACATACAACACAACACAAAACATAAAAATTATATAAACTGGGGTCACCGCCTTGGAACTGTCAATTCAAAGCATTGGGGGTGTAAACCGGTTTAAAGGCATGCCGAACCTCACAGTTAGCCCGAAATTAATCACAATACACACATTTGTAACAAGAAATGTCTTTAAAAAAGACAATCGGCGAAGAAATTAATATTGAGATGTCATTTTTTTGCCCTAAATATAATACAAGACAAGACAAGACAGTTTATTAAGATTTGTACATAGTACATCATCTAAACACATCATAATCTTACATGCATTTTGTCACGTTATATCATTTTAACATTTAATTATAATAATAAAATATTTGTAAACACGGATACACATAAACACATAAAATACAGAGATAGTTTTATGAATCACAGGAAAACAACGGTCATGATATTTCAATAAATTAACATCGAAATATAAACTTTTTTTAACTAATGTTTTTAGTGTAAAGGAGGACAACTCTGTGTATATTACACAGTAGTGTTCAGGAAAGTATTTCTTATTTTTAACGCTTCTTTAATATACTTTGCTAACATTAAAAGTTCATTTTTATTATTACTTTTTAATAATTGGTGAAATTTGTGAACAGACGGTCTATTGTAGTAAAATTGTTTTATATATTTTTTTCTAATATCCACACAATTTAAGCATTTACAAATAAAATGAAATTCGTCTTCAATATCAATTTCGTTACAACAAAGACAATATCGTTCGTTTCTAGGAATATTTTGAGTGGCATATCGACCAATTTGAATTCTAAGCGGTAAAACTGATAATCTTAATTTAGCAATATATGATCTTAAAGATTTGGGAACAATATCTAAATAACATTCATAGCCATACACAGGTTTAAATAAACGATACATGTCTAACACAGGGCTATTATCTACTGTTCTATACCAATCCTGGGTATACATATCAATAATTCTACTTTTAAATTGGCATAAAAACACATTTACATCGACAGCATTGACATTATCAAATACATAAGAAAACCCGTAAATGTCAAACAGTTTCTTAACATTTGAAACCCAATTAGTATGGCCATTTTGACTATCTTGAAGGGCCTGTAAGTATACCGTTTTTAATATAATGTTGTCAGTATTTGATAACTTAAACCAGTATTTTACAATTCTAATATAACGATTTATAAAAAGAGGATATCTACCTAAATCGCCATAAACCGCTGCATTGCACGTGTTTTGTTTAACGTTCAGTAATCTTTTGCAAAATTTTAGGTGGATTCGTTCTATTTCTTTAGACTTTGTGTTTCCCCACACTTCACATGCATAGTTTAACATTGATCCCACGAAAGCGTCAAACAACTGACAAATGGTTTCAGGTTTTAAATCAAATTCCTTACATTTGTTGAATAAAATATTCGCGGCTTTAAGTGCTTTACCAGATAGATATTCTTGGTTCAAATTAAAGTTGCCGGTATAATTAAAAACTGTTCCGAGATAATTGAAATCATTTACAACTTCTATTGGTTGTCCATCATACGTCCAATTTTCGGAAGGTAACAATCGACCACGTTTTCGAAATACCATGATTTTTGTCTTATTGATATTAACTTTAAGCCCCCAAGTTTTGCAATATTCAAGCAAGCGATCTAAATGGTTCTGAACTTCTTCAGGTGTTTTACCTACAATTAACATATCATCGACAAAAAGCAACAAAATCAATGTTATATCGTCAATATTCAAACCAGATGAATTGTTTTCTTGCAAAAACAGTGCTAAATCCTCTACAAACAATGAAAATAATAAAGGTGACAATACTTCCCCTTGACGTAGTCCAACTGCATAGCTAAAATATTCAGAAAAATTTGAGCAATGTTTTACAAGAGGACCAAGCTGTGACTTCACGGACCCCATATTTTTCGCTACCTGCTAAGGAGACTTCTCGGACCACAGATTTTTCGGTCCCTACTAAGGAGACTTTTCGGACACTATAAGAAAACGTATCGGCCCCCAAAATTAATTTGAGAGATTAACTCAATAATTATTAATATCTGTACCGTAAATAAACCGATCATATACCGCCCCATGTTTTCACTAGTGATACACGAATAAGCTAAATACTAGTAATTTACGTAAACATAATTGATACATGAATGTGTCAGGCAAATTTAACAATTTAACATTGTCAGAAAATAAAAGCGGGAATGAATGAGCAGTAAGTTTATAAATTCCCCATTTATTGCAATTCGCGGGTTTATGATTCTCCAGACGCTAATTGATGCGTGTGTATTAACACAGCTTTACCGCCCGATATTTTTAGAATGATTCTCCTTCTGGAGTTGTACTCGCTAGAATTAATTCACGGGGACGACAGTAGGTTACAGCGTACAAAAATATTTTTACACAATGATAAAATAATAGGAAATATAAGCTCAATCAAATTGTCGAAGATATGTTTATAACTTTAATTTAACCGCTTATGTACATAATTATGTAAAGTTTTAATCCCCAAAAGTATGCAACAGTTATTGGTATACGTTAAACCATTGTCTGAAGTTTGCATTCCCTAAAATTAGAAAATTTGCCCAATTATATTTGCATCCAATTTTCCCGCTGCATAATTATCGCAAGAAATCTAGGTCAAAAGTGATCTTAGACAGCTACGCCGAAAAAAATTTAACCTAATAGCATAGCGGTTCAAATCTAATATAATTACAGTACTTTATCGCACTCTGTTTCAGATTAAAACGACATTTCATTTGGAAATCATAACAGAATTACAAAAAGACCTTCAATAGTAAACATTTATACTTTCACGTATTATGACTGATATAAAAAATGCGATGTGTGTTAGTTTATCGAACTTATTTTATAATTATTGTTTGTACTTTATATAAAATATGTAATACACATGTTTATCATTACGCTCTAGTTCGCCTTTTTATTACACTTTTGTACTCAGTCGGTCAGTTTAATTTTTGAATCAGTTGCCATCGATACATGTTATTTTATGTATTATTAAACAGAACAGACCACATCGTAATTGTATTTCAAAGAACATCATTTCTTCGTGATAACAATATACTTTAATGAAATATATGATGCGCGTCGTGGGAAAACCGGACTTAATGCATGTGCGTCAAGTGTCGTCCCGGACGACACTTTACGCCTACAGTGAATCAATGTCTTGAAGAGACTTAATTGAAACAGAAAATACAATAAAAGCGGAAAGTGCCGTTCCGGATTAGCCTGTGCGGACTGCACAGGCAAATCCGGGACGACACTTTACGCACGTGCATTAAGCCCGGTTTTCCTACGACACGCCTCATATGTAGAATAATAACGCAACATGGAATCACTGATGCACATGTATACATATTTAATTTAAAACATAATAATAATTATTTTTCATGTGTAAATGTGAAAAGATAGCACGAATTGATTGAAATAATAAATGAGTTAATTTTTTGCCATTTGTAATAGAAATCTTTGTTTTAATGCCTTACAATCTGTGTATAGTAAAACATAATAAACATGTTTTCATAATACCGCTTAATGTATTATTCGCAGGTTTGAATAACTGATGCAGGTAAAATAAAATGGAATTTGTTCTTGGAATCAGAATGATTACACACTTTGCAATTATTGTGCTAAATTTGTTCACTTCCATTAATTGTCTAAAACATTCATAAACATGTAATAAAATTGAATGTTTTATTATCATAACTGAATCTTAAATTATGTAAAGCAATCATGTTAGGATATCTTATAATGAAATCTTTTATTGTTGATAATTAATGGACAAATTCTATTTGTTGACCAATCGTGCATTGATATTTACAATGAGGCCATCCTTAAAAAATTGTTCGTTTGAGGTAACGCGATCGACTCTCGAAATTGGGTCCCATTCACATTGTTATAGGCTTCAGTGAAGCATAATTTTGTTCGTCCGCGCAATTTCAGTGTTTTTATTTTCTTTTTGGTGTTTTCTTTCCGGTATTTAAGTTTCTTTGAGAAAAAAATGAATTTTATTAAATATTTGAGGAAATAAAGCTGAAATTTGAACAGTGTAAGTAACCTGATGCCACTGGCATACACTAGTTTGGTCCGTTTTTAGGAGTCGTCTTCATTTGTTCCCACCAAAAAAATAAAAAAATAAAAAATATAATCGACCTACCCACCCACCCTGAAAATTCTGGGTCGCATTACCGCAAACAACTTTTTTTTTAAGGATGGCCTGATTAACTGTTTATTCATTTATTTGTATATCTGTGATGCAGACATCTTTAAAAACAACAGCCACAATAAAGCGCACATGTTTGTGTTTTATGAGATACAGTTGAATTATCCTTAATTGTCCAATGTTTCTTGCCGAACGAATGTCTTGCAGCATTACATTCAATAAACGTCACATTTTACGATACGAACTAAAACAAAAAGAAGTATTATTTCAGCAGCGTTTTGTTTGTCTTCACAATATTGCAATAACTCTTCAAACACGACCCAGCGCACATACATTAAAATGTAATGCAGATATGAGGCGCGTCGTGGGAAAAATGGGCTTAATGCATTTGCGTAAAGTGTCGTCTCGGATTAGCCTGTGCAGTCCGCACAGGCTGATCCAGGAAGGCACTTTTCGCCTAAAATAAATTTATGGTTAGAAGAGACTTCCTTGAAACAGAAAATACAATAAAAGCGGAAAGTGCCGTCCCGGATTAGCCTGTGCGGACTGCACAGGCTAATCCGGGACTGCACTTTACGCACATGCATTAAGACCGGTTTTTCCACGAGGCCCCTCATATGTATTCAACCTATTTAACTATAATTGCTCTTAGGCCAAACAAAATAAATTGTGTGTTTTGGGCAACAGTCTAAAAAAGTTAGGTATGGTCGGGGATTGACTTGTTTAACTTTTCTTTTAAGGACACATTTCGGTAAAAACATAAAACAATATCTAACATCTGACGAATACGGATTTCATGGAAAAACATTCGTCGCTAAAACTTTAGTGTCGGTGGGTTTTCGCTAGGTATGGTAGGGGTGCCCGAAAGACAGAATTCTTTTGGCCTTATTGCGATACTTGCGTTAGTAAACATCAGGTTTTGTTCCAGGTGACACACAGAAGATCCAACTGCTGTTTGGTTCTTCAGACACAGATTGATATAAGGCAAACCGCCAAACGGCATGGCGCCTAAGGACAATGTCTGTTAAACTACAAGCTGCACTGAAACTGCTGTCTGACGCATTATAACCGTCTGTTACACTGCAATTTACACTACAACTGTTGCGTTGCGCATAACGAACAGCCTGTTACTATGCAATTTACACTACAACTGTTGCAATGCGCATAAAGAACAGCCTGCTACACTGCAAATTACATCCACTACGACCGTTACCATGATAGAGACACTGTTATACCGCAAACCAGCGCATAAAGACATTGTCGATTATACTGCAAGCTACATCCACTACAACTGTTACCATGACATTGTCGGTTACACTGCAGAGTTTGAATCTTCAATAATTACTTCAAAAAGACAATGAGAGTAATTCGATGATTTCATTTTATTGGTAGTGTAATTTATGTTTTCTAATTCGATTTGTACGAGTATAGTTGCACAATCAACCTTTTAAATGAAACATTTGTGCAGGAAAGGGTACTGATGCCCTTAATTACTATAGGTGGTTATCAACATGCCATATATTTTTATATGATTGTCAAGTTTAAGTGCATCCGTATTAGAGCATTGTAAATAATAAAACTTTCAATAAACCAATACTATAAACAAGTCCACTGCATTGCGGCATCGGGCTCGTTGTTGGATTTTTAAAAAAAGTTTATACCGCGGTCTTTCGATAGTTGTTTCTGTGTAATTTTTTGGGGGTACAATTGTCTCATGCCACTAGAGTCTTTGCTAAATCCTTGTCTTTAGGTTTGTTTTCTGAAGGAATCTACATGTTGTCTTTTCTACCTAGTTGATACAGTGAAAACTACGAAACGCTAAAATAAAATGATTACCATACCAATCGACTCAGTGAGTCTAGGAAAAGACAATACAAAATAAATACCATACAATTACTTACATACGTTGTTAACGCATGTGTAAAGAACGCATTGCGTGCAATTGAACATGCCAAAACCTGCGACATGAAACTGGTACGTCCGTCCTCTGGCAGCCCACGTGACATTCAAACATGACCACGCGACTGTCATACATGACGTCAGTGTGGATTCACTTCCAAAATCTATCTATACTATATTGCTCTTCAATAATTACTTCATAAAGACAATGAGAGTAATTCGATGATTTCATTTTATTGGTTATGTAATTTATGTTTTCTAATTCGATTTGTACGAGTATAGTTGCACAATCTTCCTTTTAAATGAAACATTTGTGCAGGAAAGGGTACTGATGCCCTTAATTACTATAGGTGGTTATCAACATGCCATATATTTTTATATGATTGTCAAGTTTAAGTGCATCCGTATTAGAGCATTGTAAATAATAAAACTTTCAATAAACCAATACTATAAACAATTCCATTGCATTGCGGCATCGGGCTCGTTGTTGGATTTTTTTTAAAGGTTATAGCGCGGTCTTTCGATAGTTGTTTCTGTGTAATTTTGTTGGTACAATTGTCTCATGCCACTAGAGTCTTTGCTAAATCCTTGCCTTTAGCTTTGTTTTCTGAACGAATCTACATGTTGTCTTTTCTCCCTAGTTGATACAGTGAAAACTACGAAACGCTAAAATAAAATGATTACCATACCAATCGACTCAGTGAGTTTAGGAAAAGACAATACAAAATAAATACCATACAATTACTTACATACGTTGTTAACGTATGTGTAAAGAACGCATTGCGTGCAATGGAACATGCCATAACCTGCGACATGAAACTGGTACGTCCGTCCTCTGGCAGCCCACGTGACATTCAAACATGACCACGCGACTGTCATACATGACGTCAGTGTGGCGTCACTTCCAAAATCTATCTCAGCTATATTGCACTTTTTTTTTTCATGAAATAAAATAATTACCATACCAATCGACTCAGTGAGTTTAGGAAAAGACAATACACAATAAATACCATGCAATTACTTACATACGTTGTTAACGCATGTGTAAAGAACGCATTGCGTGCAATGGAACATGCCATAACCTGCGACATGAAACTGGTACGTCCGTCCTCTGGCAGCCCACGTGACATTCAAACATGACCACGCGACTGTCATACATGACGTCAGTGTGGCGTCACTTCCAAAATCTATCTCAGCTATATTGCACATTGTTTTTTTTTCATGATTACATGCGTTGATATAAGTCATGCTGATACGTCCTTCCCCTGACAGTCCGTATGTTGTCTGATCAGGAGGTGTGGTCCCCTTTACAACTTACATAGGGATCTGTGTCTTTCTGGAATCAATAACCGTTATATATACATAAGTTCTTGAAATTTCATCTGTGATGCATGATGCTGAGTGCAACTGCATACTTATTATTTTTATTTATTCTTAAAATGTCATCAAAGTTGCAATGTGTTGATACTCATAATAATTGAATACATTTTATTTTTCGGTGAACGTTTTGTATTAGCAACGGATTGTATTGCGACTAATTTTTACGATTGACATTTTTACGAGGAGTTGTTCAGAATTATTATGATATTAATTATTTCTAGCACGGTGATAAAAACGTTGTTTTTATATTGCTGAATGAATACAAAATATAATTTTATTGTTAACATTATTTTATGTTCCACAGGATAAACTATATTTCTTCTAATGTTGTGTTTCAATATACACTGGTTGTCTTTCAGTGCAGACACGACCCAATTAATTTGTAGGTGCTAAATTTAAATAACATCCATAAAAAACGGACATCTGTGATCACGTCCCTTTAAGTGCCTATTCTTTCTCAATATTTCAGCAAGTTTCGAATATAACATGTAAATATACGTAAATCGCCGCGTACCTTAATGTAAATTAAACGCTGACAGCGTAGAAAGACTGTTGGCGACAAAAAACAACTTAAAGCAGGTGAGTTAAAGGGTCAATGTCAACACACAAAAAGATTCCTATTGTACTATAAATTATATTATTTGATAGAAATGCGCTTTACTAAGACATGTGCATTAAATAAATAAAAATAATATAATACACAATAAGATATTTGATAAAAACAAATTAGCAAAAAAGCCTGAACAAATTAAAACCCCAGGTGAGTATCGAAGAAATGACAGTAGACAGCGCTTTTACCAACTGCGCTATCATGCTTGCTAAGGAGTCGTGGGTAAACTATAGTCATACAAAATGCTAACAATTCTGACGTCAAAATGTAAACAGGAAAAGGGCCAAGCAAACACAACCCATATTATAAATTGAATTTTTTTATCTCTGAATGCGTTTTTTGCCCATTATATATAACTTTTTTTTAACCGTTATTTTATACCAGTATTAATATATAAATTTCTTATTTGTTTTAAAGAAATTGCACCCCCTTCAGGCCCTTTTCGATGAAATTGTTCCTTTAAGTGTGCATTTTTGTTGAACAGGATACATTTGTTGAAGATCAATTTCCCATCGGGCATCGATTGTTAGTGATTCGTAGCCTACTGAGTAAAAAGTATGCCATACGATACGTGCTCTCGATTTTCCATACTGCAGTTTAAAATTAATACATTGCAGTAATATATGTAAAAGTATCCAGAATAAGAATCGGTAACAAGAAATAAAACTTTAGCAACGAGTCAAAAATAACCGAGGTGAATATTTCGGTTACATACAAGTATATAGCGAAAATAGGGGTGTCATTAGTTTGAAGTAACATTTTTAATAAATTGACATTTTTAGAAACTCTAATTGTAATACATCACGAGATATACATATTATAATACACATAACATACACTATCTAAAATAATTAAAAGGTAAGAAAAAAGGCGTGAATTTTTTGCTGTTTTGAAGAAGGACCTTTCCCGGTTTCGATTTACTGACTCGCAGCCTGGAAAGAAAAGCAGCAGTTTTCCGCGATACCTGTTTTGGAAATTACCCTCTCAAAAGACCATTGTCTTCTGCCAACAGTCTAAATATGATGACCTGGCAAATTCCATACCACGGAATTCAACTGGTTTAACGTGAGTCGGCTGGCCATATATTTGTACATTATTATACAGGCTTAATTGTCATCCATGTTTTTGGTGCAAGCGACTCAATAATTCATATTCAACCTAACGTACATAAAACATAAATACAAACAATGTGAAACTCCAGTTGCATCAGCAGGAGAAAATTCTTTTTTTTTTGCAGAACAAGGACATTCTTGACCAATGGCCAAAACAACACAGAACAATACAAAAACACGTAACAAACACAAATCACAAATACGAATAAAACTTGGGTCAACGACTTGGAACAGTCAAGGGAAAGCATTGAGGATTTCAACAGGTATAGCTAAGGGACCGTTTTTCTATGACCTTTGTATAGCTAAGGTACCGTTTTTCTATGACCTTTGTATAGCTAAGGGACCGTTTTTCTATGACCTTTGTATAGCTAAGGGACCGTTTTTCTATGACCTTTGTATAGCTAAGGTACCGTTTTTCTATGACCTTTGTATAGCTAAGGGACCGTTTTTCTATGACCTTTGTATAGCTAAGGGACCGTTTTTCTATGACCTTTGTATAGCTAAGGGACCGTTTTTCTATGACCTTTGTATAGCTAAGGGACCGTTTTTCTATGACCTTTGTATAGCTAAGGTACCGTTTTTCTATGACCATTGTATAGCTAAGGGACCGTTTTTCTATGACCTTTGTATAGCTAAGGTACCGTTTTTCATAGGAGGCGTTTAAACATTTTATATGCAGTCCAATATACATAAACTGTGTTGTGAATATGCCGAGAAAGAAAAAACAAGTTCTTGTTGACCCCCCCCCCCTCGCTAGATACTTTGAGATGTAAACGGAAACTAACATTTTTTCTTAGGCCTAATTATCACATATGATGAGCAAGTGTGGTATAAACACGTGCAGAATATTACATAAGCGCTGCAAGATATGTTGTATAAACACGTGGAGAAATGTTACATAAGCGCTGCGAGAGATGTTATATAAACACGTGCAGAATATTACATAAGCGCTGCAAGAGATGTTATATAAACACGTGCAGAATATTACATAAGCGCTGCAAGATATGTTGTATAAACACGTGCACAAATGTTACATAAGCGCTGCAAGAGATGTTGTATACACACGTGCAGAAATGTTACATAAGCGCTGCAAGATATGTTGTATAAACACGCGCAGAAATGTTACATAAGCGCTGCAAGAGATGTTCTACTTTCTGGTCTGCAATAGTTAAAATGAATAATCAGTAATAAAGAATTCAACTATTTAAAAAAGTAATCCTTTAAATCATAAAAATCCAGTACATAGTACATAGTACATCGTAAATTGTGTATATCATGCTCGACTTTTATTTAATTAAATGATACATTTACACTAATGTAACTGCCTCCTCCACGGCGTATGTTTATTGGGTTGTTAGACAGACGGAGATTACTAATTGTCAGTAACTTAATAATGTCTGAGAAGACAAATAAAATACAATGAATATTATTGGTAATTTCTCATAATTACAGTTTGCTGTGTTTTTAAAATTGTGTACTATATGCGGTGTTTAATAATATTAAACTGTTATCTGAATCCTTAATAATCGTGCCTCAGAAAGTTGCAATTCTGTTGCTCTGGTGAACATTAAACCATTGAGTTATTAAATTGTAACTTAATTGAATTAATTATCTTGTATTACGATTTAATTTGAATTGCAATGCTATGTGGTTAAATTTTATTTACAAATGCGTGTATTTTGATTAATTCTGGGCTAAGTGTGCGGTTTGGCATGATTTAAACCGGTTTAAACCTCCAATGATTTGCATTGACCGTTCCAAGGCGGTGACCGCAGTTTTAATCATTTTTTATATTTTGTGTTGTATTGTGCGTATTGTCCTGTATTGTGTAGGCAATTGGTCACTTGCCTCAAATAATTGACCAGCGGATGTTAATAAGGGTTTCTCTACTGCTGACGTCTCTGGAGTTTCATTACTTTTATATTTGGTACAAATATAAACTGAATGTGATATACACTGTTCATGCACATTTATATTAAATAAAACATCAACACATGTTGTTGTGTAGTATGCATGGAATGACATATTTTCACGTCCGTGACTTATTGTGACCTGCCCATAAATTGTGTGGAAAAAATATAGTTTACATACATATTCAGTAATATAGAAACGTGTACATTCTAAGACCTAAATACTAAAATAAAATCCAATAATTCAATTAAATACTAATCACATAATTGAATTGAAAATATGTATTGATGGACTTTTCATTAAGTTTCTTGTGTTAATTGACATTTCGTCACCTTAGTTCAAGAACTCAATAAGTGCCTACAGTTTGCATTGCAGATATTGATGTATTGAAATAAGGTGACTATTTATTCCTAGTGTTCATCAAAAATTACACTTCAGACATTTGATTTGCGGATGCATTCTTCTATTGTGCTTCGTTGTTGTCATTGTTTTGTGTCACTGATAGTTTAATCTAGGTTATTTGTATGTGTATTGAACCCATTTATCACACATTTCATTGAAATATATATAAGCGATTAAACTTTTAAGATGCAGAAATCATCCATCATACCGGTATTTCATCAAACAATATCCTATGAAATTATGGATGACAACATACACTGTTCAAATTAATTAATGTTCATTTGGCGCCCACACGCATCAATCCGCTTGTTTGAACTCATCATACAATCAAACAATTTTCAATACTAATATTTAAAGTAAATCAGTTGATGATATTTTTTCTACAAATGAAAGTTCTAAAAAATACAATGTCGTCTGCATTGAGCACTACTTGTGAAATAAAAGTTTGTGTGTATATGTTTCCAACTCACTTTGGATATTTGGATTTTTCAATTCCGTTTTCGTATGTAAATGGCAGTTCAGTCTAGACCCATTCTGCATAAAGCAACTGTGTCACAGTCACAGACACTGTGAACTGCCCTAGCATAGATACGTCGAATGCACAATTTCTATCGACATAAGCAGCTTTTATAGGTTCGAAATAAATTCCGAAAATAGTAATCAAAGCTCTTGTCAACGCATGCATTACGCTTTTGCGACCTAGTGTAAAACGAAATGCAGACGTTTGCTGCTCTTGGCAACGCTTGAATTACGCTTTTGTGACCTTGCATAAAACGCAATGCAGACGTTTGCTGCTCTTGTCAACACATGCATTACGCTTTGGCGACCTAGTGTAAAAATGCAATGCAGACGTTTGCTCTTTTTACACGGGGTAATCAGATTTACCGTTGCCGCTTACCAAGGAAGGTTATCACTTTGAAAGTATTTATGTCCCAGAAAATTATACCTTGTTACTTTAATTTAACACCACGATAATTATGAAAAATTAATGCGCTGTTTCTTGAGTTTTCTTTTAATAAATTCTTACGATAATATGGCGTGTATGTCATTTAATGCAACATTAATCGACAATTTATGTATTTTGGTAACTTAAAACTCCATTGAAATAGTTCACCCCAATAACCACAGGCAGTATAAATATTAATGACATTTTGTATTACATTGACACTTAATTTACGCACCATTCAATTAAAGATGTTGCAAGTTTCAAACACAGAACGCCATAAGAATCATTAAATGCCTGTACAATGTGACCGACACATAATTATAAAACAAGAACAAGACATAAAGTTACACTATAACCCATACACATTTCTTGTAGTATGTATACAGTACTATTCAAGCAAACATATAAGACCATTTATAAATATTTTGTTTCATGAATTGGAAATCACTATGATAATAATTATTATAACGTCTGTGTCATTAATGCTGCATTTATCGCCAATTTATTCATTTTGGAAACTTAAAACCCCAATTAAATAGTTCACCTCAGTAGCCAAATACTGTATAAATATTAATAACATATTTATCTGATATTGAATGTTAATATACACCTCCCTTAAATTTAGGTAATTGCAAGTATTAAACGAATACTGTCATGAGATTTTTAATTTTAACAGAATGTGAAACATTAAATGTACATTTAAAATGTATCCTACCCATAATTATAAAATGATACACTCTCATTGTTCTATAGGCAAACCACAAAATTATAGTAACACGCAAAAAGTACTCCCGATTCTGAGCGGAGCACAGTAAAAAGAAGTTCCAATTACAATTGCAAAAATATTTGTCAAATCATCTTCGAATCGAAATAAATTTTCACATAATCGTTGTTTATCGGCCAATAAACAACTCTTTGTCGTTCTGATGCGTGATTATTAAAAAAAGTCAGGCTATCGCTCTTGTGGTTTAATTCCTAATTCATGATCAGGAAAACTAAATTTAATATAAAAGCATAAATATGTTAATTTGCTTTTAAACTCAATTGTTAACTACTTTCGTACGAAGCGTTGACAATTGAGGTTGTCTTCTTTCAACCTCTCAGTAAACCGTCATATTCTACCTCTGCGTGATATATTGGTAAAATTTCAAGATTGTGCTGATTAATACAAAACACTTATCATCCAGGTAAAACTGTTTTTCTTAAATAGACTGATGTGCCTTTTTCGTGCAGAACACAAAACTAAATCCGAATTCTAGTATTTCTTACTAAGGAGTAACGAGGAATCAGTTCAAAAATCTTAATAAAAATCTAAAACCACAACACATACATTGTTGCCTATTAGGAGTGTTTTCTTGTAATACGTTATTTTGTGAATTCTTAATTGAAATTTAAGGTAACGTCAGTTTTCTCCATACCAAAAAACTGGTCATAATGCATGTGCGTAAAGTGTCGTCCCGGATTAGCCTGTGCAGTCCGCACAGGCTAATCCGGTACCGCACTTTCCGCTGTTATGGTATTTTCTGTTTCAAGGAGGTCTCTTCTAAACATAAATACACTGTAGGCGGAAAGTGCTGTCCCGAATCAGCCTGTGCGGACTGCACAGGCTAATCCGGGACGACACTTTACGCACATGCATTAAGTCCGGTTTTCCCACGACGCGCCTCATATCATGTTTGTTCATCATCTTCCTCAGTATATTGTGCCTGAGATTAAATCTAAAAAAAAAATCATAAAAAAGATGTGTTGCTTAAGTTAGTTATTACACAATCTTTTCGACATCTGTCTGAAAATTAAACTAACAAAAGCAAGCCTAGCACAATCCGTCTATATATTTAACCTTACGACGCGTACAAGTATACTAAAGGCACAATTATTCTAGATAGTTTTCTGGCAGATATCCCAATTGGCAACAAGCAGCGAAATTAATGGCACATAAAAGGTATATGGCTTTGCTTTCTGCTAGATGTTACGCTCTAGTTTTATCACGTCTACGTAAGATAATTTATAATTCATAATAAACATACCGTGCATAAAACATGAAAAGTCATGTGCTACTTTGACTGAAAAGTGACTCGACATTTTCAGCTCCACTAAATACCGAATAGTTTGAGCTATACTACTCACCCGTTCGTCGGCGTAGGCGTCGCCTTCGGCGTCGGATATATAATGCTCTGGTTAAGGTTTGCGTGCAACAAGTACATAATTATCTACTAATGCGAAATTGTAGCTGTCCACCTAAGTTTGATAATTTTACTCAATACATGAAGGAAACCGTAAGAGTCGAAGCAGTAATTGCATTATCCAATGATAAATATCAAGCTCATTTGGAAATTGGAAATTATTCAGAGACCTGTTCTAGATTCTTTTATTTTTGAATTAATCAAGGAGATAAGCATTTTTTGTTTTGTTGTGGTTTTCAAGAAAAGGTACTTGTGTGTCTCAAATATGCCGGGTACCACTGTTGCTTATGCCATTAATAAATCATTCGAAGTCAAGAAGGCTAAAATTAGCGTTGGTGAATATCGAGTAAAATCCAAAGTAGCAGCCTAATTAGAACAGAACAGTTTCAAGAATATTCTTTATTATTATGTCTTAAGTCTAAGAATCGGTTGGTAAATGCGGGTCCTGATCAGACAACATATGGACTGTCAGAGAAAGGACATTCCAGCATAACTTACATCAACACATGTAATCGCTACATATAAAAACAATGAGCAATATATATTTATTAGTTTGGAATATTAAAGATGTAAAAAGAGTCAAAGCTAGTCTGTATACTAGCTAAGAAAGACATTGGAGTGACCACATGTTGAAGGTCAAGTGGTCATGTTGACAGTCACGTGTTAAAGTGTGAAAGTCACGTGGGCTACTAGAGGACGGACGTACCAGTTTTATGTCACAGGTTGTGACATGTTCCTTTTCACAATATACGTAAGTATTAAAAATGAATATGTTATTTTATGGTACTTATTTTTTTCTAGATTTTTCTAGACTCACTGCATCAATCAACTAGTATTGTAATTATTTTATTTTAGATTTTTTTCGAACCATCACTGCATCAACTACGGAGAAAACATCTAGATTAGTCCAGGTGACAAAGAAAAAAAAAAGAAGACATTTGTGATCCAAACACATGTACTGGTGCATGTTTGAACACTGGGGAATGTTTATAGACGGACAAAATAGATAATACCTAGATAAATTTGCCTGTATGTGAATAAATAAATATTGTTACTGCGGATGGACTTTTTTGTTAACTATACGTCACAAAGACAAACAATACACAATTTTTTTAATTTTAATAAATCATTTGAACATTAAAATTAATATGAAACAATCTGCCATACTTTCTAACCTTTCATCCCCATTCATATGTTGCCATATACACCCCTTAATATACATTATCAATGGACAAGAAGAGCACGCATTAATGACACAAACAGATGAAGATGTACGCCATTGGTGCCATATAGCAGTCACTGTGGTTTTTGCAGTATAACTGACGTTAAAGCTATACGCCATTGGTGCCATATAATAGTCATTGTGGTTTTTGCAGTGTGACTGACGTAAAAGCTATATTTTACGCTATTGATGCCATAAAGCAGTCATTGTGGTTTTTGCAGTATGTCTGACGTTGAAGATATACCCCATTAGTGCCATATAGCAGTCATTGTGGTGTTTGCAGTATAACTGACGTTAAAGCTATACGCCATTGGTGCCATATAGCAGTCATTGTGGTTTTTGCAGTATAACTGACGTTGAAGCTATACGCCATTTGCGCCATTTAGCAGTCATTGTGGTTTTTGCAGTATTACTGACGTTGAAGATATACGCCATTGGTGCCATATAGCAGTCATTGTGGTGTTTGCAGTATAACTGACGTTGAAGATATACGCCATTGGTGCCATATACCAGTCATTGTGGTTTTTGCAGTATAACTGACGTTGAAGATATACGCCATTGGTGCCATATAGCAGTCATTGTGGTTTTTGCAGTATAACTGACGTTGAAGATAAACGCCATTGGTGCAATATAGCAGTCATTGTGGTTTTTGCAGTATAACTGACGTTAAAGCTATACGCCATTGTTGCCATATAGCAGTCATTGTGGTTTTGCAGTATAACTGACGTTAAAGATATACGCCATTGGTGCCATATACTAGTCACTGTGGTTTTGCAGTATAACTGACGTTAAAGATATACGCCATTGGTGCCATATACCAGTCACTGTGGTTTTGCAGTATAACTGACGTTAAAGATATACGCCATTGGTGCCATATGCCAGTCACTGTGGTTTTGCAGTATAACTGACGTTAAAGATATACGCCATTGGTGCCATATACCAGTCACTGTGGTTTTGCAGTATAACTGACGTTAAAGATATACGCCATTGGTACTTCACGCCGTATGGAGGCTTGCAGTGTAATGAGCAGGATCTTCTTTCTGTCATCTGAAACAAAACGGTTTTTATATGTTGTTTGACATCCACTTTTCAAGGTGACAATTTTAGATAAATCAACTTGTACAAATGACGATTGTGTGTTTTATTATTTGAAGGAGGCTATTTTAGGAATCAGTCGGAACTTTTAAATAAACAGCCAATCATTGGAATTATCTCTTTGGAAGAGAACTGATATGATGAGATCAAATAAACTACTGAAATGGGCAAGACTCCTCTAACATTTACCCATAAATTATCAACAAAAAGTTTCAATGAACGATATCCTCACATGGTTGCATTGCAGATATAGATTTAATTATGATAATACAGTATTCAATTTAATTAAATGTTCTTTAATGTTTGAGAAATAAATTGTATCTTTTTAGCAAAGAAAAAAATATAAAAAGTGCCATTTGCATGTATTAAGAAAAACGTATTTTTTCAAACAAACCCAAACCATGTACTGTGTTTTCAAAATAAAACAGACATGTATAATTGTTCATGTCTTTTATATACTCCAGTTTTATTTATATTTGTGTTTTGTGTTTGTTACGTGTTTTTGTATTGTTCTGTATTGTTTGGCAATTGGTCATTTGCCATAAATGAAGGATCTTGCGCTGCTAATAAGAGTTCTCTCCCGCTGCTGCAGATGGAGTTTTACTTTGCGTATATATAGGATCTGACACGAGTTGTCATTTCATACCATAATTTATTAAACCAGTTCAGGAATTGTGTTAGTAAGCGAGCCTTTGGCGAGCTTCCTAACGAATTTCCTGGACGAGTTTAATAAATTATGGTATGAAATGACAACGAGTGTCAGATCTTTTTTATCACATCACACGTAATTGTACATGTATACAAATATACATGTTAAAAGCGACCATACTGTTCAAGTATGTTTATATTTTGCATGCAGTTTGTACACATTACTATAACAAAACTCTATATTTGTTTACGTTTGACACTTACTAATATATTGTATTTATATTATTATAGAACAGAACAAAACAAATGTTTTATTAACTTAAGCATATTACAGCTCATCGTTATTTTACACAATCAAATCAAACAGACATGTGTGAAGAAAAAACACACCAAAATACCAACCTATTCTAGCAAAATACATAATCAATTACAATGAATTAGTGGTTTAATATGATATACTAGTAGATAAAAGTAAATGTATTCCTGTGTGTGTGTGTGTGTGTGTGTGTGTGTGTGTGTGCGTGTGTGTGTGTGTGTGTGTGTGTGTGTGTGTGTGTGTGTGTGTGTGTGTGTGTGTGTGTGTGTGTGTGTATGCGTGTGCGTGTGCGTGCGTGTGTGTGTGTGTGTGTGAGTGCTTCATGAATATCTATTGTACTGATATGGAATGTAGTTATATGTATTGGAAAGTTCAGCGGTAACAGGCAATGTTTACAATTTACAATCATTGTATACTTAATTATAACTGGTAATGTATGACATAAAAAAAATTAACTGAGAAGGAACATATTGTTATCTCTTTTTTTTAAAGCATGTTATACAATAAATAGTTAATTTTCTGAGCGTTGTTTTATTACTGCTATTCAAAAGTTTTTAAAATGTGTACATACTTAGTCGCGTTGTATAGTATTTTGGAATATATTTGTTTCTTTCTTCTAAATGATGCGGACATACTAATATAAAGTAGTACTCATCTTCTATTTCGTAAAGATTACATAAAATACATTTACGTTCATTTCTGTTTATGTTATAATGTCTGCCAGTTTCAATCAACAATTTATGAGATGACAGGCGTACTTTTGCTATGATATTCCTATGTTTTTTGTTGTTAATAACATCCAAATATAACGACCTTTCAAATACAGGTTTAAGTTCTTTGTATACGTGTAAAGATGGTGAAGAATCAACATTAACTCTCCACTGTGATATGTAATGATCTCTCAGTCTATTCTTTAACAAAGGAATAAAGTGATCAATATTAACAGATTCAGGGAATAACCATACATCTGTAAATCCTGCATGATTCAAAATATCACGAACATTTTGAGGACCAATTAACAGTGTTATTTCTTGTATTAAGTTATAATCTTTGCATATTAATGACAGCATTAAGGATACAATTTCCTTGTTTATTTTGATATAGTTTAAAAAAATATTTAACAATTCTTAAGTATCTACCCATATATAAAGGAAATCGACCGACTTCAGCGTATAATGACAATGAATTTTTGACAATTTAACATTTAATAACATTTTACAGAATTTTCTGTGAACACTTTCAATATTGGTAGCTGCAATGAAACCCCATACTTCGCAGTTATAATTCAAAATTGACAAAACATATGAATCAAACAACTTAAACATAATATTAATTGGAACTTCCATGTCTTGCGTTATACAAAATAATGAGTTGATTGCTCTTTTGGCTTTACCATATAATGTATTTGTGGCTGGAACAAATGACCCGCCACTAGACAAAACAATACCTAGATAGTTAAAATTGCTCACTATTTCAATATCTTTCCCTTTGTAATGTTTGTTTAGCACACCACCTTTTCGGAAAACCATGATTTTTGTTTTATCAATATTTACCGTTAAATTCCATTTATCACAATATGTTGCTAGATTATTCAATGATTCCTGCAGCCCTTCTTTAGTTTCTGATAAAATAACAACATCGTCCGCGAATAGGAGTAGATAAATAGATAATTGATCTAGCGTTATTCCGGCGTTTAATCCGTTTTGTAGATTAAATTCTATATCATTCACGAATAGCGAAAACATGATCGGCGAAGTTATCTCCCCTTGTAATAAACTGACATTACTACTAAAAAGGTCCGACAGTGAGCCCATGTGTTTAACTTGATGTTTGACCTCATTATACATAGACTGAATGAGAGATAATAACTTGCCATCAACGCCTGATCGAATCATTTTGCACCATAACTGTCCCCGATTGATGAGTCATAGGCCTTCCGGTAATCGACGTAGCAACAGAAGAGTTTATTTTTACTATGTAGCTGTTTCTCAATTAAAGCATTAAGAATAAAAATTGCGTCGACAGCACTACAGTTGGGTTTAAAACCGAATTGAGCATCTGTTAAAATATCATAGGTTTCCGCCCAAGATTTTAAGCGTTCGGTTATCACTCCTGTAAATAATTTCGCAAAACAACTTATCAACCTATAATTATTTGGGTTGGATCTATCTCCTCGTTTATATAGTGGCACAATCACTCCGGATGACCATCTTTTGGGAAATTGTTTTGTATCTAAAATGTAATTAAATAATATTTCTAAAGGCTTGGCTATTATATGAACTGTTTCTTTAAAGTATTCATAAATAATATTGTCATGTGAAGCCGCCTTATTATTATTATCAATACGTCTTGTTGCTTTTGTAATTTCTTCTATTGAAATAGGTTTGTCGAGATCGGGATAAGAGCTAGCTTGGTTTTCTAGATTGTCAAACTGCCGTAAAATAACGTCACTTTCATCGTTGTTTACGTTGACGTCAGAATTGAAATATTCGTAAAATTCTTGTATCGATATATTTTCCGCATTCGTTTAAATAATTTCCAAAATTCGCGCGGCGTTTTGCGACACATGTTATTCATTTGCATACCCTGCTCTCCGAGTTCCATTTATAATATATGCGCGGATTATTTTTACCGTTAATGATCAGGCTGTTCGTGCTTAGAGCAAATGTCAATGGTGCATGATTCGAGAATTCAGTGAAATCGTGCACTTTAAAATCAGTTAAATCTTGAAATTTTTGACTGATGTTAACAGATAGTCAACTGTGCTTTCCCCATTATGCGTAAAACAAGTAAAATATTCCAATTCCTTTATCGTTAACTAGTCTGCCGTTAACAATTCTTATATTAGTAGATGTACATACATCTAATACGTAGTCACCAAATCGGTTTGACCCAGGGTCGCAGGCTGACCATTCTAGTGGGGTGTCTATTTCCAATAAATCAAAATCACCCAAGCTGCTGTCATTGTCAATAAAGTCTGCTTTATTGCCGGTTCTCGCGTTTGCGTCCCCAGTTATATATACTTTTCCTTTACTTTTGAAATTTTTTAAATCAGATTCTAACTTTTGAAAAATTTCTACTTCATACATATCATGTGTTGGTGAATTTTCACGTGAATATACATTACAGCTAAGTATATTTCAGATTCTATATTGAAATATTGTTTTATCTATTTTAAGGCATAATAAACAGTCTATATCATTTCTTACTAGAGTAACTCCTTTCCGTATAGTGTCTCTAATGTATATAACAATCCCGCCGCTGGAACGCCTTGCTCTACAGTGTTGAAAGCGTCTAAATGAGTGGATAGGGTTGCTGTGTCCTTTTAGGTCGATTACAGAGTTCTTGTTAGTCCAGGTCTCAGTTAAACATATTATCTCATGTTCGCACAGGCATGATGTAAGTTTACTGTCACCTCGTTTTGCAGTAGTTAGCCCTTCAATATTGCAGGAGACAACTTTAATAGCACTCTCACCGTCAGCCTATTCGACGTACAGCTGTTTGTTGATGTACAACTTGTATCATTGTCATTGTTATTGTCATTATTATTATTATTATTGTCATTATTATTATTATTATTATTATTATTATTATTATTATTATTATTATTATTCTTATTATTATCATTATTATTATTATTATTATTATTATTATTATCATTATTATTATTATTATTATTATTATTATTATTATTATTATTATTATTATTATTATCATTATTATTATTATTATTATTATTATTATTATTGTTGTTGTTGTTGTTGATGTTGTTGCTTTTATTACTATCATTATCATTATCATTATTATTATTATTGTTGCTGTTGAAATTCACCTCACAATCTGATTCCATAATATTTATTTAAACGAACATTTGCCATTTTCGCATGGAACTGTTGTCGTGTGCCCAGCTCGATATTTGAGAGGCGAATGATATCAAAACGCATTCCGCTCTATTTAACCAAGGCGGGAAAACATTTAACACATACGTCGCGGTTGAAAAGCCCGACAACATCTCGACTGTTTGTTTGAAATGAAAAAATATATTTAAGAAACGTTGTACATCATTATATGCATAACATCTGCTGACAAAGCTGTCTCACGCATGGACTTATCGTGACATTTTCCTTTAAAATACTAAATAAACGTGGAGAACACAATTAAATGCATTATGATTGCGTACATTTTCATTCATTGTATTAGACCTATAAATTATGGTATATTTGGTATTTTCCAGTTAGACTATCTGATATACAATTTTTTTAGGAAAGATCTTGGATCAAGGAAGGTACATGGTGCTGCTAAAAAGGGACAAGGTGGAAAGCTAGTACAGTTCATTGACATTTTATAATAATTTGCAAAATACAAGGTTTTCATGAGTCTAATGGTTGTAATTATGGTTTAAAAACATAGTTTATTAATTTGTCATTAAATAGCTGCAAAAATATATGAAATTTCAAAAGATATTTAACATTTATGTCTTGATCAGCCAGAGGGGCAGCAGGGGGGGGGGGGGGGGGCAATAAGGAGCAGGGTGCAGCACACTGCTATTTCGCTCTATATCTTTCTCTACAATTTTCTATATAATGCCATCGTCGGAACCCACGATATGTATTTCGTTGTTGCCACTACATTCGGTCAAAAAGCGTAGCGTATTTGAGCGAACGTGGGTTCCGACGATGATACCATGTACAATATAAAACGAGCTGATTCGCATCTACTAGTACATTGCTATGGTGGCATTAAATTTCATAATTAGTTTTAGTTTAATGTCTATGCCATCAACCTCATTCTACTTCTAGCCTACATATATGCGAAGAAACTGTCACTTTTCGAAGCAAAATAATGTTTGTGTTAAGCAGAACATGTTTTAAATATGGTTAAAATTCAAATACACAGGACATGTTACATTTTCTCAAGATCAATTATTTAGTTCTGACGCCCAGTTATCAGTTATTCTAGACTTTACCTACACATTAAAACACTATATTTATAATTGGTCGCACATGTTTGCTTTAAGAGTAATTTATACCAAAAACATACTCCAATTCATGTTTATGGGTTATTGTAAAACTTTATGTCTCTTTCTCTTTTATAATTATATGTATGTCACATTTTAAAGGCATTATTAACGATTCACACTCAGTTCAAATTACAAATATTGTGACATTTTGTGTTTAAAACTTGCAATAACTTTAATTTAAGGGTAGAGTAAATTACTTTTTAATGTAACATAAATGTAACATAAAATTTCAATACATTAAATATTAATACTGCCTGTGGTTACTGGGGGTGAACTATTTCCTTGGGGTTTTAAGTTACCAAAATGCATAAATTGTCGATTAATGCAGCATCAAATGACATACACGCCATATTATCATAGGGATTTTAATGCAATGAAACACATTAGAAAACGCATTAAAATGTCACTGAATTTAACACAGCGCATAACAATGGTAAATTAATGTGACATGGCATTATAATGAATCAATAAATATCTTATGAAAATGAAGAAATATATGAGGCGCGTCGTGGGAAAACCGGACTTAATGCATGTGCGTAAAGTGTCGTCCCGGATTAGCCTGTGCAGTCTGCACAGGCTAATCCGGGACGACACTTTACGCACATGCATTAAAGACGTTCGCAACAATTTCCTTCATTTTTTTTCCAACGACAGATTTTCTTCAAAATTGGCACAAACATCCATCAATGTATCCTAAAACTAAAACAGTCTTAAAAAATAGATGTCACCGGCCTTTTGCCGGAAATATTGAATTTTGAATACGGTACCTGTCGAAGACCCTTCTTTAATGTGTGTTACTTAGAATGTTGAGTAATATAAAGCGTTCATATTCAAAGATTGCGATTTTTAAATGGATCTTTTTTTAAATGTTTCGTTTGGTAATAAAAGTGCAGTTTAATGATAAAACGTGCTTTATCTACAGTTATCATTTAATAAATGACTTTTAACGCTTAACGAGGTTAATTATGCATTAAATATGCCTGTAAAAACTTCCCATACACACGCATCATTGTATACTGAAACTTAAACAGTCTTAAAAAATAGGGGTCACCGGCCTTGTTCCGGAAATTTTTGGATTTGAATACGGTACCTTTCGAAGCCCCTTTTTTCAGTTTGGATTTTTTAATCAATGTTTAAAGTATATAGGAGAGCTTATTTTTCAAACAAGGTTATGTTGCTTTCAACTGATGTTTTACATGTCTTGTTTGGCAATACACACGTGTATTTTGGTAAAAAAAAATCGCGATATCTACAATTACTGTTAAAATAATGAATCTGACTGGACATTGAAGTAGGTCAAATGGGTACTAATAATACCTTCTGAAACGTCATTTATTATGCATCAATATATTTTGTTCCAAACAACAGATTTTCTTAAATTTTCGCACATACATGCACCAATGTATACTTGCACCAAAACATTAATAAAAAGAATGGGTCACCGATATTGTTCGGGAAATATTGGACTTTAAATATGGTACCTGTGTAGCCTTTTTCATGTTTCGTGTTTACGTAATCAACGTATCAATTGCCAAAATAGAATATAGATATTTTTATGGATCTTTTTTTAACTAATATGTTTGGCAATACATTGTATACGTGTGTTTTTGATTATTTTAATGCTTTATTAACTTTTAACCATTGACTGGAACTTAATGACTTACACAGATTTAGGTCTAATTACCCCAAAACGGAAGTCACATCCTCAGGGTTACATGCTGTCAGTTAGATAATAAGCACATGTGGCTGAGTGCAGGATACATATAATTTGTAAAATACAGATTAAATGATATGTTTTGGTATCATTTAAAGGTATATATGTAAGCAATAAGAAAAAAGGCTGTTTTGTGCACTACTTGTTTGTCTAGTGGTTCCCAGCTTCATAACTTTTGGCCCATGTATTCATGCGCAAAATGGCAGCCTCCATGCCCGTCAAAACCGGTGTGTTTTTTCTAAGGTAAATATTTTGAGTTACAACGCATAGAATTTATTGACATGCTGTTTTTTCAAAAGGTTATGTCCTCATCTTTCCAACAATGTATGGTGATATATTGGAAAGTAGCTTGGTCATGGTGAAAAGTGAGATCAAATTTTGAATATTTTATATGTAGCAAAGAAGGAATTTATTTGCGCATGCCTAACCTTTATGCTTATTGATCGAAATTAGTATATTGTAACCTATATACAGTAAAGAAATAACGAAGCAAAAGGAGAAATTAACCCAATTATTTTCTTTTTGTTGCGAACTTCCTTAAGTCCGGTTTTCCCACGAAGCGCCTCATATCATCATCTTCATCATATTCGTGTTACGTGTGGTAAATGCACGTTAATTCATTTTATCAGGGCGTAAAAATGTTTTTGGTTTCCGCTTACCCGAACCCTCCTAAAACGTTGTTTTTTTTTGCCTATCGATCATTAACTTGTTATGACTTTTCGGTAATTAGCAAACATTTCGAATTGGTCTGTGTGAGAAAGGCGCTCTTAGCAATGCCATGACGCAAGGTATAATTTCTTTCCTGGGGGGCGTTTAAAAATTGTACATGCATTCAATATACCTAAACTGTGCTGTGTGGTGAATATGCCGCGAATAAAAATGTTACTGGAAACAATTATTTTTACCTCCCCCCATATTTTTTAGAGACGTAAGCGAAAACGAAAAATATTTTTTTGGCCTAAGCTCAGAAAATTTGTATTCGTGTATACTGCTGTCCGCAAATTACAAAATCATGCGTCCAAACTAGAATATATTTGTGGCTTTATACCTATTATTTATTTAAATATGTTTTCATTGTATGTTTGTATGACGATAAGTTTGTAATGCGTGAGTTGAATACATGTTCTGTTCAATTCGGTACAATTTTACTCTCTTGTTGTTGCTGCTGCTGTGGTTTTGGATTGAGCTACTTATTTGCCTTTAATTGAACAGGGCAGAACAGAGATGTATACTAGAATTGTACACAACACATTGACTACCACACATATCGAGGGTTGAGCGTGAAACCGTGTAATCTGCTTAAAATTTCTATATCAAATACAATAGTTTTACGTTCAAACCTCGATATGTACAGATCCAGAGTCAGGAGTTAAAGCTAAAGTGGAAGTTAATAAACATTTGTGTTGCCCATTTGGTGCCAAATGTAGTCGACATTATTTACGTCATTAAATCACACAGATAATTACAATGAAAGAATCAAAATATTTAATACTGTCAGATCTATATGACGTCAAATAAGCGGGTTGTTACGTGAGGTCACTGTATGGAGATTATTAATGCTTGAACAACTTTGTTGCCATAAACAAGTTTACCTTTTTACATAAGCTATTGTTTGATGAAAAATGGTGAATGAATCGAGCACATGAAGTATCCAACCTCCGAAATATATTTAAATGGATATTGTTTTGTTTGTTTTTCTTGGGGCTTTTCGCCGTTTTTAACAGTATTTCAGTCATGTCACGGCGGTCAGTTAACCTACTCACACTTTTCTGGGCAAGCTTAGCCGATCTAAGCGGTTTACCAGTACTAAGTGCATATACCTATGCCAGTAACTGACAACTGCCCTACTTGAATCAGAGGTAGGGGGAGAATGGCCGTAGAAATAATTGTATTACCAATCCCAACACAAGTTATGTGACCGGGCTGGGGTTGGAACTCACGATCCCGGGATTGACAGTCTAATGTGATAAAACTGAAACAATGTGAATTAAATTATAACTTAAATTATAACATAAAATGAGGAAGGGAAAATAACAAAATCTAATAATGAAAACAAAAACGCATCAAGTATTGGTGCCGTGTTTCAAAGATTGGTAATGGGCATGGTTTTCTTTTACATAAATATTTTGCATATAAGTAGTCCGCAAACAGATAATATTTTATTGTATGAAAATGAACATATAATGATCAGGTTATAACAAACAGTCAGCTCATAAGCTGAATGTTTCAACGTTGTTTTTTGTTTGGCAAATCGAGAAAATGCCTATGGAGCCATATTCCAGAACATAAGTTTATCTAAAAACATTTTCACTTAAGTTCCCATTTTTGTATGGTAATATTTCTAAAACTACATATGTGGCGCGTCGTGTGAAAACCGGACTTAATGCATGTGCGTAAAGTGTCGTCCCGGATTAGCCTGTGCAGTCTGCACAGGCTAATCCGGGACGGCACTTTCCGCCTACGGTGGATTTATGTTTAGAAGAGACTTTCTTGAAACAGAAAATACCATAAAAGCGGAAAGTGCCGACACTTTACGCACATGCATTAAGTCCGGTTTTCCCACGAGGCGCCACATATAAATTAAAAAATCCAATTTTACATAATAAGTAATAGGTAGTTAATAGGTCGTTGATATTTATCGATGATTTTAACGCTAAGGATAAGATATCACTTAAGATGTTTCTGGAATACGACCCCTGGTCATTTGCAGACTATGACACGACATATGCCTTCGCTACAGTGAACGATACAAATACAACTATTGCCAACACAGTGATAAATAAAATCCAGTTGAGGCGTAACGTGGGAAACCCGGGCTTAATGCATGTGCGCAAAGTGTTGTCCCGGATTAGCCAAGTTTTTATGGTATTTTCTGTTTTATACGAAGTCTCTTCTACATATAATTCTACTGTAGGCGGAACGTGCCGTCTTGAATTAGCCTGTGCGGACTGCACAGGCTGATCCGGGACGACACTAAACGCACATGCATTAAGCCCGGTTTTTCCACGACAGGCTCATTTATTTTAAAAGCAACACCCAATGGAAAACTTACTACAGAAAAACAAACACCATTATTATAAAGAAGCTAATTTCTGAAATTATTATTCACGGATTGTCTGCTTTTTTTAGTCAAGTTTGGAAGAAAGAACATCAATAAATATTAATATTCCTTACATATTTGGAATTATTTCGTTTATCAAAGGAAAAAATTGTATAAACATCTACATACTGTCGACGATTACTCCAATTAAAATCCCATTAATGTTGATTCTTTGAAACGAAAATATTCAATCTACATGCCTCGTTAAAGTGTCTATGTGCGATCTTTAATATCAAGTATTTTTTTTAAAAGCAGATGAATGTCACATAAAAACTTGAAAGCAAACAGAAAAACATAAAAATGACGAAGGAAACACTTCAATATGAAATATATCAACAAGTACTAGTTTGGACTTTTCCATCGTTTATTAGTGTTGTGTAACCTAAACCAACTGTCAAGTCAACGTATATACATGTATTTGAGTTTCCGCTTGTACGGACGAAAATTATGTGGTGATTAAAAACTAGCTTATTGTGCGTTTAAAAGCAATGTTTGTTCTTAACTTTTATTTCATTTTAAATAGAAATATATGTTAATTAACTTTATTTTGTTACTTGTATTTATGCCACTATATCTGTTGTAAGATCGTACATACACACTTTAAATAAGACATATTATGTTTAAGTGGCATAACCATGCAAATTCATATTATGGCGAAGAAATTAAAGTGAACATTTTGAGACAAAAAATGTGATATAATGAAATCAGCTCGCAGTTAGTGTATACAGAAAGTTAAACAATGTTTTGCAATCTGATCTAGAAGCATATTTCAGTGGAATAGTTGCATTTCGTTGCGTTATATAATCGTACCATTACCGTGTTAGTAGTAACACCAAACGCCATAAAGTAACCGTTAATTGAGGTATTCATCTATACAAAAATTAACAAAAACAACTGCTCGTGAGTGAGATTTTTACTGTCGAAATATCAATGCAGTACAATCAAACTAAACTGGATCAATACTGCATCAATATTATAAATAAACACAATATACATGCGCATATATAAAAATAACAAGAGCTCTTTGTCAAAATAAAGATGTTATTGGACGTTTGAAGCATAACTATAATCCAGTTCAGACGCGGACGCCGACGCCGACGCCTGGCCGAATAGGCAGGCTTACCTATTCTTCGAATAGTTAAGCTAAAAAAGTGCCTTATAACCATATAAGCTCATCTAAAGGTCGAAATGACGATATAGCATAATAAAACAAATATAAAAAACCTTTAAGTGCCTTAAAGGTACCTGTTTACAGATTGTCAATTTTCATTTTTTGTCATAGATCCCAAAAAGAAAAAATACATTATGTATAAACATGCAAAATAACAGTACTGACTAAGAAATATATTGCAAATATAGTGTCGTTTATGAAAAATCATCAACTGAAATGGCTAAAATTATAAAGCGTGTGTAACGCTTTTCATTGGCATTTTGGAAAACACATGTATTACTTACAAAGCGTTATACATTTACTACTGTGATTAAAAGTCAGAATGGCCGAGTGGTAAGTGTGACAGATTTTTATCCCGGCGGTCGTAGGTTCGAGTCCTGGCGAAGACAAAT
>CM051033.1:67322464-67479964 GCA_027627225.1 Congeria kusceri | reverse complement strand
ATATATTTTTATTTTTTCACCTGGCACCAGGACGCTTCCACAACACTGTTGATAACTCTCGTGAGGGAGTTATTCTTAATAATATAATCTAAGGTAATTGTGACATTTCTTCAGTTATTGCTAAGAATGAAAATGTGTCATTTCTTCAGATGTAATATTATAAAACAATATTTTGTATAGAGACAAAGCGTCACTGCTATGCGTGGCAGTTGCTGTCATGGATTACAGACTTGTCTCTGTTGTTAAACAGGTGTTTACAACTCGTGACAATCAAAGTGACTTTTAAGCGCTCATATAATGTTGTTTACGGTATGTATTTGTTACATTTTCATATTTACGAGGGATGTTCAAAAATATTATTTTATTTTTAAAATTTCTAATAGTTTTTCCTTTCTTTATTCAGTAAAATAATGCATGCATATATTAACATTATACACGATTATATGCTTGATGTGTAATGTAATTAGACATACTTAAAATGCAGAATGTTTTAAAATATATTTTATATATTGGTATTCAAAACGCCATAAGGCGCTATGTACAAGTGTATGCGAGACTGGTTATCATATTGCCTCAAGACCATGACGAGAAATGCATCTTTACGGAGATTCCAACAAGAATCATTGATAAGATATTGTAATTAAAATATCCGAAAATATTGAATAATGGTGAAATAATAATACTGAAACAAGAACATTTCCTTCGCGCCAAATCTTCCCTGAAGTAAATGACGTTAACGAAGTCATTGAATTCCAATTGACGTGCTCCGGGTTGCCTATAGTTACTCATTTTAAATGCCTGCAATTTTTAACAAAGAAGAGTAAAATCTCCGAAATTTTGTAAATTGATGCAATATATATTCCAGTTTATTTTAATGTACTTTTTATGCAAAAATTATATTAAAAAAAAAAAAAAAATTACATTATATTTGATCATCCCTCATTCCCGCACCAGGCCCGCATTCCCGAACCAGGCCCGCATTCCCGCACCAGGCCCTCATTCCCTAACCAGGCCCGCATTCCCGCACCAGGCCCGCATTCCCGAACCAGGCCCGCATTCGCGCACCAGGCCCGCATTCGCGCACCAGACCCGCATTCCCGCACCAGGCCCGCATTCGCGCACCAGGCCCGCATTCCCGCACCAGGCCCGCATTCGCGCACCAGGCCCGCATTCGCGCACCAGGCCCGCATTCCCGCACCAGGCCCGCATTCCCGCACCAGGCCCGCATTTCCGCACCAGGCCCGCATTCCCGCACCAGGCCCGCATTCGCGCATTCGCCAACCTATTCTTAGACCTAAGACTAAGAATAAAGAATATTCTTGTAACTGTTCTATTCGACGTGCATGGTAAATTTATATTTTACTTGGTATTCACCCACTCTAATAACAACATTATTTTGTTAGATCCGTGCCCATATTTATAAAGACTCTTAAGCCATTCTTAACTTCAGTTGAACAAAATTCAAAATTAGAATTTGTGTTTAAAACACTATGCTTTTGAACATTTGCATGACTAATGCTAGATATTAATACACGTTGAATTATATTGCAAATTATGTGTCAGCATCTTTCAACAAATGCATTACTATGTCAGAAAATCCAATAATTAAATGTAAGAATTTAAAGATTTTTCTTAATTTTCGACTAAGATTCTTTATAGATACCAGCCCAGTTTGTTCATGGCATTAACTACATTGGTACCCAGCACGGTTACGAAGCCTCACGTATTGTTCCATTCCTTATTCTTAAGACAAGACAGAGGATGGGTTGGTGAATACTGACACAGAGTTGTCGACGATCGCACATCGTGGTTATGAGCCAAGGTTCTTTAAGTTCAATTCAGGTAACATGGTATTGTTATTCAGGTAACATGGTATTGTTATTCAGGTAACATGGTATTGTTATTCAGGTAACATGGTATTGTTATTCAGGTGTAACGGTATTGTTATTCAGGTGCATGGTATTGTTATTCGGGTAACATGGTATTGTTATTCAGGTAACATGGTATTGTTATTCAGGTAACATGGTATTGTTATTCAAGTAACATGGTATTGTTATTCAGGCAACATGGTATTGTTATGCAGGTAACATGGTATTGTTATTCAGGTAACATAGTATTGTTATTCAGGTAACATGGTATTGTTATTCAGGTAACATGGTATTGTTATTCAGGTAACATGGTATTGTTATTCAAGTAACATCGTATTGTTATTCAGGTGCCATGGTATTGTTATTCAGGTAACATGGTATTGTTATTCAAGTAACATGGTATTGTTATTCAGGTAACATGGTATTGTTATTCAGGCAACATGGTATTGTATTCAAGTAACATGGTATTGTTATTCAGGTAACATGGTATTGTTATTCAGATAACATGGTATTGTTATTCAGGTAACATGGTATTATTATTCAAGTAACATGGTATTGTTATTCAGGTAACATGGTATTGTTATTCCAGTAACATGGTATTGTTATTCAGGTAACATGGTATTGTTATTCAGGTAACATGGTATTGTTATTCAGGTAACATGGTATTGTTATTCAAGTAACATGGTATTGTTATTCAGGTAACCTGGTATTGTTATTCAAGTAACATGGTATTGTTATTCAGGTAACATGATATTGTTATTCAAGTAACATGGTATTGTTATTCAGGTAACATGGTATTGTTATTCAAGTAACATGGTATTGTTTTTCAGGTAACATGGTATTGTTATTCAAGTAACATGGTATTGTTATTCAGGTAACATGGTATTGTTATTCAAGTAACATGGTATTGTTATTCAAGTAACATGGTATTGTTATTCAGGTAACATATTATTGTTATTCAGGTAACATGGTATTGTTATTCAAGTAACATGGTATTGTTATTCAGGTAACATGGTATTGTTATTCAAGTAACATGGTATTGTTATTCAAGTAACATGGTATAGTTATTCAGGTAACATGGTATTGTTATTCAAGTAACATGGTATTGTTATTCAGGTAACATGGTATTGTTATTCAGGTAACATGGTATTGTTATTCAGGTAACATGGTATTGTTATTGAACAGAAAGGGACAGACTCTGATCAGCAAGAGCACACACGTAATTCATAAAGATTAAAAATGAAGATGTCGCAAGTCAGTGGCGGCGTCAGTAAAAACCGGTAATCAGTTAAAAAAAAAAAAGTTGTACGTTTTCATATAAATACAATACAACAGTAGGTTTGACTAAATGAGGCAAAAGCTCTCATATGATGTTGTTAATGGTATGTATGCCTACATTTGATCATTTAGTTCCATGTCGTATCTGCACTGAGGTTGTCGACATCGCACACCGTGATTACTGGATTAAACTGATTAATACGCTTATAAGCTTAAGGGATCAAGTATGTACTGTATTAAAAATCATATCAGTGTTTATCAGGACACATCATTTGAATAAATAAATGTATTCTAGATAATATAAAATAATGTAAACAGCATGATTATATTGTACATTATTTTAATAATATACACACAACGTTATTATCACAAGGTTATAAATGAGTTTGTAAAATATATTAAAAACTCCTCCAACACATATCAATCATAAAAACGCAATACAGTTCGTTGGGTGCTAATTCAAACTTTCATAAATATAATCACGAAATCTAAAATCAACGAGTAAGCATGTTTATAACTTTAAGAAAATAAAGACGTACAAAGACAAACAAGCTAGCCCATATACCAGCTAGATTGACAATCGAGTGACGTCATATTGACGTCATGTTTGACGGTACGTGTAATGTAAGAAAGTCCCGTGGTCATGTTTAGAGGTCACGTGGCATGTTTGGAGGTCACGTATCGTGTTTGAAATTGGGCTGCCAGAGGACGGGCGTACCAGGTTTATGCGACAGGTGTTGGCATGTTCCATTTCAAGCAATGCATTAATTACGCATTAACAATGGGTTCTAGATGTTGTATGCTATGTATTTAGTATCAGAATTTCCTGGACTCAATTCATCAACTTGTATGGTAAGTATTTTATTTTAGATTTTCGTTGTCTCATTCCATTAACTATATATGCAATTAGATCAAAGACAACGAAGAAAAAAACAACAACAAATAACAAAGACTAATATAAAAAAGACATTTGTGGTCAAACACACAGACATAATTATCGAAAGACATTATAGGCATAGTTAAAACATTGCCAATAAAACTGTCGGTAAATCATTGATTTACGTTCGTTGACCGTATGCTGTTCTCTTGAAGATATAATTGTGCTAGTGGAGTTTGAAGTGAAACCGACAATGTCGTTATACTTCCGGCAGCTATCCCAGTAGAGTTGGAAGTGTACAAAAATAGTGTCTCGTTACACCAATTCTGACATTGATAGTATAGCGGTGTATCTTTCGTAGCAGTCGTTATGACATTTGACTTTATTTGCAGTGATGTTTGTAGTGTAACAGACATTGTCCTTTTGCGCCATGTATCAGTCATTTTGCGGGTTTCCGTGTATCAGACTGTGTGTGTATTTGCAAAGTAGCAGTCGGATATTCTTTGAGTCATCTGGAACAAAAGATAGTTTTGACAAACGAGTAAAATTTAATAAGTAATGGAAATGTCTGCATAATAATGGCATGTATGTGCGCTGTTTTATAGGAATAACATAACGTATTGTTCTAGTTTTTATCGTTAAATGTAACAATATCAAATTACCTTTATTGAATGTTATGTTGTAAGAAATGTGCAAGGTAATAATTAAAGATAAATCAACTTATCAAACAAACGTTTGTGTGTTGTTGTTTTTTGCATGAAATAATACACGGATTGTCTTTATAAGACACATACAACAAGGGTTAATACATAGTGTATGATTGCAACTACCAATACGAAGCGTATGGTGCTGAACGAGTAGTTTGAAATGCGCCAAAAAAAAACGCAAAGTGGTCCATGAATTATCAACAAGTTTAAAGTAATATTGTTCTCACATGCATGCATCTACGATTTATAATTAATAATGAAAGTAAAAACATTCAATTTATTTACATCTTCATTAATTATTTGTTTATGTTCTCTTTTTCGCACAGGCGACAACAAAACTGTATGCAATATGCAAACATACCAATTAAATAATTAAAAGAACATACAATTATGATGTTAACAATATTAAATGTATGACACTGCTTCATTTTATAGTTGAGTTCAGTCTCATCAATACATCGTATTTACATACATTTCAAATTAAAATATCAATAAAATATATTGCCATTCAAATTGAATTATAGGAGACTAGTATTCAGTACAAAACTTAAAATTATTTAACATAAGTACTCTTAAAAATATTAAAACAATAACACTATTCCCACCATATTCCTTGACCAGTCTTAAATCTAACTTACTTTATATTTATATCAATCAAGCAAAGTATTCAGTATTTGGATTTTTCAAGTTCAACATTTATTAGTTAAATACCTGCATCTTGGGAGATACAAGTTTAACATTATGGAGAAGGATCAGTGTTTACGATTTACGATTGATGATTGTCTATGATAATATTATATAGTAGTTTATATAAGGCAATAAAGTAACGAGCCATAATTATAAAGTCGCTTAAAACTATTCACACTAGGGTATGAATAAAAGGCTATACAGCTATAGAATGTCCCGTCCTGAACTTCATTTCATCGTTCCTCAGAAAGTCGCAATTCTACTACTCTGGTTTACATTCAACCATCGACTAATCAGATGGCAAATAAATTGAATAAGTATTATCTTTTATTGTTGTTTAATTTGAATATTGGTGCTATGAGGTTAAACCTCAAATGATTGTCAGTGATCGTTTCAAGGCGGTGACCCCAGTTTTATTCATATTTGTATTTTGTGTTCGTTCACTTGCCGTAAATGAAGGACCTTGTGCTGCCAATAAGTGTTCTCTTCTGCTGCTGCAGCTGGAGGTTTTCTTTGTTTATATTTTCACACGCAAATGGGAATGGTAATTATTGGCAATGGCAATGATACAATTTAACATGAACTTTCACAACCATATTGGTTAAAAGCACAATCTGAAATATAACCGGCTTGCGACCGGGAGGTCGTGAGTTTGATCCCTTCTTGGGGGGGGGGGGGGGTTCATATGTGATTTTTCAAAAGACACCAAGTACTTGTTCTACCCAGAAACGGACTCAAGAGTGTCTCAATAAGCCTCTGGCTTTCGACACAATCGAGCTAAAAAAAATATGTATATACTTATTAAACTTAATATAACCTTTAAAACAAATGTTAATGGTGTTATTTGGTTAAAAAAGCGGTTAACTGATCAGTGGTTGCAGGAATGATATATACGTTAAAATTAATCTTCAGCCTTTAAAAAAATCGAAAGAAACTTGTGTGTCCCACGAAGCTAAAACGTTTTTTTTATATCTTCCTTCATTATCGAAACATAAGAAATGAATAATAGTAGGTCTAAATCTACGCAATCGAAAGCCAACCTCCAAACGACCTATTTACTTTCGCCAGTGATGCTTTGAGGCAATGATTTTATATAATAAAGAACAAAACGTCAAAGAGTCTTGTAAAAGGCGACATTTTGTTTTACTTTTTCATGTAATAAGTACAGACCGTGTGCAATTTAATATATTTTATGTTATATATGTATTATATATGTATAATATTAACTATATATACCCCAGATAATACATTAAATTATATCAAACGTATGTTTCGCGTTTGTGTTATAATTTGAAAGGATAATATCACTTTAAGTTGACGCAGAGTGAGATAAATTTTATAATATCTAAGACCATTGAACTCGTTTTGCCTCATTTTCCATAACCGTAATACTTTACAACTACGAACGGATATGTTGGAATGATTGAACGGTACAGATCTTTTAAGATCTAAATGCCAAATTTGTGTCTAACGACACAACTAAAAGTCAAATCCATGTGTTTAAATAAAAAAAGTTAAACAGTTACAGGCGCTATAATACGCATAAGGCTGCTTTTAATATGTCCGCATCCATATCCGCATCGGCATTCGTATCTGCATCCGTTTCCGCATGAATTACAATACGAACGCGCTTTTCCATGTATCCACATTTGCCATTTTGTTCTTATATGAATATAGTAAACATGTCTGAGTAAGAACTGCGCTTTACGCACACGCATTAAGACCGGTTTCCTCACGACGCGCCACAGAGGGAGTCTTAAATATACCGTCCGTTAATCGGGTGTTCCTGGGCAGTTTCTGCTAACTTTGCAATGTTTTATGTCTAAAGAATAAAGCCTTTCGTTCAATGTGCTGAGTGAGGTACAACGTAGGCCGTATCCGCTTAAACCTCTCACTAAACGATTTTTTTGCGGACGGCTTTTGCGGATGCGCTTTGCGGATACGGATTTTGGATATTAGTATATATGTACGGTAACGGTTTAACTGTTTTCAATTTGTTCGATATTTTGGAGGATGCGGATTTGCGCAATGTGGATACGGTCATTATAATAATATAAATTAAAAAAAAGAAGTGTAAAAATAGCACTCTGTTTATATGATGGAATAAGACATAGTAAACGGAAACGTTTCTAAAAGTAATAGAACATGTTATGTTCATACAAATAAATGGATATTTACTTATGCATCTATGCAACATACATTTATATATTATGCAAAAGCAATATACTTAAGTTTTGTCTTTAAGTGCATTTCATTTATTGTATAGGGGCATATCGACGGTATTTCGCATGCATATAGACATACATAAAAATAATACATTAAAAAGTACAATATTTAACAATTATTACAAATATATTGATGTACTAGTTACGGTTAAGAAAAAGTATATACAATGTCAAAACCTAATTATGGCGAACATTGTTCCAGTAGAATTTGAACACACGCCTACAAATTCGCGAACTTAAATGAAAACTTGCCCACGCTATGCAAAGTTTATCAATGGTGAACAACGCTACCTCATGTACATTTCATTCATATCGATTTTACTACTAATGCAAATTTTTGCGCGCTTCCAGAGTGTCACTGCTGACCAATGTTTATATAATAAATTAATATTTGTTTGCCAATTTAAAAAGAAAATGTAACCATTGAATTTAATAATGCTTCAATATTCATTCTATATAAATCAGCTTTATTTTTGAAAATGTTATTTTCGACCTACCGTCGACACAGCCCTTTATCAATTCAATAAATATTTTAACCTTATAAGTAAAATATCATAGATGCGTTATATATGTTTCTAAACTAGAACAAATTATTAAACTACTATATTACATGTTCCCGCCTATTACACAGTATAATGTACATATGAATTATTAACAATACCTTCCCAAATCCATATCAAGTCCACATTTAAATCTGCTCAATAATATTTTCTTAAACGGTTATTTGCCACTTTTCCCGTGCATCCAACTCGATGGTTGACTAGAAACTGCGCCACAACACAAATTCCGATCCATTTGACCGTGGTGGGAATAAAAAAAATCTAGCGCATACGCCGCGGATTAAAAGCCCGAATAAATCGCATGAATTTAAACTAAAATTAACATTTATGACCAGTCGTACATCATACTGCATCACATCTGCCGACAAGACTGTCTCAAGCATGGCTTAAATCACATGCTCCTTCAACGTCTGCACACAATTAAGAAGTAGTTTTAAGTAAACAAATGTATGTATACATGTTTAAAACTCGGATATAGTTAAAACAACTTGCATCGGTATGCAACAACAACAACAACAAAAACAACAACAACTACATTATTTCAGCAAGAATGCTTACGAAAAGCTTCAAGCCTACAATAAATACATACTAAAATGTCAAATACCTCTGGTTAAGATTGCTGTGAATGTTTGTGAAATAAGGCATAAAATAAAGTTGTTGGTTTCCGCTTACCCGACCCCCCCCCCCCCCGACCCCCTAATTTTTTTCCGCCGACCTTAAAAGTTTGTTTGCCTATCAATCATTAACTTTTTCAGATTTTCGGGTAAAACGAGCAGTTTTCGCTAATAATAAGTTTCTTGCCAGAAATATCTTTTTCTCTGACTTATTTATACAGTTCAGTTCATTTGGTACACTTTATTTTTTGGGAGGCGTTTAATCATGCAGTCCAATATTCGTAAACTGTGTGGTGAGTATGCAGCAAAGAAAAAGAAAGTTAAAGAAAATGAGTTATTAATTTATCTCCCGTCCTAGATTGTTTTGGGAGATGTAAGCGGAAACCAACCATTAATTTTTTTGCCTTATTTACATTAGCGCACAATGTATATTTGTTAATACTCTGAATTACACCGACACGAAGTTCAAACATTGATTTAGTTGCAAATATCCCAAGATAGTAATATTTAATAATATTTTTAAAGGGACTTGTTCACAGATTTTCGCATTTTTTGAAGTATGCCATAAAATGTCTTAACTTGACAGATTTAAGCATCGGAACTAAAAAGCTTAAGTGTAATAATAAGAAAAGTATTTAGAAAAAAAAAGAAAATAGAAACGATTGGTCCCACCGAGGTTCGAACCCGGGACCTGCGGATTAAAAGGCTATCACCTTAACCACTTGACTTCTATATTTCACCCTGCATTATTTACTTTATGTAAGTGTTCCACGTGATGTCAACAGTATCAACGAAAACAACAGAAACACTTCAAATTATTCCATCGTAAAGCGTTACAAAAGCTTTATAATTCATCAATTTCAATTTATGATTACTCATTAGCGAAACGGTTTTTACAGTATATTTATAGGTCCGTAGTGTTATGTTGCTCCCTTGTATACATTGTTCTTTTAATTTTGGAATCGTTGACAAAAAGTTGAAAAGTATCTATTCGTCAATCTGTGAAAAGGTCCCTTAAATGCTCAATGGATATTTGTGTAATGTTTATAATACAATAATATTTTCTTAATAACAAAATGTTGTTAGGTCTATCAAAGTATGTAATAGCGTTAAAGTGAGTAACTTTGTTTCATTAAATTGTTATTTTGTACAAGAAACCATATTTTATTGCCCAATTAGCATTTAATTGGATATAGATCTAGTCACAGATTTTCAAATGTAATATATTTTATATAGCCAAATTAAAATATATTTAAAGAAGCGAACTAACACTCTTGGAACAGAAATATACTGGAAATATACGAGTGTGAATAAACGTCCAAACAAATTGATAAATTTATAGTTAGCGTTCGTAACGGTTTTGTCTGAATTGTTCAAAGTATATGTATCACTTACATTGCGGCAAAGGGATTATGTTTTCTTAAAAGTGAGAACCTTAAGCAATTTTTATGTTAAACAAATCGTAAAAAACAATTGAAAACAAAGCAAACTCACAGTGGGTATAGCACATTCGACGTTGGAGTCGTAAGAAAAAATGAAAATCGACAACGCTTTTAAAAACCAACTGAGCTATTATATTCTGACATGATAAAATACGTAGTCATAATTTGGTTAAGCCCCGGTCACACTATCACGATTTTGGCTGCGATAGCCCACGATTGATCGTGGACGTGTTAATCGTTTTGAGTCGGGATGCACAGTGTCCCGATTGTGTCTTCCTACGTATACCTACGGTTGTTGTAGGACGAGACTACGAATATCAACGGCACTTGTAGGTTTCCGCAGCCGATTCACCACGGTTTTACCAAGATATGATGCGATCTATTACGGTTGTAAACAACTTGTAATACGCTAGCGTCAGGTAAACGCAACTGTCACAGACGATTAAAGGCGATTGTTAACGTTTCTCCTACGATTGTAGCAAGATTAAAGAAGATTCATCACGATAAACCTACGAGCAGCCAATAATTCTCACGCTTCACTACGCTTCAATGCATCACGATGCCTCGTGCATAATCGCGACGTTAACGTAGGCAAACGTAGGGAGTGCGTAGTAACATCGCGATAAACCGTACAGGCAACGCGACCCAATCGTCGCGTTGACGTGGTACACCGTGTATATTCGTGAGTAGTCATGATAGTTGTCGCTAAAGATCCTATTGGAATCGTAAATGAACCGTAGGGCAAGCGTCGAAATAATTACCTTATACGTAGCAAAACGTACCATAACTATGACATAAAATCTGTCACGATTAAACACTACAGGTCACGAATGCCTTTACGATGGCTGTCAGAATAAGCCAGATTGAGATACGATGGCACTAGGATTGTCCTACGTTTTGGAAAAATCGTGGCGGCGCTACGATAAGCCACGAATGTTTTGAACATGTTCAAAACTGTCGCGGCGCTTCCGATCGATAAGGATTCCCCAAGATTCTTCAAGGTTCACACGGATGCTAGTACGTATGTATTCAGGCTTTACCAAGCTTCACCGAGATTTTGTAAATCGTGGGCAGTCGTAGCAAACAATCGTGACAGTGTGACCGGTGCTTTACATAAGATACCCACTAATCTGACGGCAAAGTGTAAACAAGTAAAAGCAATTGCTATTTTTAGTGTCAGTTTAACTTGTCATTCATTACAAATATAGTATTCATATTATTGAAAGGACAACTATAAGCAAAAGACGAATGGTAGAGTGGTATGCGCTGAAGATGTGGTTGACGGCGAACCGGTTCGAATCTGGTCTAAAATAATGTTAGTAAAATAGTTTGTATAACTGCAATTTATGGTGTGTTTGTATATTCCGTGTTCAAAGTATTTTTTTCGTGTATTTCTTTTGTGTGTTTGTTTGTTTTCTTTCTTGTTTTAATTTATCAATTGGATGAAAATAATAACAATGATAAAATAAATCAAAACGCTGACAGCGTAGAAAGACTGTTGGCAACAAAATAAACTAAAAGCATGTGAATTATAAGTGCATGTTTGCTAAAATGGAAACATTTGTTAGGATAAAGTTCAATTCCTAAAATTTAAACTTGATAAAATGGCTTCTTATCATAGATAGTATACAACATCAAAATAAAAATATAATTGTAAGTAACGAACACATGTTTTTCAAACTAATTATCTAATGCAAACGGAATTACATACATGCGAGTTAACAAGTCAATCTTCAACGAGCCATGCAAAATAACCGATAAAGCGTGGTAGTAAGGAGCATTGATTGTTAGTGATTCGTAGCCTACTGAGTCAAAAGTAGGTCATACGATGGGTGCTCTTGATTGTCCATACTTCAGTTTATAATTAATACACTGCAGTAATTGTTTGTCAAAATGTTCAGAATAAGAATCGGTAACAAGAAATAACACTTTCACAACGAGTAAAAAATAACCGATGTAGCGCATTAATTTAGTGGTCTTTTTCCTTATTGTGGTTACATACAAGTCAATAGCGAAAATAGGGGTGTGATTAATTTGACGTAACATTTTTAATAAATTAAATTTTTAAGAGACTGTAATTGTAATAATTCAAATGATATACACATTATAATACACATGACATACATTATCCTAAATAATTAAAAGGTAAGGAAACTTTCGTGAAATTTTGCTGTTTCGAATAAGATTCGATTTACTGACTCGTAGCCTGCAGAGAAAAGAAGTAGTTTTCCGCGATAACTGTTTTGGAAATTACCCTCTTAAATAACCGCCGGCTTCCGCCAACAGTTAAAAATGATCACGCACTTCACTTGCTGTGTCGGTCTCAGAGTCATCAGCCTCGGTATTTGACTCCAGACTTTTTTTTTCTGGAAATATACTACCTTTATAAATTTGAAAAAAAAGTTTCATCAGCAGTACTCGAACTCATGTCCAATGGTTCATTGGTCGCGCTTTAACTGTCTGAGCCATTTATTCTCATCGATATTAGTGTATATACTGGGTGTTCCATAATATCTGTCCATATAAAACATATTTCTAGCATCACAAGTTTTACAGATAAAATCATAAATCTGGTACCGTTATAAGGACAAAAGGCGTCCATTTTAAGGGAAATACAAAAGTACGGGAAGCGTTTACGTCATGATTCATGAATTATCCGGAAATAGAACAACTAAGTAGCAAACACGTACAGATGATTGGTTTGACGGATCAGGATCTATTGACGATATAAGACACTGGACGTCCACGATCAGCCAGGACAAAAGAACATCGAACACGTGAAAGCAGTAATTCAAGAATCTCCTCAAAGGTCAGTAATATTACAAACAGCTAAAGTGTGTATAACAAACATTTATAACAAAGAATATGATGTATGTAAAAAAGTGTATAGAATGCATGAAATGCTGAAATATGATTGAACGCTTACTCCATACAAAATTGTCACCATACAACATTTAAAGGAAAGTGACATTTTCAAAAATTAAAACATGTGTGAATTACGGACCATGTCAATATGCTTTTCACGTCAGTTTTTAAACTTTAACACACAGGTGCATCAATTCGTCTGCAAATGGGATTACGTTAAATTTTATACTTTCAAAATCCTTAATTTTTCGAAGACCTCCCAGAACCAACGTTACTTATATAGCGATAAAATATTGCATGTATTACCGTGGTTGCAATTAAATTCACATTCATTTGAATAATAGTGAGCAACAGTGCAATTAAGAAGTATTTATTTATATCAATCTCCGTTAATATATTGTCTTAAAACGTTTCACATTGTTCATACTCGTAGTTTATAGGTTCATTGTGTGGACTTGACATTTACATTACCCTTCATGCGCATAAGGAAAATAGTTGCATTTACTCTATCAAATTAATTGACTTTATATTCATAACAGTAGTACTTTAACCGTATTTGCTAATTATTATAGATTTATTTCGTATTATAGCAGAAAAAGTCCGTTTTCAGTCCGTTATAGGGGTGTGTTAACGAACAAAAAGTGGTAGGATATCGTAAAAAAGGTGTATTATTCAATAATGTTACGCGCCAATAACGACCGATTTAGTGGTTTAGTTATGCGTGAACCGGCCGGTTCTCTTTGTTACTATTGTCCATTATTAAACGCGTGCAAGCTTAAATAACAGTATTATATCATGATATGTGTAATATTTACTACATACATCTCGCACGCTGAAATCCATGTACAATCCAATTTTAACAATCGAATTGAGAAAAACACTAAAACAAAATTGCGACTAACTTGTGCGATTTCAGCTCGGCTGAACACGACCCTTTTAATGTAATTATTACAAAATGACGTCATACAGGTGCGCGATTTTGGGTTACTATAAAAGGTACGCTACGCAATTGGTCCATTTTTTTTCCGGCCTCTTTTTACGACCTCAAAAAAGGTATATTATCCCTATATTACTATTACGATTGTAAAGATGAATGTCCTTTTAAATATTCCAATAGCATTGTCCGCTTTCTGTAGTAAAGTATAATAAACATAAAGTTTTTATAGCTGACAAATGTATGCCTTGCTCTTGATCATGATTTTATATACCAGGACAAAATATTTATAATTGATCTTAAACCTTTGCTTTTTTAGTAATTTACACGAATAAAATACTCCCGAGTTACCTTAATGGGTTACTTGAAACCTTTTATATCTCATTTATGTTTTATAATTATGTTTCGGTTACATTTAAAGGTGTTTAAATTTTCAACATTCTGTATAAATTACGAACCTCATGACATTTTTCATTGCTCACACTTTATTACACAATTTGAAGTTTGGAGTAAATGTATGTTTAATGTAATAATAAAATGATGCTAATATATTTATTTTAACGTTTCTTGTTTTTGGGATGAACGTTTGGGGTGTTAAATTACCAAACTACATTAACTGTCGATTAATGTTTCATCAAATGAAACACACGCGTCATATACACAATAAATATAGCAATAAAGCGCACTAAAACGCCCATTAAATTTTAAATTAATTTAACATAGCGTATATTTATGATTAATAAGAGTCAGATACGCCTTGAGTTATAGTCGGTTTAAATTTTGTTGATAATGAGGGGATCAACCATTTATTGTAAATAGGGGGAATCATGGTTTTCTGTTTACAAACACGTTGTAATCGTCTGCAATTTAAATCATTTATTTTACCTGTATCGATTAGTCCATGTTTATAACGATTCTCACTTGCATTTTTACGGACTGTACCTTCTCGATCCTGTAAAAAACATGTGTGATATTGATATGGGCCTGAATCTGGGCCCATATCAATAAAGTTCCGTAAAATAAGACAAACTTTACATTTTTTTCTAAAAATCGTAAAGGTTTATATTTTAATATTCGTATATAATAAACGTGTACACAGGGTATTCATCATGGTAAAGAGTTCACACATTCTAATTCTTGCCTCGTGTTTACAATTTGACGTCATAATTATATCTTGTGTAACCATAGTTTGAACTGGGATTTTAGCAAGACAGATACTCGTCGGAACCCGCGGTATATTACAATGTATATAGAGTATATTGTCACGTGATAGCGCGGTAAAGATGTGTTTTTGAATCGGGAGTGAAAAAATTGTTTTTTTCTTAATAAACTGAGCTTTTGTGAGTGTAAAAGTGGTGGATTTATACAATGTGTTTATTTTTATAAATTGCTCAGTTTGTTAATTATGAGCAAAGTTAGAAAGGCTAAACGAAAAAACAGAAATAGTAGTGGAAGTACTTCGGACATTTCGGATATTTCGGACAATACAAGTAAGTGTAAACTATCAAAACATAGAGGCCCGTCTGATGAGTGTGAGGATGTGAGCATCAGCGTTAGCGATATCTTGGGCATTGCAAACTCAGTTCTTTATGAAAGTAATAGTAGTATTGATATTGTGGATTCTAGCGTGTTTAATGGTCATTGTGGTAGTGAGAACAAGATGGCTGAAAGCGGAAGAGAGCCAACCAATAGGGATCTCATGGACTATATGAAGAGTATTGCAGACAGCTTCAATGAAAGGTTAACTAAAATAGAGAAGCGACTAGACACTATTGATATTCTTGAAAGGAAGGTTACGGACTTTGAGCGTGAGCTTAAGAAGGTCTGGTTGGCGCTTGATGACCGATGTAAGCGCACGGACGAAAAGGTAACTCGCCTAGAAGACAAGGTAGAAGCCGCCGACGTAGGAGTTGGTATGCTGGATTCCCGAGTGGCGGATATTGAAAAGCAGCGGCAGCAGCTTAGTGACGAGGTTGCCTACCTAAAATCCCAATCAATGCGGAACAACCTGGTCTTCACTGGAATTGAAGAGGATAACTCCCAGGGTAATGAATCCCAAGTCATCACCGAACGTAAGCTTAGGGAACATATGCATGAAAAGCTTAAAATCCCCAAAGAGACGGTGGATGGGCTACAACTCGAGCGAGTGCATCGTACCCCTTCTCAGCCAGTGCATGGTAAGGTACGGTCAATTGTGGCGAAATTTGCATTTTTTAAGGACAGGGAGCTAGTCAGGCGTCAGTGGCCACAACTTAAGGGCACAAATTATAATGTGTATGAACAGTTTCCCCCGGAAGTGCAAGAAAAGCGTCGACGTCTCGTTCCACAAATGAAGGAGGCAAAGCGACAGGGCAAGCGTGCTTGGTTGGCGTATGATACGCTGTACATCAATGGACAGCCGATAAAGCAGTAGGGGTACGCAGGAGATGAACTGTCTGTTTTATCGTGGAACATTAATGGTCTGTCGCAAGATAAGAAGGAAAGTGTTGATTTTGTTGGGATATTGGCAAATTATGACATTTGTTTTTTGTATGAATCGTGGTGTAAATCAAATTCTAACGTAGAACTAAATGGTTATATTACCCATAACTTTTACAGGACTTTCCAAAATAGAAATGCCAAACGAAGTAGTGGCGGTCTATTGCTTTGTTACAGGGATTATTTAGAGGGCGGTATAGAAATTATAAAAAATCATTATGACGCCATAATTTGGTTAAGACTAGATCATGTATTTTTTAACATGGAACAAGATATTTTTATATGTGGCGTTTACATTTGGGGTGAGGATTCGCCAGTCTATAACTATTTAAGTGTTGACTTATTTCAAATTTTAGAAAACGATATTTCAGATTATGATAATAAGGGCGCAATTTATATATGCGGTGATTTTAACAGTCGTGTTGGTGAAAAGAATGATTATATTTTGCATGATAGAGTGAATATTTGCATCGATGAAATCGATTATAGTCCAGATTGTACTCCTAGCAGGGCCTCGTTAGATCAAAGGCACAATAATCATGGTATTAAGTTGCTAGACTTTTGTAAGGCAACCGGTATGCGTATTGTTAATGGCCGGCTAGGAAACTCAAATCAGTATACTTTTTTGTCGCATAACGGCTGTTCTGTAATTGATTATCTGCTCACTGCCGATTGTAATTTTTCACAACTATCTCGTTTTTGTATTGATAGTTTTAATGAATGGAGCGATCACGCCCCAGTAAACTTTGCATTGTGTTGTAATAAAAATAGACGTGATAAAACTAGTCATGCGGAAATGAAATATAAGTGGAATGTGCATTCTAGGGAGCAATTTCGCTCAGGTATTATAGGTAATTTGATCAAGTTTAATGCTATTGTGGACAACGTTGATTGCTCAAACAGAGATTCTGTTAATAATATGCTAAATGATTTTACTAATACAATACGAAGCGTAGCAGATCCCCTGTTTTGTAAAACGTGCTATTTTAAAGATGAAATGTGTTTCAAAGATAGTAAACAATTTAAAAATGTGTGGTTTGATAATGAATGTAAAACAGCGCGTTCTTGTTATTTTGACGCTCTTAAATTATTTAATTCTCAGAGAACTGAATCTAACAGGATTAATTTATGTGAATGTAAAGCTAGGTATAAAAATATAGTTAGGAAAAAGAAACGTTTACATTATAAAAGTAAAATGCTTGAGCTTGAACAGATGAAGAAATCTAAACCTAAAGATTTTTGGAAACATTTTAAATCCCGATCACGTAAACATTCTGAAGATATTTCCTTAGGGGACTTTCGCGAATATTTTGAAAATATTAGCAGTAATCTTTTCAATTGCAGAAATGAGGAATCAGAAACTTTTAACGAGCAAAACGATTTTAACATGCCTAATGATGTTTACCCTGAACTTGATAGGCCAATCAGCGTTGATGAAATCGTAAAAGCTATTAAATCTTTGAAGCGTAACAAATCAAGCGGTACAGATTATCTGTTAAATGAATATTTCATTGAAACAGTTGATATATTGTCTTCGCATATATGTGACTTGTTTAACACAGTTCTTAACTCTGGATATTTTCCAGACGCATGGGCAGAAGGTATAATTATTCCGATTCACAAAAAGGGTCCGGTTAATGACGTTAATAACTATCGGGGGATTACGCTTGTGAGCTGCCTATGTAAACTATTTACAACTGTATTGAATAACCGTGTCGAACAAGTTTGTAATGAAAATAATCTTATTTCGGACGCGCAGTTCGGATTTCAAAAAGGGCGATCTACTATTGATGCTGCGTTCATTCTTTTGTCTTTAATACAACATTACTCATATAAAAACAAGCGTTTATACGTCATTTTCGTCGATATGATGAAATGCTTCGATTCTATATATAGAAATGGGTTATGGTTTAAATTGTACAAATCAGGAATTCAAGGCAAGATCCTAAGAATTGTGCGCGATATGTACGGAAAAGTAAAATCATGTGTAAAATCGTTGTCTTCCTATTCTGATTACTTCGTATATGCAGTAGGACTACGACAAGGGGAGGTAATGTCTCCTCTGTTGTTTTCTCTCTTTGTTGAGGACTTAGAACTGTATTTGCAAAATGATATTGACTCAGGTCTACAAATTGATGATATAATTTTGTTACTTTTACTCTTTGCTGATGACATGGCTATTGTTGGTAAATCTCCAAACGAAATTCAAACTCATTTAGATTATTTATACGAGTACTGCAATACATGGGGATTGCAAGTTAATGTAGAAAAAACAAAAATTATGGTTTTCCGAAAGCGAGGTGGGCTTTTGCCCACCGAAAGTTGGTCTTACAATGGCCAACCAGTAGAAGTAGTAGATAATTTTAATTACCTTGGACTGGTTTTTAAATATACCGGTAGTTTTAACCTAAATGAAGAGCATCTGGTTGGAAAGGCTCTTAAGGCAATGAATATTTTGCTTACTAAATGTAAAATGTATGACTTAAAACCAAAATTATTATGTCAATTGTTTGATTCGTTTGTAGGTTCAATTTTAAGCTATGGGTCTGAACTTTGGGGTCACACCAGAAGTAAAGAAATTGAAAGAATTCATTTGAAATTTTGTAAACGATTGTTAAATGTTCCTTCTAATACCTGCACCGCCGCTGTGTACGGTGAACTGGGCAGATACCCCCTGTATATAAGCAGATATGTTCGTATTGTCAAGTATTGGCTTAAAATTGTATCCACGGATAACATTATTTTAAAACGTATATATACTCAAGCTGTAGCTGATTGTGACTATGGTAATCGTAACTGGGTATTTCAGTTGAGAAAATTGTTAAACGATTACGGATTATCTTTTGTATTTGATAATGTACATTCCATAGATGTTAAAACATGTATAAGTACCTTTAAAAATAGAGTAATTGATGCATTTAAACAGGAATGGTTTAGTTTACTCGAGAATAGTTCGATGCTGGATGTTTATAGACAATTCAAAACTTCTATAGAATATGAAATATATTTAAATGTTGTCCCGAGAAGCCTAAGGTTTTATCTGTGTAGATTGAGAATGTCTGCTCATCCTTTACGGATTCAGACTGGTAGATATAATAGAAATAATACACCTAGAAATGAAAGATACTGTTTATATTGTTTACAAAATAACAAGTTTGACGTCGAAGACGAATATCACTTTATTTGTATTTGTCCCTGCTTTTCTGATCTAAGAAATAAATATGTTAAACTAAAATACCGTGCACGCCCATCGGTTTTTAAATATGTCCAATTGTTGAAAACTAATAATAGAACTGAACTTATAAATCTTTGTATGTTTTTAAAAGAAGCTTTGAGTGTACGTTCTGCATTCCATAACACTTTTGCCTAAATGCTCATCTCCATTGCAAACATGTTTAGTCTTATATATTTCAGATAGCAAATAAAATACATATATACAAGTATATACAAGTATGTTAGGTTAATGTGGTATATATTGAATAACTAATTTTAAATATATTATTTAATATCCTAAATATTGTTAACGAATGCATTTCACGTTGACATTGTATTTATATTATTTTATGTGTTGTAGACGATGTACAATGTACAAGTCTGAAATAAAATATCTATCTATATAAATATCATATGGCAGCGTGTGTGACATTGATATTGTTAACCCGAGGGCAGAATGGCACCCAAGGCAAGAGAATTGCTTGTTTAAACATAGAAAAGTGACGTCACGACTATATTACGTTACGACAAGGGAGGCAATTGGCTAAAAACATCTGACGCAGTTTCTTGCCCTTATATGACATTCAAAATGTCAGCGCGATCACATGACTTGACAGTTTCGCTTGGTCACGTGTCAAAAAGGTTGAAAATGTTTTTGACAGTCAAGATATCTCTTTCTCGGGTAATGGGAATTTGTCGTAGATAAAAGCGATGTATAATAAATTCCGTTAATACTACGTTATATACCGTGGGAGAACTGTCAAAAATTCGTTATCATGAATATAGATGAGCCACGTGCTGACCAAAAAATACATGCCGGGTCCGGCTAGCATAGTTGGTAGAGCGCTAGACTGTCAATCCAGGGATCGTGAGTTCGAACCCCAGCCCGGCCACATAACTTGTGTGGGGGTTGGTCATGAAATTATTTCTACGGCCATTCCCCCCGACCTCTGATTCAAGTAGGGCAGTTGTCAGTTACTGGCATAAGTATGTGCACTTGGTACTGGTAAACCGCTTAGATCGGCTAAGCTTGCCCGGGAAAAGTGTGAGTAGGTAAACTGACCGCCGCGATATGACTGAAATACTGTTAAAACGGCGAAAAATCCAAATAAACAAACATTATTTCATGGAACTACATTTTTACATTTCTTGCAAATCACAATCTTTCACTTTCTGTTTCTAACAACGAGAATGGAGTTTGTGGATTTTTACCGGCATTGTTTTTCTACATTTCGGTGGACCTTACGAAACAATCCGGATATCACAGGCTAATTATATTATATTGAAGTTCTAAATATTAATGTAGCGCCAAAATTGAAGAGGCAAAGTTGTTAGACCGTGAAAAAGAATGATAATGCGAGCTAGTGCTGAAGTTACTGGGTTGGGTAAGCATTTTGCTGTTGCCATGGAGTCAACATTTTGAGGCAAGGTCAGAGGCCAAAACAAAGCTGGAGCTGGGACGGAGTCAGTCGATACTTTGCTAGAACTAATTGTGACATTCTCATCGCAGGTGTCTATGCAGTTGCTATAGGCACGGAAGAATGTTTTTGAAGTATCGATAAATGTGTGACGTTAACAATGCATACAATTTGAGCAAAACCATACTATCATACTGAACAATATCGCCTTTCGTGTTTAGCCAGATAGTCGAGCTGATAAAATCAATAGTACTACCAGATAGGCAGTCAGCTGTTCGGTACTAATCCCAAGATTTTCGGCTGCTTTCGATTTATTGGATGATCGATACTGCCTTATCTAAGATTCGATCGGTGATAACGTTTACGCTTTCTTACCATCAAAATTTTAATCTGACTGTCCTGTTAGTGCAAGAGATAAAGCGACACACTTCTGTTTTTAATAACCATTATTTTATTAATTTCGGTTATGAGATTGCGTAAGGCGTTGGGTATAGTGGCAGCGTCAACTTTTCGTTTACTGCATTTCGTTCGAAAAATTAGGTTTTCTTGGAATTTCCATGTTTCTTGTTCAATTCTATTCTCTATTGGAAAATATTAACAATTATTTGCTATTCTTTAATAGTAACAACAAACTACTACATACTGTTGTTGTTAACTACATTGTGTGATAACTTGGCAATAAATGAGAACTGACCACGGAAAATTACGACACAATTTTCCATTTTGAAATTAATGGCATCTATGACATATTGGGGATTGCACAAGCAAATTATTTAGTGGCCCCATTCGTCACCTTTGCCTATCCGTGGAGACCAGGTATAGAGCCCCTTTTCAGACAAGTTTGCGCACCCTTGTCAAAACATCCACACTTTGGCACTTAGGACCCAACAATATAATTTTAAAATTTTAGGACAGCACCCATGTATAATGATCGTTATAGGCTGATTATACCACCGACCCATGTAGTGCCTGCATGATCCTATTTTCATTTAATATCTGATGCTTTAATTAATATAGAAACTTTAAGTTGAATCATGTAAAGTTATACATTTCAATGGTTACATTATCACAACCTTAAAATTTCAGTTAGTCTAGCTTGTTTTGTCTTAATATAATAAAGGAATTATTATTTTTCCTTTGTTTCTTTCATTAATTTCGGGCATTATGTTGACGTTTTGGTTTTAAAGAACTTGTTTTTGATCACAATATTTAGGCATAGTTTTTTATCTTTAATTAAACTATAATTAAAAGTATGTCTTCTGCTTTAAATTAACATGCATACTATGAAATAGCTCAATGTCAAATATATCTCTAATGCATTCTTATAAAAAAAATACATCTAAATTTCCTTCTGGATTTCATTATCTAAAATAAGCTAAACTGCAGATTATAAGATCTATGATACCAAGATTGTTATCTGTTTATTAGGCCACAACAAATCGATCAGATGTTCGTCGGATTTGCCGCACCTTAAAATATTTTTCTTTATTTTTCTGCAATTTTGCCCCGCACCCAATTATTTTAATGAAGTTTTCATCAACAAGTCTCATTTTACGTGAAACGCCGACTTCGTCGTGTCCCCAAATCATAACAGGTAATTGGTACTGATATAGACGTGAATTAGGTACTTTGCGGAGACTGGTTAATGTTCAGACCACACAATTTATTACCCAAACCGTTACCTTCCAATGGCCAGTCTGGCACAGCTGCCATGTGTATTTCGACTCAGCAATTTCTTATCATGTTTTATCAAACTTGTGAAAACACAAGTTGACAACGACCTATTTGTTATAATTCATTGCCTAATTAAAGATGATTGTTAACAAGATCTCGTTACATCGCAGGCACAACAGTTAATTAAAGGATTATCTTGTTGATAAAGGATGTGTTAAATTGGATGTCTGGAATATGTAAAATGGACTGGTTATCAGGTATGTTTACATTTCGGACAGTTTTGACCAGCGCTTTTTCCTTGATTTCTTACTTCTAATATCCACAAAACTAAGTTGTTTTTGACATGTCCTTTTTATAAATTCAAAGTATTTGTTTGGTTATATATTTTGTTCAGCTTTTATATATTAAGGTACATTTAACAGGGCAAGCCCATTCATTATGATAGTTATAATTTCAATTTATTTATGGATATATTTTGTTAGCATCGTGTAAATATTTTAACGGTGTTACTGTGTATGTTGACATAAAAAATAATTATCCAAGTTTACTGCAATGAACAATTAACAATTTCATTATTGACGTCACGTCCGGTGGATGTATACAAGGAAATTATAACGGATATATATATATATATATATTTATATCAAAACTACAATAAATATCAACATAGTGTGAAATACAAAATACGAATCGCTATAAAATTGTCAACATTTTAATGTAAATAGTGTGGGATTACAATGCCAAAAAAAAAAATACGGACCTCGGACATTTTGCGGTTAAGTGAAGCGGAACTGAGCGGGTTAATATTTGTGAACGCTACACTGGAGGATACAACTATTTTACCAGAAAAGTGGAAAATTTTGAGAACTTTCTTTTCTACATTTCAATGTTGGACGCTCAATAGACATTTTTTCTATAGAAAAGACGATAAACAACCTTTGCAATGGTTGCCAACCTATGTCAACAACTTTAAATAAACGTCCGATATATTAAAACATATATTAGATTTATTATAAAGAATTGTCGAAGTGTGCAGAATTACTGGTGAACATTCTTACAAAAATCAACGTTATTTTTCATCTTGTTCCAGGATTTGAATTTCTGGCGAAGCAGTTATGAAAATGACCATGGCTAAATTAGTTAACATAATCATTCTAGTGCTAATAACTCATACTCGTACCAGTGAAAATGGGGGAAAAAATCTGACAACGAATAGCCAAAATCGAACTCCAGCTCTGTTAAAAAGAAATCAGCCTATCTTGAAACATCTAGTCACGAATCCACATACAGCTACTACAACATATTAATGACTGATATAAACACAATTTCAACAACATATATGATGTATTATCATTGCATACGGTCTAGAAGATCATTAAAATATATGCATTCTCATCGATTGTGGAAGTTAGCTCTGCTAATGCTTTCGGGAGATATTGCGACAAGCCCTGGACCATCACATGTGTCAAGAGAGATAACCTGTACAACAGACCTGGCGAGGGTAAACGGCAGTTTTTCCCCATTGATGGATAAAGAAGAAGATTGGAGTGACCCCCACCCCACTGTATAAACAAAGATGACATTGGAGTGACCTCCCCTGTGTAAACAAAGATGACAGCCCCCAGCAATCCACTGACATTTCCATCAACTCGAGTTATATGGACACACCAGACACAGTAAATAATGAACTTTTTAATCAAAGAAATTCAAACGAGAAAAGGCCTATTATAGGGCATTAAATATTAATAGTATCAGATAAAAATCACAAAAATTAAAGTATGTGTTTGATTTTAAACTTGTCGACATTTTCTGTATTTCTGAAACAAAAATTGACGAGAGTTTTAATGATAATATTTTTGCAATTGCGGCTACAAGTTGTTTAGAAAAGATAGAAATTCGCATGGTGGGGGAATCATGGCATATGTTAGATCAGATTTCCTGTTAAACGACGCACGGATCTTGAATGTTTTTATATAGAAAATTTATGTTTAGAACTTGAACTGGAAAATAGAAAATGGAGTTTACTATGTATATACAGGCCATACAATGATAATATATATTCGAACATGAGATGATTAAAATTTTAGATAAAATTCGTATAACGTTTGACCATATACTCATATTAGGAGATTTGTACTATGATATTCTAACTCCTACTAAAATTAAACCTATTGAACAGATAATGGATACTTTTGATAACGAGCCAACATGTTTCAAGAATCCCGATAAACCATCTCTAGTTGATTTAATCCTGACCAATTCTCCATCATATTTATGTCACCCATCAGTTGTCAATAACAGTACAAGTGATTTCCACAGCATGATCTTAATATGTGTTAAAGAACAAACAAAGATAATAAATAAACAAGAAACAATTTAGAAGCTACACACAATTTGAAGAAACAAAGTTCAATGATGAATTGTCCCGAGTTCCTTTTCATACAGCTGAAATTTTTGATGATATTGACGGTATCTATTGGGCACATGAAACACCCTTTAATGAAATTTTGAATGAACATGCTCCAATCAAACAAAAATATCCTAAAAAACATCCACCACCTGACATGAATTCAAATTACCGAAAAATAATTTACAAAAGCAGAAAAGCTCATAATACATTTATGAAATACAGAAAACCAGAAAACTGGGAAAAATATCGACAACTAAAAAATAAAAAAAACCACAAATAAAAAGTGAATCTATCACAACATATTTTTCAGAACGATTTTGCAATGGTCCAAAGTCAAACGATTTCTGGCCAACTATCAAGCCGTTTTTAAGTAAAAATCTGTGAATAAAAACTCAAGTGAAATCATACTAAATAACAGAGAATGAAAACTTAATAGTTGAACAAAACAAAGTATGTGAAATGCTAATTGATTATTATATAAATATTGCAAAGAATATTGGCATCAATAGTAATAAATCAACTATGAGTAAAGAACACTTGAGCATTAAAAAAAAATTACTGAAAGGAACAATAACAACAAACATTTTGATTGTGTGCCTGTTAATAATGAAGCTGTATATAACAAGCTGAAATCAATTAACCCTAAAAAAATCAACTGGTTATTACAATATGCCACCCAAAGTGTTAAAATGTGCAGCAAAAACTACGGCTCCTTCAATAACAAATATCATAAACAAAATTATAAGTACCAACATTTTTTTCCAGATTGTCTGAAAATTGCCCATGTCACTCCTATATACCAAAAATTATCCTTTTGTAAAACAAAATTATAGACCAGTGAGTATATTGTCAGCTACATTTAAAATATTTGATAGATTTTGAATGATCAACTTTTAAGCTATTTTAACTCAGGTTTTGATAATTATCTTTGCGCTTTTATGTCAGACGACTCTATTGCGCCTGCTCGAGGACTGGAAAAAAGCACTTGACAAGGGTGAGCGTGTGGCTGCCATATTAATGGACCTATCTTAGGCATTTGATTGTCTTCCGCATAACCTTACTGTACTCAAAATGATTGCATATGGGCTGGCTGAAAATTAATGTGGTCTTGTTTCAAATTATCTATCAAATAGAAAACAAAGCGTGAAAATTGGACAAATAAACAGCACATGGATGGAGACTATTAAAGGTGTACCCCAAGGTTAAATTTTAGGACCAATGATCTTCAATATATTTATTAATGACATATTTTATTTCATTGAAAAATCCACACTATACAATTACGCTGATGACAATACCTTATCATTCCATAACAAAGATATAACAACTTTAAAATTAGCTTTAGAAAAAGATAGTGAAATATTAATTAACTGGTTTACTGATAATCAAATGCAAGCAAATCCAAGTAAATTTCAAGCTATATCTATTGGTAAAAAACTAATCATATATTAAACCATTCACAGTTAAAAATGAACATATCATATATGAAGATTCTGTTAAACTCTTAGGTATAGACATATACTTTCAGTTGAATTTTAATAACCAAATAACAAAAATGTGTAAAGAAGCAGCCAACCAAACAAATGTATTGTTAACGTTAAGTAAATTCCTTAACACATAATGTAAACTTCTAATATACAAATAATTCATCAAATCAAATTTCAACTATTTTCCTCTTGTTTGGCATTTCAGTAGGACAACAAATACAGAAAAAATGGAAAAAATACAACACAGAATACTTAAAATAATTTTTAATGATTTCAGCTAAAGCTATATGCATCTTTTAAACAAAGAAAACATGCCAACATTACACATAAATCGACTTAGGACAATGGCAATTGAAACTTTTAAATGTCTTTACAAATGAACACCTCCATATCTACATGATATTGTTAATGTAAAAAATACTCGTTATTCATTTAGATATACTAATCAAATTGAAATTTGAAATCAAATATTTTTTTATTTCGCTCGCTCGTTCCAATTTTGTTTGGACAAAATCCGTAAAATAACTGATCAATTTGTAGTGGCCTTACCCCCAATAAACGCCGCGGGGAACATATATTGCTAGAACGGTACCAACTCGGTATCGTTCGACAACGCTGGTTTATTTCCGCATTGAGTCACGGAAACGAATGTTAAACTATAGGTTCCTCATTTAAGTCTTAATTCCCCCGCCAAAAATATTAAATTATTAAATAAAATTAACACCACTCGAACAAACAAAAATAAATTTTCCAAATCCGTTTGTACTTCTCTGACAAACAAGGGGAAGTTTATTTTTTAATGCGATAAAGTTGAAAATGCACCATATTTCCGAGCTAGGTTCTATTGATTTCTATAGGAAATAGGGTGTTGTGACATAAGTTCAAATCCCCCGCCTAAATTTTAAAATAAAATCAAATAAATGGTACCATGTTTAATAGCATAAAATTATCTTTTCAAATTCATTTGTACTTTTCTGAGAATAAAAAAATAAGGAAGTTACGGCAAATAATATTTAACGCTCATTATCAAATCAATGTACATTTCACGCGAGAAGTATCGATTTTTGAGCCGCGCTGAGAAGCGAGATTGTTGCACATGTTTGACCACAACTCGTATTTAACTCGCTTTTTATGTTTTATTTACAACGATTTTGTCGTGAGGAAACTGATACATTTCATCTCACACATAAGCCCTTAATGGACCCCACAGAAAGGAACGCGCTTATCAGCAGCTAACAATCATAACAAAGCTTCAGCAGCTATCATCAAAACGTTTTTAACTTTTATCTGGTCTTTTTGATTTTCCAGAATTGTGAAAAGTGTTCTTGTAAAAAAGTGTCAGAATATAATAAGGATGCAAAGTTCCAAGGTATGTTTAAATTTGGGAAAAAACGATTTTAATATTTCTGGCACATATTTTAAAATATTAAAGACTTTGTTCTGATTATGCAGGCATGATCAAAATCATATTGGTTTTATTTGACTAAAGTTAATTTGGTTTTTGAAAGATGATTCTCCTAAATATAGTGATAATATATTAGTTTAGGGGTAGACTAGAACAAACTTCACATAAATGAATGCGAATTCACCTTAAAGGTGGTTTGAATATTTACCAATCTAATAAAGGTGGCATATGCGAGATGTAGCATCACCTAAAAGGTGGGATATGCGACCTAAAAGGTGGAATATGCGAGATGTATCATCACCTAAAAGGTGGGATATGCGAGATGTGGCATCACCTAAAAGGTGGGATATGCCACAGCATTAGCTGTATATATTGAACCAGTAACGGTTTAACAGTATATTTGCAGTGACTGCCTGAAAGGCATTGTATCGCAATGTTGAAAATTGTTATTACGGCATTTGATCTACCCCACACTAACCGCATGTTCCGTTTTCAGGGTATTATTTCCGATACAGGATTGAGCGATCAATCCAGCGTGGAGCGGTCACGGGTCAATGTATTTGGCCAGTTTCAGGTCCCGGATGTGATCAATAGCATCCAAGCAACGTTAAAATCTTTTGCTGATTCGCTGAAAGAAATAAGATCAGAGGTTAATTAGCTTAAGCGATCAGCGCCCCTGGATGAGCAACAGAGCATGACGAATGCAGCTTCGAGCAGCGCATCGAATTCTGCAGGGGGGCCGTCCTGCAAGCAGATACGTTTCTATGATGACTCATGCTCGGCTCCGGACGAATTGTCCGATTTATTTGACGATGAAGGGGCCGCAACGGGAGCGAGGATGAGTTTGACTTTGTAGACTTTTACGAAGTAAAAGTGTTAGCGAAAAACTCTCAAAACTTTGCACTTCCACTATTACCGGGCAGGCTAAAGAGAAAAAGTTTAAAGAGTTAAAACATAAATATCGGCTACCAGAAAACGTTGCTTATTTGCAGACGCCACAGGTCAATGACATAATTTGGCGTAAGATGCCGATCGCTTCGCCAAAACAAACAACAAAGGTCGACCAAAGTTTCAGTACACCAAAGCAAGAAGTAAATGAGAGCGTACGTAATATACCTGCATCAAATGCACTTACCTTTTCGAACACTTCAGAAAATTTCAAAGACTGCTAATGCATACAACGAATGGCGACAAATTACCAGTGATAACTGGATCTAAAGTACTGTCTGCCAGGGTTATCAAGTACAAATTTCACAAACATCATTTCAAATACACCAGCCAAGGCCGTTTAATTTCACAACTGTCGAACGAAAAAATATCATGAACGAAATTAAGAGATTTTTGTCGAGAAAAATAATTGAAAGAGTGAACGATTCGCCAGAAGGAGAATGTATATATAACATTTTTGCCATACCAAAATCTGATGGACGGGTTAGGATTATACTCAATCTTAATTCGTTCAATTTAACATTCGTCGATAAAGTGCACATTGAAAAGGGAAACTTTGCAGTCCGATGCGACGCGACTGTTATTTTGGCTCAGTTGACATTGAAGACGCTTTTTATTCTATACCCATTCATAAAGATGACATGAAATATTTTTCCGATTCTCTTTTGACGGCATCAAATATTAATTTGTCGCATTGGTTCAAGGTTTTTCGAGATCTCCACATATTTTTCCAAAGATGTTAAAGCCAGTTTTCTCTCAGTTGCGTTGGACATATCATTACTGTATATATCGATGACACTTGTTTATAAGCCCAAACATATTTGGAATGTAACAAAAATATAACTGATACAGTGCAATTGTTGGACAAACTCGGTTTTACAATTTCGCTTAAGAAATCTGTACTCGTTCCCACGCAGCAGATTGAGTTCTTATGGTTTATTTTGTGCTCCAAAACCATGACTGTGAAGTTGACAGCCACGAAATGCGATAAATTATCAGCATTGTGTCGGGAAATACTAATTTATTAAGTAGAAGGCGAACCATAATATATAAATTATCACAGGTAATCGGAATTCTTACTGCAACCACACCTGGGGTCGCACACGCCCCGTTGTATATAAGGCCGCTAGAAAAAGAGAAGGATAAACAATTACAGAAATACTAGGAAATTTTAAAGGTTTCATGACAGTTACTCATGAAGTTAGGAAATGCTTAGAAAGATGGATATAAATTATTTGCCCGTGCAGTAAGCGTGTTTCGCTACTAAGCACAGATGCAGTTATGTACACGGACGCTTCCAATTTCATGTGGGGTGCTTTTGATGAGACTCACGACAGACGTGTCAATATGGGCTGTTCTCGTTAGTAAGCCAAACATCTTGCATACATATCAAACTATTCATGGATAATGCCACAAGTGTATCGTATATTAATCGGTACGGGGGGGGGGGGGGGGGAATCAAGGCTTTTATATCATATTGCCAGATCAATTTGGTTTTGGAGTATTGAGCGCGATATCACATTGACTGCATATCATGTGGGTGGGAAACAAAATACCACCGCTGATAAGCTAAGTAGGGCAGAAAACGATGACCTAGAGTGGACGTTATATACTGATGTGTTCCAGGCAATTTGCCAGTTTTTCCAGGCTTTGAAAATTTATTTATTCGCATCTAGGATCAATGCAAAATTTGATTAATATGTTTCACGGTTATCTGACCCACATGCATTTGCAGTTGCTGCATTTTCCATTTGAGTGGCATGATAATTACTATTATGCATTTCCGCATTTCAGCATCATTGCAAGGATTCTGCAAAAAGTACAAAACGACCACACAGAACAGTTGATTCTTGTCGCCCTGTTATGGCCGGCACAAATATAGTGGCCGATGCTCATTCAGATGATTACCATTCCATGCCTTCTACTTCCGGATTCACTGAAAATACTGGCGCTGACTCACCGACCAACACTAACCCAACCATTAAAGAAAATGAGACTAGTAGTCTTCCCTATATCAGGACGGCGCTCAAAAGTAAAGGACTTTTTGAACACACTAAAACCATCATTATCAATTCGTGGATAGAATCAACAAGACAACAATACGCAACGTATATTAAAAAATTGTCTTATTTTTGCGATGGGAAGACGGATCCCCTTACACCGCATATGAGTTAGGTTTTAGAATTTTCAACAAGTCTTTACAACAACGGATTAGGTTATAGTATGAAGTTATCGTTCTTGCAGATACAAGTTAATATTTCGTCTCATAAGTTGGATGTCACAACCGAAATGATCCATCACAAGTATCACCGTATTTCATGATATGTTTGTTTTTTTATTACAGTAGTGGTTAAAAAATAAACTCTAAAGTCTCTGTGGGGACCATTAAGGGGTTTATGTGTGAGATTAAATTGTTTGATTAAGCTAGACTCACCTATACGGCGAAGGTTAATAATACTTTTATCAACACAAAACCCCTTAAGGGCTCACACACCCACCCACTACCTCCCAATACTGACACACTTTGAAATACTACTTGTACTTCGACTCTAAAAAATGATTGTTAGCTGCTGATAAGCGCTTGAAGGGTTTTGTGTGGATGAAATTATGATTAACCTTCGCCTTTCAGGTAAGTCTAGATTGATCAAACAATTATACGTAAAGACGAAATTATGATTAAACTTCGCCTTACAAGTAAGTCTAGCTTATTCAAACAATTATACGTAAAGACGAAATTATGATTAACCTTCGCCTTTCAGGTAAGTCTAGCTTGATCAAACAATTATACGTAAAGACGAAATTATGATTAACTTTCGCCTTACAAGTAAGTCTAGCGTATTCAAACAATTATACGTAAAGACGAAATTATGATTAACCTTCGCCTTTCAGGTAAGTCTACTTGATCAAACAATTATACGTAAAGACGAAATTATGATTAATCTTCGCCTTACAAGTAAGTCTAGGTTGATCAAACAATTATACGTAAAGACGAAATTATGATTAACCTTCGACATTCAAGTAAGTCTAGCTTGATCTAACAATTATACGTAAAGACGAAATTATGATTAACCTTCGCCTTACAAGTAAGTCTAGCTTGATCAAACAATTATACGTAAAGACGTAATTATGATTAACCTTCGCCTTACAAGTAAGTCTAGCTTATTCAAACACTTATACGTAAAGACGAAATTATGATTAACCTTCGCCTTACAAGTAAGTCTATCTTATTCAAACAATTATACGTAAAGACGAAATTATGATTAACCTTCGCCTTACAAGTAAGTCTAGCTTGATCAAACAATTATACGTAAAGACGAAATTATGATTAACCTTCGCCTTTCAAGTTAGTCTAGCTTGATCAAACAATTATACGTAAAGACGAAATTATGATTAACCTTCGCTTTTCAGGTAAGTCTAGCTTATTCAAACAATTATAACTAAAGACTTGTACAATAATATGAAATACGAAATAAATGTTCTAATTAAACATGAAATATATCACTGTAGAGGGTCTTGGAAGGCCTCTACCGCCAAGGTAAGACACCTGTCGCAAAGATCGGATGCTATTCACTGGGTGAAAAAAAATGATTTTAATTCACACAAAAATAACAACTAAAAGACAGCTATTGTCTTCAGTAAGAGACATGCGTTTTTACTGGTGACTATATAGATTCGCTAACTAAACACATGGGGCTACAAAAAAGTCCCGACAAGGTAGAAAACGTCAATGAATTGTTATAGGGTATAATTACAAAGTTATAAAATATATATGATCTTATCAAAAAGTAACGGAATTTAAAAACTATACAATAACCATAATATATTTAGATATAAAGTGGAAGCAAGTTTATGAAGGACCTCTGATGAAACAATTAATATATTGTTAAGATGTCTAGATGTATCAATCAATCGATTTGACATAACTATGTTTATTTGTTCCACTGTTGGTGATTTCTGTTGTTTCACATGTATTTTGTTTGCTCTGTTAGTAATTGCTGATGCCCATATGGTTCGAGTATTTTAAATAAAATTTGAAAATCTGAAATCTGATTGTTATTGACCTTATGCAATTGTCGATACTAAACCAACCAATTTCGCTTCGATTCTCTTTACATATTTAGAGATGATTAATTTGTCATAAAACTGTGTATTAAAATTATAGTGTTTGTGTAGATACAAAGATCGATTATGCTATCATGGTTGCTGTTATATTAAACTACGTGTATCTGTGAAACATAATCACCAAACCTTTTATTTATTTATCACCAAATATTTGTATTGATGTATAAGGCATATAAGTTGAAATTAGCCATCACATTGACATTAATAATAACACATAATACCTGTACTATAGTGCAAGTCATGACGCATGAATAAGCAAAACTAAGCCTGTAAAAAGAAAACATGAATCGATTCGAAATATTCAACTAAATTATGTTAAGAAGCGAAATAGAATGGAATCGAGACATCGCTAAATCGTTGCAGCTCTAATATTTATCAGTTTTGAATATTTAAATAGGAATTTAACATTCCTAAATTACCACAGACGCCAAATACCTTTTAAAAGATATTTCTTGTTTATTTTTGTAACATACATGCACCAGATTACTAACAGTATTAAAATGCATGCTAACAAAAAAATGTATTACACCATTATTGAATTGTGTTCGATGTTCCAGGAAATGTGAATTTTAAGGCTATGACATCTACTCACTAAAAACAAAGAATATAATTAATCTTAAAAAATCTAATATATATTTTCTACATTTAGACACGTGAAAACAGGTACCAGTACATTACGTACAAGGCCAGTTGTATGATGGGAAACATGTGTGTGAAATATGTATCAATGTTAATAATGAAAAGAAAAAAAAGCAATGCCAAACTGAAAACGATATAAAACGAATAACAGAATAATCACATGTTTTACCAATCTAATAGTATGAATTCTTTTCTGACGACAAATCAAGATCAATAGTTACCTGCTTATCCTTAAATTTGTATAACTTTGCTTGTTGTTAAGATATTTACAAGTTTTTAATTTCTTCATCTCTAAAGAAAAAAAAATCAGTTGTGATTTTCGTGCATTTATTTATCCATAAAACGGTCTCCATATCTGGGAAACATTTTGACGACTTTACAAATATCATCTATATGATCTTATGTAGAATTATATTGTCGAAAAAAAGCCAAGTATTGATAAAAATAGTGTTAACACATCACCAACATAATATTACTTACATATTTGAAAATCGTTTCAAAAATCATAAAACAGATGTCCATATTGCGCGAAATATTGATGTGTTTGGGTTCAGGAAGAGGGAGTATAATGAAAGTTCTCCATTCCGTGTCGAGGTCATTCACAACGTTAACTACTTATACATGTCAAATTAAGTAAACTACAAATGTCTCTTCACGTTTAGTTTCCTCCATATCTTCCCAACAGTCTTTCTTTGCTGTCAGAACTTTTGAGCAAAACTATGCCATAAACCATGTCATCGATATTGGCGTCATTGTCTGGCTGCATTTTCCGTGTTGTAATGACTATCTCTGTATATTAGCATATCTTGTGTTGACATGAAACGAGACAGACGCGTAGCTATGAACGATACTGATACAACATTTATAATATTAAAATGAGCTGATGTATATTAAATTTTATTTCATGTTTTGCTGATGCAAAATGTATTTCATTTAAATTGGCATTTTTTAACTATAGTGGCGTAGAATACTTTATTGCTCGGACACATGAACCTGACATTTGTTAACTCTATTAGCATACATTTCGAGCCGGAATTGTATGTTCTGTGTATACTCAGTACACGAGTTTTAATTATACCATACTAAAATATCAGTATTTTAGTGGGATAATTTTTCATCAATTTAAATCTATTCCTGTAAGGAAACTAATATATTCATAGTAACGGTATTTTAATATATTCATGCATAACGGTCAGTGTCTGGTTAATGCTTTGCATAAAGAAGGATAACTCTTCAGAACAAATTATGAAAAAGTGTTTTTATTCTATATTATAGCGAACTACACTACGACATACAACCTATTCGTATACATGCACATTCACTAATTGATTATATTCTATATTATAGCGAACTACACCATAAAACCCAAATTTTAAATATGCACATCAAATGGTTATAGAATGGATATATATGCTATACAAAGATACACAAGAGGGCAACAAAGCCCTAGGCCGCTCACCTAATAATATGGCCTAGTGACCTAGTTTTATACCCTGTTCGAACTCTTCCGAGATATTATTGGGAAAAATGTTTTCAGCAAGTTTCATGATAATAGGGCTATAAATGTGATGTCTAGAGTGTTCCCAAGCCTTTTCTTCAATTTGGCCTGGTGGCCTAGGTTTTTACCCCATCTGACCCGGTTTCGATCTTGTCCAAGATATCATTGGGACAAATGATCTTAGCAAGTTTCAAGATGATTTGGATATAAATGTGGCTTCAAGTGTGTTCACAAACTTTTTATTTAATTTGACATGGTGACCTAGTTTTTTATCCTACATGAACCGGTTTGAACTCGTTCAAGATATCAGTAAAACAATGATCCGAGCAAGTTTTATGATTATTGGGCTATAAATGTGGCGTCTATACGACGACGAGTTGGGTTATTTACCCTCGGGACTTCGGTTAAAAACCATTGCCAGAGCACACTGCTTAACATTCAAAACTCTGCGTTGACTAAAACTATAATACATCCTTCTTTTAAAGGGTGTGACACATAAAATCTTTGCAGTGTGGGTGCGGTGCTTTATATAAAAATCTATTCGCAAAAATATACCAGAAGTACATAAAAATACTGTATTTAAATAAATCTTTGTAAATAGTTAAGCGAAACGGTAATATATGCTGTAGAAAAGTCTTTTCTCAATTTATGCAACACGTGAATTAACTGTTAAAACTGAATAGACAGCCTTTAAGAGGAATGCGGTAGCGTGGGAACCTAATTTGCATAATGAGCTTGACGCTCAAAACGGATAGTAATTGAACAAATCAAAATTCTCGTATCTAATCCGTCTGACCAATCAGCGTGAGGCTTATATAATGACGTTAGGGTTGGACGAGTATGCACTATTATGAACAACTGCAAGGAAATAATGAAAATAATAGATCTGCTAGATGAAAATATGCAGATTTTAATAAGAAAATATTTATAAAATTTGGGAGAACTAATTCTTCTATGAAAGTGACATAATTATTTATGCTTTAATAAAGTATGAAGACACTTTGTTGAGTAATTTGTGTTTATTTATTGTTTTCTTTGCAGTTTAATACTTAGATAGAAAAGAAGAGAGAAGATAGCCCAACCTGATAAGATTTAATGATGGAAACATATAATTTTACATGTGTCATCATTTTTCTAGACCCATTTTCCAGCATATGTTGTAATGGAATTGTTGGAGTCTTATTAACTTAAAGATCTGGAAGAAATATATGATTTAATAACCATATACTTATAAAGAAGTTTGGAAACAATGCAGGTACAGTAGTACCGGTTGTTTATTTAAAATAAAATAATGAACAGTTTAATGTTTTACCAGATCTCTAAGTGGTTCAACATGGTTTTACAGAATAGATGTCTATGCTACAATTTAATGCTGCCGGTATATGAAAAGGCAGAAAATTACAACTAAGTTACTTAGAAATGCTGTCATAATAATAATAATACTCTGAATAAAATGAGTATTTCAATGTAATGCAATAAATGGTTGGTATTTAGGGTTCTCTAACCCTTTTTAACTGAATGTGGAGTAAGAATACTCTTTATAATAAGTAAAATGAATCAAGAGTCACCAAGTAATGAAGATTTAATATAATATAAATAAGAAAGGACTTGCCTAGGCAAGTATGTTATGAGTGTAAGTAATTTTAATTTATTAGCATTTATGCGACATGCGGTTTACTTATGTTGAACGCTTGCAGACAGGGAATATAGCGAGGTGCTCCAACTTGAGACCCTGTCTGTTTTGTACCTTAAGAAAGTTGGGCTATTTTAAAATAATAGTACCCCCCAGGGTGGCATTAAAACATGTGTACAAACTACATTTATTTATATACATAAAATGCAGCAATACAGGCTGCTAGTTACAAAACAGTCACCTAGATAGGGCCACTTTAAAACAATATGTTAAGAAAATGACCTACATACAGTTAAGAATTAAAGAAACAAGAACATTATTTATAATGTTTACAGTTTAAAAATACTTTACATGGGTGAATATGATACTGTGTACCTTTAAGGTAATACACAGTAATGAATTAGGTAAAAGACAAGTAGCCACCCAGGGAGGAATAAAATGATATATTAGAAGTGTAGGGTTGGGAGGCCAGCGGGGGGTTGGGGTCTGGGTTGGATTGGAAAGAAGGGGAGATAATTGAATGGGAAAAGATGTAGTTATTGGAGTTTTGTCCCATGGACCAGAGGGAGTGCATGGCAAGACTAGATTATTTAAAAGTAAGCAAGAAAATACAGAACAGACATAAAATCTTAAAAAGTTGAGTAATACAACTAAGAAATGATACCAACTAGGTAAAAGTGAACTATAATACAGGATTTTAATAATCCCTGATAAAAAACTTGCAAGGGGTCATATCCAGATAATAAAATTGGATATAATAATACAAGTAAAATACAGTAGAAGACACTGTACCTATCACAGTATGCCAAGTATAATACTATTAAAAGCTCCAATATCAATGAAGTGGTATTGGTCTTGATAAGACCGAATGCAAATAAGTGCACGGTTCACAGGTCCTTGCACCGTGCACTCCAGTCCGACGTGGTTCTTTGAGGATGAGAGGGGAATGGGGGGTGTCAGAGGGGGAGGGAGGGGGTGCAATGCAGTCAACTGTACCCAGGAAAATGGATGGCCCCGCCATTTCTGGTTATTAAAAACTGCAATAAGAAGGGGTTTATTAAGATACTGAGAAATGTAAATGGTGTACTAACGTAATACTCTCGTCTGGAAAATGTTTTTAAAGTAAGGAATACCAGGTCAATACCATTGACTTGGTTTAGAAAGGGCAGAGAATTCCATAGTTTCCCAATAAAAGCTAAAACAAAAGTTAAGCATTGAAAACTCATAGAGAGACAATGCAAAAAGAAGTATATACAGAACTGCAATATATCACACAATTAATAAAAACAATTACAAGAACTGTATAGAAATTGGTTGGGTGTTGACTGATCCCCCCCCCCCCAAAGACCTAGATCTTGTCAGTTATCTGAAAGTCTAGAAGGAATTTGGACAGGGCAGAAAAGACCGGGCCCCTAGCCGCTCCCTTGGGGTCTAGCACGTTGGTAAGGTTTAAAACTAGTGCATGGGAGTGCAATGCGGCCCTGAGCTGGTCCCTCTGCCCTCTAAATGTGTTGCACTGTAGCAGTAGGTGGGCTGCTGTGAAGGGCTCCAGGCACCGCGGACATGCAGGGTCTAGCCCAAGGACATACTTTCCCGCACCACCAGGTAGAAGGGTGGAACCCATCCTCAGGCACAACGCTTGCTGAGTATTTGTCAGGCGCCCTGAGGGTTTTCGCGGGTCTGAGAAAAGTATGTCGGTAGGCAGACAAATTGGTGGTCTTGAGATTCCACTCACCAAGGACAAATTTCTTTGCCAGTGAGTAGATCTCGGTCGGCGCCAGGGATTCCCCAGCATCAACAGTCCCCCTCCTGAGACCCTCCTTTGCCCCCCCTGTCAGCCTGTTCATTCCCACTGATGTCGACGTGTGCTGGACACATACTAAAGTGACCTTTAGAGATTTATCTAGGCACTGTTGATGAAGTTCCAAAATATTAGATAAAATATCAGGCCTAGATCTGCTATTTCTGTTTTTGATAGACCCAAGAGATGACAATGAGTCTGATAAAATAGCAGTTTTAGTAGGTTTATTAACCAAAATCCAGCACAATGCATATTTAATTGCCAAAAGTTCAGCCGAATAAATAGACAGATGGTTGCTGAGTCGGTGGGTTTTTGTAATGCTTTTAGAAGGAATAACAAATGAATTGGCTACCAATCCAGAGTGAGGGCATTTGGAGCCATCTGTATAGATTTTAGGTGCTCAGCATACCTGTTATCAATATGAATAAGAGTATCTGACTTAACGAGCTGCAGTAAGTCAGATTTCGTGAGGGTCTTTGATAGAGTTATGTCGACATCAACAGGTCCCAGAGTCCAAGGGGGCGTTTTGGATGGTCTCAGGTCTGCTACAGGGGTCTTGTCGAGACCGGCATCGTCCAACAGGGTCTTAATACTTGCCCCGAAGGGTAGCGCAATGTGTTTTCGTTTAAGTATTTTACCCTTGATGAAGGTGCCGGTCCCGACAAGCTGGTTTACGGGGTTTGAACCACGCCGGGACATGGCTCTGGCCCAGAAATTAATGGACTGTTGTTTACGGCGCAGACTCAGAGGCAGCAAGCCCGCCTCCTCCTCAAGCATGTCACTAGGGGTGCATTTCAACGCCCTCAGAGCTATCCTAAGAGCCTTGTTCTGAATGGCATCTACCATTTTAAGGGCGTTTGGCGTTGCACATGCATAGATTTGGGCTCCATAATCTATCTTTGGACGTATAAGGGACTGGTAGAGAAGTAAGAGGCTATTTTTATCAGAACCGTCGTCTATAATGTTTGCAAGTTTTTTTTTTTTTTAATTTGGCCTGGTGACCTAGTTTTTGACCCCATGTGATCCAGTTTCGAACTTGTCCGATAAACTTTTACAACATTGGCTCTGAGGAAGTTTCATGATGATTGGGCTACAAATGTGATCTCTAGAGTGTTCATAAGCTTTTTCTTTAATTTGGCCATTTTTACCCAAGGCGACCCAGTTTCGAACTCGTCCGAGATATCATTGGTACAAATGGTCTGAGCAAGTTTCATGATGATTACGCGACAAATATGTTCTCTAGAGTGTTCAAAAGTATTTTCTTTAATTTGGCCTAGTGACCTAGATTTCGACCCCACGTGACTTAGCTTTGAATTCGTCCAATATATTACTGAAGGAAATGTTTTGAACAAGTTTCAAGAATATTGGGCGACAAGAGCTGTAAGAGGACAGCGCGCTCAACTATTTCAAGCATTTGAGTTGGTACATATTTGGGATAGTGAAAAGGGCATACATTTGTCAAAATACAAAACGTTTGATTGAAGCCTTGACAGTTTATACATTTTTGGAACAAAAACTTTAACCACATAGTATATGTAAAAAGTGTGCATAACTCTGTCAAAATACAAAATAGAGTTATGGGTAATGTTGCTCCTGATACTAGAGTTGATAACAAAGATTAGTTCCAAGTTTTAAGTGAAAAGCTTATGTAGTATTGAAGTTACAAAACTTTTAAATATAAACTTTAACCAGAAAATCTATGTACAAAAGGGCATAACTCTGTCAAAATACAAAACGAGTTACGGGGAATGTTGCCCCTGATAGTGGAGTTGATGGCAAATGTTATATCCATGTTTCAAGTGAGTAACTTATGTAGTTTTGAAGTTACAAAACTTTCGACTATTAAATAATTTTAACAAGAAAATCTAAGTGAAAACGGAGCATAACTCTGTCAAAATACAAAACAGAGTTATGGGGAATGTTGCCCCTGATACTGGAGTTGGTGACGAAGGTATATTTCAAGTTTCAAGTGAATAACTTATGCAGTTTTGAAGTTTTGACTTTTGAATAAAAACTTGAACCAATTCAGACGCGGACGCCGACGCCGGGGGAAGTAGAATAGCTCACCTATCCTTCGAATAGTCGAGCTAAAAATGTGACTTCAAGAGTGTTCACAAACTTTTTCTTCAATTTGCTCTAGTGACCTGGTGTTAGACCCCACATGGCCCAGTTTCGACCTCGTCCGAGTTATCATTTGAAAAAAACAATTGTTCTGAGCAAGTTGCTTGAAGGCAAGAGCAATAAATGTGGCATCTAGACTATTAACAAGGTAAATGCTGACGACGCACGACGCACGACGGACAAAAGGCGATCACAAAAGCTTACCATGAGCACGTTGTACTCATGTGAGCTAAAACAATACATTCCAGTCATATCATATATATAGGAAGATCAAAAAACATATAACAATCTTTCATATATGATGATCGAAAGATTAAAATGGCTAAATCCGCATAACAAAAATAGCAAATTGTATAAAAAGAACTAGAAACAATAAAAAGTACGGTTAAAATATCTACAGTGTACAACACAATAAAACATACGAAATAATATGGCTCTACATAAAAACCAAAATTCACTGTTTGAAAAGAATACTCTGATTGAAGGTGAAAATGGATGAACAAAGTGCATAAAGTCAATGGGCCATTAAAGTTTTATGGAAATAGCAAATTACATTACATCGGCATGTGTGGATTCATGGTATAATGTTTTTACCATAAGCGAGGAAATTAACAACTCGTTATAGTGGACGCAAGTATATATGTGTGATGTTGTAACACATCACGTAATCCTGAATCAGAACCTAAGCGAGGAAATTAACAACTTGTAATAGTGGCCGCAAGTATATATGTGTGATGTTGTAACACTTCACGTAATCGTGAATCAGAACATGTGTTTACTCTGATTGTGTTGACTACTTTGAGATTAGACGACAACTGAAAATATGAGTGTAAGAGACACCATCTTTTGCAAGTACCTACGTCATCATCTCTTGAGGGTATCTACGCCATCATATCTTGCATATACCTACGCCATCATCTCTTGCGGGTACCTAAGTACTTCGTAATTTTGGCCCGCTTTACTCGCCAATTGAATAAAGCTTATGTAATATCGTCAAACTATAAAATTCCTATCAATCAGCACACGCTAATAGTTAAATACGTTGCATTCTCATACACACTGAAGAATAGCTAATATCAACGTGTTCATATAGACACATATATCATCATTTAAACTATAACTCTGGCAACTATAAATGATATATTTATTAGATTACAATTGCTAAACTATAAGCATACATGAGACTAAATACAATTTAATATAAAAAAAAATTACACACACAAAAAATTGAACGCTGTAAGTTGATCTACAGCAACATATATTTTGCCGAGTGGGTACATAGAAGCACTCTAAATAGAATATAGTGACAATCTGTGAACAATAGCAACATATCTCGAGAATACATTTGTAGAGCAACGTTGCTAATTAGCATCATATGGAGGCAAACAACAGCATTTGCAAGATGTACAACGGGTTCTAGTACAATCATACTATTTGGAACATGAAGGCGTAGAAAACCTGACATCATGTAATGTGCTACATTGCACACTTATGTAGCCTATTCCTTATGAACCACGCAATCCTAAGAATATTTATAGCACATATAATACCGAACAAAGTGAGTTGAAAACATAATCAAAACTCATTCCTATCAACACTATTGAACAAACAAGTGCAATTTATTGACGAGAAAAATCGTAAATTGTTATAGCAATATTTAGTATCTGACAAATTTAGCATTATGTGCTTTTGATATGTCATTTTATACATTATATGTAAAACCGCAAAGATTATAAAGAAACTGCTTACATTATAATCTAATTTTGCTAATGCAATATGTTCACAGACGATCAATAAAAAATGATTATAGTTAAACTCGTACATGAAAATCATACTGGAATGTCAAAAAAGAATGCATGTAAGACAAGTGCCAGTCACTGATACTCAATTACGTATTCTGGGTAACACTGGACCTTGTCGAAAAGGCAAAACAGAAATGGCTTAATGATGTCGTCTACACAGCTATCGTGTAGCCTGCCACTACCATCCTTTAGTTTCGGTGGACCCTTTGAACCCTTCTTCCCTTTTGAGTACATACCGACCAAAACTTGACATTGTAGCATAAATCTGTGACCAGTTTTGGGGTCCGGCAGGGCATTGCGATCAGCGTACGTTGCTTCCTTAGAGAAATAAATGCCATTTCCCAAAATTCCGCCAACATGTGTGCCAGCCTGGCGTGCGTCAATGTTATTCCGACATATGCATTCGAGCAGTTCCTCTTTAGTACCATGGAATAGCTTCAGCTCATTTGCACCAACTGGTCCGTTGATACGCTCCATTTGCTCACGTTTCCTAAAATATAAAGTAAAACATAAGTGGATATAAACACGTATAAATAACGAGTATAAAAGGTCTGATTGCTAATTTATTATCTTGATTAAAATATTTAACTGTTAATGTGTCACCTACTCGTAGAAAGTTGGCCACAGAAATTTGCTCTGAATTCGTTCAACTTTTATAATCTTATTGTTGCCCATTGTCTTTAGGAAGTTTGTCTTCAATAATTTGAATTCTTCACTTGAACGCGGAAGCGGAACTTTCTTCACGAATTCTAGTTTCGTCATCTTTTTCCAATTTGGTGGCCAGTTGACAGTTATCGGGGGTTTGTTGTATGGCGTTCCTTGGCTGCCAGTTGTCACTTTTCTGGTGACAGACATAATAAAAGCATCATACCATAAGTGAATTCATTGTAATATTGGTTTTACTAAATGTTCAATTTTATTTCTTTGTTTATTTTTGCATTCATGTTATCAGTTTATAACAACAACTATTCTAATTAAATGTGTATGTCTGTTCAATGAAACATGACAATATGTATCAATACTTCTTGCAATTTTTTTTTGTTCTGCAGAGATGCAAACGGATTAAGAATTCCGCCTTTCAATTTCTTTGATTATTCTTCAGTCGTCATTGATGTTCAAGACAGCGGATATACTAATAATAAATTTGTCAATTTAGTATTTTATATGGATAAAAAGAAACCTAGTTTAAACATTCCATAATTTAAACAATAGTACAAATAATCCAACCAAATAACACACGAGTTATTATTTTTGTTTTTAATTAACAAACGTGAATGTTGACATTGAGGAAACAAGTATGTACTATGCGGTGTAAGTATTATTAAAATATGTACCTACATTGTTGTTTTAGTGTCAACATAACGAAACTGTACCGTAATTACCCGTTGATGAAATATATATTCATATTATTTTAATTTTTATGAAAGTTAAACTTTGTGGAATTCATAATTGTATAATATTGTGGTAAGCCTTTTATTTTCAAACTATTACAATGGAACACTTATTTATTTAATATTTAGAATTATTAAAAAATAAAACGTCCCCCTAAAACGCAGCAAAAACCACAGTAGTTTCTTTTCTTTTTTTGCGATAGTGGAAATTCCCTGACACTATATATATATCATATGAATAGTACGATTTGTTTATAGGCACAAAATGAAGAACATACTGTATCTTATTTGCTCCCATCTTCGTGAAGATGTGTAACGGAGCATGCAGTTTACTGTTTTTATCGTAGCAGGTAGTACAGAAATAGAAGTTCTCACATTCGTTGCACTTCCAACGAACACCTTTGATGGGGCATTCATCACAGGTCTTGCATTTCGCTGGAATTTGAATATAATAATTAGGTACGCATAAATATGTATTAAATTTTATTTTGTAATGTTTAAGATGTGTCGTGTATTCATGCGTTGTCGCAGACAATTAATACAAACATGTTTTTGATGTAGAATGTGTTTTACGCCCACTTCTTTTACGTTTAACCTACACTTAATGTTAAATATTGATCGGCAGTATTGTCCGTTTAAGAATTTCAGATTTATTTAGTTAGGATCATTCACGACTATAAATAAATAAATAAATAAATAAATAAATTAATGTATTAATAAAATAGATAAATAAATACATCAATCAATCAATCAATCAATCAATCAATCAATCAATCAATCAATCAATCAATATGTGTGTATGCACATAATATTTAATATAAATGATTCTACATTGTCAAACATAGTTCAGCTCTGTGTAAACACGACGGTGACATTAAATATTTATCATGTAAAGTAATGCTAAAGATATTTATCCAATATATAATCAACAGAGTTTAGACTTTAGGCATTACTTCAATAAAATTATCTGAGTAATACCTGCACTAGCTTTCGGGGCCTTGTCAAGGTCAGCATTAACGGTATTACAGCCACCAGAACTGTCACTTGGATTCCTAAATAAGTTACACTCGAACTTTTATAGTATGTACCATATAAAATTTATGTTTAGGTTTATTGTTCTGCTTTTGTTGTTTTTTGTGGTGCTGTTGTTGTTGTAGTGTGTGTCGTTGTGGTTTTAGCGCTTCATTTGTTACATCGCAAGATTTATGTAAATACGAGTAATGATCCTTTGAATAGCAATATAGTATATATAGGATCTGACACGAGTTGTCATTTCATATCATTTTTTATTAAACGAGTTCAGGAATTTCGTTAGTAAGCGAGCCTTTGGCGAGCTTACTAACGAATTTTCTGGACGAGTTTAATGAAACATGATATGAAATGAAAACGAGTGTCAGATCTTTTTTATCAAATGCGTTTAAACGAAAAACAAAAGCTTATAATTTTACCAAATCATGTCGATAAATCCTAAAAGTTGTTGACTGCATTGACGTCATTTCACCAAAATAACGTCATGCGATTGGTCAGTCAAAAAATATGTAGCCAATGAAAGCGCTCAAAGTGTTATCTTACGCATGTGCTCATTGGCTACATAACCGCACTTGGATATCACGTGTTTAGCGGTTAAATTATTTCATACAAAAGAGCACGTGCACAATGTTTGTGATATTCAAATGAGCACCTGTTAATGTTTGTGATTTTCGATGAATGGAAATTAATCCATTAACAATAGCTTGGGAGTGGTTTAAAGTATTCGTGGCACACCCCGGATCGGTATATTACGAGCCAAGTACAGAATACAAGACAATAGACCTTTCCACAAATGTCAATCATATGCAAATTAATTTCTAATTTATCCAATCACTGCCTTGGATATCACGTGTTTTACCGTTAAACTATTTCACACAAAAGAGCACGTGGTAATGATTGTGAAGTTTGAATAATGGCTATTAATCCTTTGACAATAGCTGGGGAGGAGTTTAAATTATTCGTGACCAAAGCTGGAAAGGTCTATTATTCAATTATTATGTAATTATTCTGATTATGTTCTTGTCGATTGCACGTTTCAAAACAATTACACAATCACTCTGCTACGGTCTGGGTGTTCAAACAAATCGAGTTAGAGACATGACATATTATTTTGTTCCCAAGTCTTACAATACATATTGTTGTAAGCTCATATATCTCAGTATACCATGGTAATAGTTGTAATACCTGCAGACTTTTAATAAACAAAGTTTTACGATAAATGTTCTTCATGTATATGTGTCAACCTTGCGAAATCATATAGAACATACCTTTTCTTCTCTGCTATTTCTATCTTCGTGAAGATATGGGACGGCGCGTGCGGTTTACTGTTTTTCTCGTAGCAGGAAGTACAGAAATATAAGTTCTCACATTTGTTGCACTTCCAACGAACATCTTTGATTGGGCTTTCATTACAGGCCACGCATTTTGCTTCAGCCTGAGTATTATCTGTATTGAACAACACATTAGAGTGTGTAAAAACGCATAATGCATCATATGTTTGGAAACGAACATGTGTCATTAAGTGTTTCTTAGAAGTTAATTCCATAAAATATCAGAATTGAAGGTAAGTCGTCAGCATTGTCCATGCAAGTACATATCGTGTTATTTTACAGTTACAGTTTCTTTAAAAAAAGAGTAAAAACACGATTATGACATGCTCAACTATCTACTTACTCTCTAAAACCATTGTTATACGACTGCAACAAACACCGATATGGTTTGTGTAAAATGTTGTACGTTTCTTTGCGCCCCCCCCAAAAAAAATCGAATATTAAGGACACACTATGCTTTTAAATTAGCAAACATATCTCAACTTTGCCTAAACCTAATTGCTAAACGTAACATTTAAGCGTTCATATAGTATCTGTTTTTGATACATGTAAGACGCTGTTAATTCGATAAAATTGCACATAAGACTTTGGTTCAATATGCGTTTCTTTGTTTACCTCCGGTTGCTTTCTTTGGCGTGCTAGGGCCAGCATCAACACCAGCATTATAACCTTTAGTGATTTCAGCCGGATACCTAAGGTAAGAAACACCATTTGTAGAAATACACATTGTATGTGGCTGCTTACAAACCACCTGTGTTGTCAATATTTAGACTCATTATTTTGTCAAAAATATTCGCATTGTAAATTACATTTTAAATTATGATAACATAGAAATCATTCTAAAAAGAGTATGGCACGTGCTAAAACGTTAAATTGTCATAAATATCTGTAAACATTTTAGATATGCAAAATTGAAATACAATTTGAAAACGGTGATACACGTGACAATAGAAATTACACCTACTTTCTCTTCGTGGATCGCGCGTGCGCCTTACTGTATTTATTGCGACAGGTCGAACAAATATGGAAGCGTGCGCAATCGGTGTTCTCGTTGCTTATTTCCAGACGGCAGATAGTGCACTCAACTAGATCTTGACGAATAATAAAACAACATCATATCAGATTCTGAAACAATTTCGAACTGAATTTACATATATTCAGGAATGTGAGCCCTGCTGTTTACAAAAAACAATAATATCGTTGTGAATAAATCAATAATATCGTTGTGAATAAATCAATAATATCGTTGTGAATAAATCAATAATATCGTTGTGAATAAATCAATAATATCGTTGTGAATGAATCAATAATATCGTTGTGAATAAATCAATAATATCGTTGTGAATAAAACAAGTTGCATTTAAAAAATTATGTTATAATAATGTTTTGTACAAGCATGCATACGGCCATTTAATAATCCTTCAAAACGCATGACGTGTATTTCAATGAATACATATAGGACATTTGTTGGTTTCGGTAGAATATCGATTTTAATTCACGAGTGATAATAGAAATGTATATTTTCACGAGTGGCAAGATATTCTGCCGTAACCAGCAACTTTTCTTTTTTATTTTATACTTTTTCTACCGTTTGTTTTCATTTTAATTGCTATGTAAGTGGGTTTTATTGAAATTATCGCGGACTCACTTGACGAATTTGAGTCCGGCATCGTTTACGGTCCTTGCATTTACAGTTTTAAATTGGGAACCGGTATGAAACAGAAAAACATTATCAGAGTGATAATTTTCACTGTTTAAAACAGTGAATTACCAATTTTATTTAACTGATATTTCCCTATAAATTACCGGAAAGCATAAATAAAGGGTATTATCTTCATCAGATATAGTCATATGTAAGGATTCAGAGACCCAGTTAAAATACGAACTATATACGTGTACTATATACATTCGGACCTTGAAAGCCAGAAGGTGTTATCAGCATAAGCAGAAGTCTGATAGTTTCTTCTTGCTTTCATAGGCAACATTGTTTTAGTATAAGACTCTGCATACCTTTTGTCGGGGGACCAGGCTGAGTAGCACTGGTGCTTGGGCCTGCAGCTGGGGATGTTCTATAAATCAAATGTATCCAATAAATTAGCAAACATGTATGCAAAATGTGTAATAAGTTTCGATGTCTAGTTTTGCCAGACATGATAGCAATGATATTATTAATTCTATAGTTTTTATTTATAGCATGTCCACTTGCTTGGAAACAGTAACAGCGACAGATAAATACTCGTAGCAGTTAATTGTGTAAACCTGACACGATTTGTCATGTTCAACCAGGTCTCCTGGCTGTTTAGGTCACATTTAGAACTATTTAGCTATGAAATGTTTGATTGTGAGACTTTATACTGGTATTGTAAAGAATTTTAAAGTAAAATAACCCACTAGACATGGAATAATCTGATATTGTTGTTTTCCATTTCATATTGTTTCTTTTGTCAACCAATGTAAGATCAACTATGTACACCGTGTATTTATTACGAATAGACCCGAAATCGTCGGGATTAAACTACTATCCGGTACTATACGATGTCTAAAACTCACATACCAAAGAACTGATGGTTAATACGTATAGTTTGCACCTTATTTAGACGTCACAGCTTTTTTTCATTTTTGAAACATGACATTAAAGGTCTTAACTTTACAAATTAACGCATTTGAACTAAGGAGCTCAAGTAATATAACAAGAAAAGCACAAACAAAAACATGTTGTTCCCACCGGGGTTTAAACCTCCGGCCTCCGGATCAAAAGTTTAACGCTTAAACCTCTAAGCCATAGTTTTTACTGTATGTTTACTTTCTATTAGTGATTCACGTGTTTTCAACTATTTCAACGAAAACACCAGAAACATTTCAACTGATGATTACATATTAACGAAACAGTATTTACACTATATGTCCATGTAAGTAGAGTTATTTCGCTCCTTTATATACACTATTCTTTTATTTTAGGTATCTGTGCTAAATCCAGAAAATTGTCAATTCGTAAATCTGTGAACAGGTCCCATTAAACCTTGACTTCGGATAACAAAGTATTTTTAAAAGGTAAGCATTTAAATATAGTTCTACCATCTTTATGTTCAAGTTGTCCTTAGTGTCCGCCTAATATGTAAAACTTTAATTTGGCAAAAATGGTTTAATATTGGTGTTAGCACTTGAAAGTATACATACTGAGTTTTAGGCGCTTCCATCATCATAAAGGTATGAGACTTAGCGTGTGTTCTATTGAATACTTCGTAGCATTCGGAACAAAAATAGAAGTTCTCGCACTCGTTGCATTTCCAGCTGATAACTTCAATGTGGCACTGACTGCAGGTGTCGCAATTTATTCGATCTTTGGAGGTATCTATTAACATATAATCTGATATTGCATGTTTTATATTCAACACTCAGTGCAGTGGTTAACATATTTTCGCAGTACGTATCACGTTAAATAAACTGTATACATTAATGACAAGTGACTTTTTGACAAAGAATTCATATCAATATCAACCAGTCAGAATTTATTTCATTAATGGTGTGTAATCGTGAAAATAATTTTACATAAGTTTTAAGCAAACGTGTTCTTAAAGCAGACACAACAGTTTCACGCCCAGCCCTCGAATTACAATTCATTTGCACATACTTATGCCAGTAACTGACAACTACCCTACTTGAATCAGAGGTAGGAGGCGAATGGCCGTATCCATAATTTAATGACCATCCCTCACACAAGATATGTGGCCGGGCTGGGAAATGAACTCACGAATCCCGGATTGATAGTCCAGCGCTCTACCAACTGAGCTGGCCTGGCCCGGCTACCTTTTATAAAAGTAGGGTAAAATAACGACATTATTCCATTTTCAGATTAATATAATTTTATAGTATTGAAAGATGAAAGTTGTACCTAAGTCCAGTTTCTCTTGTTTAATTGGAACTGTGGGTTTGTTAACTTCAGCTTTGTCCTCAGGATTTCTAAAGTGAAGAATGTCATTCTCGTTATACGCGTCAACGTAACGCTATGCTATTGTGTGAATACGAAACATGTATCAATGCAGCTAATATATCATCCTTTGAGACAATTTCTAAACTTAGTTGGAGAATTATTTATAAAAATCAGATATATGCGATACAATGTATAAATACTATGAATTTAATGCGTTTACAGCTGTACTATTAGACAATCATAAAAGACGTATATACATGTGTAACATCATGTATAACCGAAACAATAAGTTGTCTGAAGGACACTCATTGAAAAGAGGCACTTTAAGGCATTGATCTGCGTTTACTATTAATGTTGTATTTTTTTTTATAACAGCGAGTATACAATTATAATTGGCCTATGCGTGTCACTTGTTATTGCTAATCATATATGAGTACGTTTATAAGCTTTGAATAAATTCTTGAAGAATACGTACGATTTCGAATGTATTTTATGGAAAGAATGTGATTGGTCGTGATTCCATTTCTTGTTAACGAAGCACGAGGAACACATGTAGTAGTTCGAACAGACGTCGCACTGCCAGCGAAGCCCCTTGGTTAGACTTAGATTTGCATGGCAAGCACTGCATCTAAACACTGTGATACATAACCTGTATAGCCCTTATTTTAAAAACAACATACATACCATGCTTTGTACGGTGACACTTTACTTCATAAATCATTCTAACACGTTAAATTTACATGATGATTGAGCATGTAACAAAAGTAACATGAAAGTATAAAGGAACGCGTCTGATCTAAAGGGCAAGCGTACTTTACTACTGAACGTTTAGAGACGCAACGTAAATCTCTCCATTCTAATAACGAAATAAAGTCATAGACATGCAATAATAGTTTCTTTTCAGTAAAAGTTTGATTTTTTCATTTATTGTTAACGGTCAAATGTATGTTTGGAGGTCAATCGCGTTGTCCGTCCGCCGTATTCTAATTCCACTGTCATTTACTTTATCTGGGTGTGAAATGAATTTCCCCGACAGTTGTATCCATCATACTCTATGTCTGTCCGTTCGTCCTTCCATCCGTCCGCTACTTCATTTCCGCGCGAGATCTCATGAATGAATGATTCGAACTCAATGAAACGTTATATGCACAATCCCTACATGGTGGATATGTGCATATAATCATGTCTGATGATTTATCAGGTAGTTATTTCGCTTTGATTATAATAGGACATTTATTTTAATAGGATACATTTTTCCGCACGAGATTTCTGGAAATAATAGCTCGAATTCAATGAAACGTTATATGCAGCATTCGTATTAAAAGAACATGCGGATATTTCCAGGTCGTTCCAGTCTGATGATGTCTAAAGGAGAAAATAGACATTTGATTATAAATTGACTGTTGTGCTTGCCCAGGCTATAACTTGGCCATGAATGAATGGATGTTAAAGTTACTTGTCCATGCGCTGGTGTGCACCTCTCATGAATAAAGTCCCTAGATAAATGTTCAAGGCCACACATAGAAGTCAAATGCCAAAATGTACACGATGCTTGTTTTTGCTTTAAATTACCATGGATTTTAAAACCATCAGCCACAAATGTTTACCTGGATGAGACGATATGAAGGACACATGGACCTTGCACGTAGGTCAAAGGTCAAGGTCACAGGTAAATATCAAAGGTAAAAATCAGCTTTTTGCTTGTCCTGGATATGTAGTGAAGGATTTTCTAATTTTTTGGCACAAAGGTCAAGGTCATAGGAAAGGTCAAATGTCGAAATTGTCTTTTAATTTGTCTGAACTTATAACTAAATGAATGGATTTTAATCAGTTTACACAATTTTTTGCCTTTACATGACAGGTGTGCCCGTATGAATCAGATTCTTAGGTTTAAGATTCCTTAGGATAAGGGTCAAGGCCAAAATTAGAGGTCAGACCGGCATCGGGGAGCATCTATCCGTTCTACCGATATTACATTTTGGATGGACTGATCATTGACTTAATAAAGGTCTATAATTTTTACATGTTACATACCAAATATTATCGTGTATCTGTTTAATTTCGTTTAACGTTTGGCTTATACATGTATACACGTTATTACGATAGACACAATGCTGTAACAAACAAACAAAGCACTAAACTGTACTCGTTTTTAACTAGATCAGTAATTTATTATGTAACATTCATCTAGCAGTTACATTTTTCCTTTAGAAAAAAGGTTACTAATGTATAGTACATTTTGATATAAATCGTATGTATCGACACGAGCACCGCCTAAGAGTGCTGAACGCTAGACTTTCTCGTATTTGATAGTACTCTGGCATGAACTTGAAACCGAAGATACTTAAAATATTTAAGTTTAAATAAGTAAGTTGCTAAGAAAATCAACTGTTGTTTTGGGAAATCACTGTATGTTTTGGTAAAGAAAATGTAGCTTAGGCAGTCATTGGTTGCCGAGAAAGTAATTAGTTGCTAAGGAAGTCATGGGTTGCTAAGGATTGTAACTGTTGCTAGCGGAAGCCATTGATTGCAAAGGAATTTAATGGTCACTAAGGATGTCACTGGTTACTAATAGGAGTAAATTTTTCCTAAAGAAGTTACTGGTTGCAAAGGAAGTAATCACTTGGTAACAAATTCTTGAGTTTATAAGTTTTGGTAACTACGAAGAGTAAGTTGTTGTCCAGGAAATAACTGGTTGCTAGGGAAGTCAGTAGTTGCTAAGGAAGTACCGCGTTGCTAAGTGTTGCCTGGGGAAGTAACGGGTTGCTGAGATGAGTAAGTTGTTGCTAATGAAGTCAGTGGTTTTCAAGGAAATCACTTGCTTCTATAAACGTCACGGGCTACTCAGATAATACACTGTTGCTAGAAGAAGTCATTGGTTTCTAAGGAAGTCACTGATTGCCTTTTGTTTTTAGAATAAGTTTTTTTGTGATAAAGAATTTCATGTCAATACCGGTTAATAGATAATGGGAAATTTGACCTAAAAGAAAATTCTAAGTTGGAAAAAGGACAATTGCTCCACCAAAATCTTTGATATAGCTACCTTTTTGTCTACCGAATGGGTTCATAACTGTGATCAAGAATTGTGAGTTTCAAGTCAAAACCTCTTATAGATATTGTAAGATTTGACCTAAAAATGAAATTATAAGTGGAAAAAATACAATTACTCAAAGGAAATTCTTGATACAGTTACCTCCTCTTGACTACAGAATAAGTTCATCACTGTGATCAAGCACTTTGAATTTCATGTAAATACCTCATACAGGTACATTAATTCAGAAATGTGTCCTAAAGCGAACATTTTATAATGCAGAAGGGTAATAATTCCAACAAAATTCTCCAACAAAATGGGGTAAGCACCGTAAACAAGTGTTTTGATTGTAAGTCCAAACAAGGTTTGATAACTATAAAAACACAAATCACATGGTTACATGCTTTGTTGTAATGGATTTCACTTTTGATAATGAACAAGTACGAGGTGTGTCCGAAAAAAAACGCGTAATAAATAAATATTTTTAAAACGCGTTTATAACGGAAAAATATTTTCTTACTGTGGTATAACGTAACTTTAACTTTGTTGTTTCTGGAAAAATCAAAACAACGGCGCTTTTATTACCAATATAACAGTAATTTTATAAAGTACTCTTAGCGTATCCCGAGGCAAGTCAAATATTGAGCAGTATCGTGTCATATAGACCGTCATAAAAACTTATAACTTCCTTGATCGGAACTCGTTTTGCATAAACATTGCGCGAAAATATGATGTTTGCTCCGTACGTCATCGCGTGTAAATCTTGACCTCATACGTCTGTGTGTTTGTTCTTTATTCCTAGTATTGTAAACCGACTGCCGTTTCTTTTTTCTTAAAACAAATGACGTCTTTTGACGCTGTCGAAGAGCGGACAATTATAAACTTTGTGTGACTTTGAAAAAATCCCCAAAAGAAACGGCAAAAATGCTAAAAGAAGTCACAGGGAAAGAACATGTAAACATGACGATTCGCTCAAGGAATAACAACCACGGCGAACGAACAGCGACCAGGTCTCCCGAAGAATGTGAGCAGCAACGTCATTGCGGCGGTTCAGGACGCTATTGAGACCGACGTGCAAGCGTTCGGTTTATTTCGACCATCGTGGGAATCAGCAAGACCGCTTGCTGATACGCTCGGTATCAGGAAGGAAGCGGCATGTTGGGTATCTCGGCTTCTAACCGATAACGATATGGCGAATCGTTTCAGGGCTTCTCAAAACTTCTTGCGTCGATACAGGAAACACGGTGTTTAATTTCTTAACATCATCGTGACGCTTGACGAGTCTATGGTGAACTGGTTCGATCCCGAGACGAGACGCGAGAGCATGATTTGGAAGTGGGAAGCATCTCCACTTCCACAGTAGGGCGGGTCGACAAAGTCAGCAGCGCGAACCATGTTCATCAGGTTTATGGACAGATTTGGCATGCTGCTTGTCCACGCCGTACCACAAGGGCAGACAATCAACAGCGAGTATTACTCGAAGGTACTTGTTCTATCATGTTAACATTTAAATATATTATTAAGTACTTTACTGAACCATACTATAAATTATAATCTGCAACTTACTTTAAAGTGTACAGGTGCTACGACATGATCTTGTGAGGGCAATCCGCAAGAAGCGTCTAGGGACCGAGATTGAGGAACTGATCAATCATGTAAACTTAGTGGTGCGTTCTTTTAAGCCTGAATGGTATGCTCGTGTTTTTGACGACTGGATTCAGCGACATGATGCATTACTTGACGTTTATGTTATTTTGACGTCGATATTTACGCAAACTGCTACTCTGATGTAATACTATGTTGATTTGTTGTTGCGATGGAAATACTTATTATTGATCAAATTTAGCCATTATTGTGTGTATAGAGATTATACTTGTATGTTTTAATCATGTCAATATAAGCATAGTCTGATGTAAAGATTGTATTAATGTAGTACGCGTATTTATCGAACACACCTCGTATGAGAAGTTCAAATGGATACCTTTGATGGCTTTTAAGAAATGAACTCTCACAAACCAAAGAACTTGACCAAAAATCTTAACTAACGCAGACGCAGACGACAGAGCAAAAAGTCGGGCTAAAAAGATATTATGTGAATATTATGTGAACATTGGTGGAAATAGAACATTTCAAATTGTACATAATTATCGACAGAATAGCATAGAAAGCGATTACCGTCGAATGCTTAATAAAAGTATGGAATAGAATACTATTCTAAAAGTCTCGATTGAAGTGCGAAGTATATAAAAGATAAAACATTACCTGAACCCTGAAACACATCCATCTTGTTTTGCCTGAAAGAACGTATACATGTTGGGATCAGTTCAATTTCTCACAATTGAATTGCAGCAAAAACAAACTGAATCCAAAATATGTTTAAAAAATAAAAATAAGCTCTTAATCTGTTTTTAATCGTACTTTGTCAAATTGAACAATGTACACCAGAGACACAGGCACCCATTACTATAACATAGTGGCCTTATACGGTTATATACAAATGATTATTTATTGTAATGTATTATTGATACTTATTTTAATCAATTGTTTATTAATGAGTAATGCTGTACAGACATTCTAGCTGCATTAAAAAAAATAATTACTATACTGTTTAGTATTGACACCTATTCAAGACAAGATGAGTGAAATGTCAATTATTGAACTTCTTGTTATGAACAAACGTGACTAACGACTTTAATTGCAAGTAAACACCATGTGTTGTTGTTGTTAACAACATGTGTTGTTTATGGATATTTTAATAGGATTGGTGAACTATTATTGATTATTGTCAATATCTAAGTGCAAAGCACAAAATATCTGTAAGTTAACATTTTATTAGAACTAGAATTTATGAACTAAACATGTATTTTTAAGAGTTACAATATGGGTACTTTGCACAAACTATTAACAGTTGGGAAATGTTTGGAATCGCAGCTGAAATGTCGGTCAACTTTTGTAATTGCTGTATATAGTGAGTGTTTCACAACATCTATATATAGGAGAAGAAAATAAGACAAGTAACAGTACTGACACATTAATCTTGCATGAGTCTTAAAAATAAATATTGCTATGATATGTGTGAAATGGAATTACTATAATTGAAGCTACCGAAATTTGTAAAAATTTAAAATACAATTAACAGCTGTTACGAATAATAACGCAAAGTACTACAGGGCTGGCGCTGGCTGAAAATTTTATTGAGCCAATTTTTCGCGAGATTGGATTTGCTTATTCGCGTGGTTTCATCATGAGTCATTAATAACAAGAAATATACATCTTTAATATTTATTTCATATTTAAAAAAAAATATGGGGCAAAGATCATTTCCATGAATCTGACAAATAAGTTAATACATATCATTGCATTACATGGTACTGCATATTAATGTTCACATAATATTCTAATCAAATAAAAACAATTAATAAATCAGGTAACATTGTTTTGCTATATAAATATGATTAAACCATGAATGTACATATTAAATCACATTAATAGAAATAAAATAAACAAATCAATAAATGAGGTTAACAACAAGTTCTTTCGTACATAAATAGCATATTTTTTTAAATTTAATTTTAAAGAATACATCAAAAGTTAAAGAAAGTCACTGGTCTAATGCATATAAATGTCTTATGCACATCGTGAAATGAAGTATTGTTCTGTTAGCACTGCAATATATTTATATACCCTTATATCTATGCTATATAAGTCTTTAATCGTCATAATTGAGCATTAAATTACAACAATACATGACATAATACATACCGACTTAGTGTAAAAAAATTTACCGTTATCGCTTTGCTAATTAACTCAACTTTTATAATCCCTCCTTTAGTCCTCTAATTAATTTCAACAACGTTCATTACACATTGGTTCAGTCGCCGCCTGTGTGATAATCAACCACAAACGGGAGCAATTAAAATACAGACGGTCGACCGTTAACATTGTTTTTACAAGAGCCATTTTCCCAATTGACACCAATTAACACTACGTGAGGTTAATCGTGACTGTGTCTTATCGATTCATTACTCGCGTTATGAGCTGAAACTATTTAGACTGTAAACCAGTCTGAGCAGATCTCGCTCTAGCGGGACTTGGCTATTTTCGTTTTCTTTCTTTTGAGTAACTACAACAGTAGCGATCACGTAACATTATACCCCGACAAAGCAATGACAAGCACACACTCTGTATCCAATTTCATCTCAAAAACGTAAACGCAGTAACGCTCTATGAAGTTTAAATTACACATGGTCTCTACCCAGTAGCTTAATTTACATTTTCCAAATGTTCTCTTCATTTTTCGAAAAGACGCGCGTCACTGACAAAGCGTTTAAAATAAAATAAATATCAGTTATAATCAGTTGAACATAATAAACTTTCGATTCGGATGTTGTTGCAGACAACATATTTTTATATGTAGGTTTTTCTTGAACTCATTTTCAATCCTTTAGTCCAAACTACGAATATGTGTGAACCAATGCATTTCATTCATAGATCGTTACACATATTTTCCGAACAGGATGACTTACTTTAACACACCTGGTAACCTATAACCCTCGGTTTATAACTATGTGTCTAGTAATTTAATTGAATAAAATAATAGCCTTTGGAACAATTACATATCATTGAACCATCTATTTACTTGTATTTACTTGTATTTACATTCATGCTTAATCCGTTCAGCTGCAATAGTTATTGCCAGGTTACTAGGTCCAAAGTTTCTCTGTGGACTTATTTTCGAAAACAAGATGTCAAAGCGATATATGGGAAAACGAAAGTGGAATCAAAATACCAAACGCATCAAACATTTACCTTTTTCGAATAAGATGGAACAATAATCCTATTTGTACTATTAATCCTCGACTGCACTGCTTATCTTCAGCAGTTTAGTAGCAATAAGGCTTGGTAAAAACAAAAAGTTTCAGCTCGTTAATTTGTATCCTGATTCCTGTTTTGTTGTATACGTTTTAACCTGTCGTCAAAAGCAAACACATTCAGAATAGCTGTTAATAAAATCACGGAGACAAACGAGACTACACGTTTTAACCTGTCGTCTAAAGCAAACACATTCAGAATAGCTGTTTACAAAATCACGGAGTCAAACGAGACTAAACAAACTATTTGATCTACTTCCGGTAATTTCGACGAAAGCCGTAGCCGTACGTCCATTACCGTTTGCGTTCGGAATACATACGAAACATCTTTAAAAATTATATATTTCTTTAGTTACACCGTAGTATTTGTTTCAAATTTAATATCGTCACTTTTGAAAGCAAATTAGATGTAAAATAACTATTAAAAATGTAACGAGTATAATTAAAACGAAAGAAGAATCGGAGTTTGTTCCCTTTGAAAATCATGATCTCTTTAACGCTTATTCATTTAAATGTGCATACGACAGCGTTTACTTACCTTAATATAAGTCATTCTGTCTTTGACAAAAACGTAATAAAAGAGGTAGATTTTCAAGATAAAAAAAATACTAAAAATGTTAATTTTGTCGTCTATGATCAGCTGCCATTTACTATGACAGTGTAGTTGGAAAATTACCGAGAAGCGTATTATTTTGACTGTTTATGTCTACATGAAATATTGTAACGTTTGACTAATGTGATTTTGTAAAGTCATTTGTTTGTATGGTAATAGTTACTAAGATATTGACAACTCGTGAATGGTCTTGTAAATAATCTAAATAAAAAAATGCAAATTTTTTATTAATACACTGAACATAAACAATGAAATATTAGTTTCCAAGCTTATTTAACAAATTTCTATATTTTGACATAATGACAGAATTATGTTGCAATTTCTATACTGCCAATGGCATCAATTTTGCTTTGTCATTATGTTAAGTGTTATATCATAACTTTATAAATCGGTTACTAAAACATGTCTAAAAATTCAACTTTTGACATTTGCTACACTGATATCGCTCCATATCAAACATTTATTAAATCAATGATTGTTGTGTAAATTAATATCAGTCTGTAAGTAGAATCTACTGAAAACTATTTTCACTGATGCTGCTGTTCAGAAAAGCAAACACACATCCAGTACGATGGGTGACGTGTTGGATGACGACCAGGCTGTTAGTTTTTAACCAGAGGCATCGCTAGTAGCAGTCGCATTCCCATATTCACCAGCAGCTGGGCGCAACCAGCTGATGTTCAAAAATGAGAAGGCCAGAAACATTTATTCTCAGGATCTTCCTGGCTATACTGACCTGATAAAATACTACGACTGAGGACATCGCTGGCTCTGGTTTAAGTATCAACGAAACATTTAACTGTTAAGGCGCGGACAGTATATTTAGTATTTAACAAGTAAATATAACGGATGGGAAGCCTTATATGACAGCTGCAAAAAGGACGTTGTAAACTTTTATAACACAAATTAGAGGACGTTTTTTGAAAACAGCCATTTTTAAACCCAGTAAAGCTCATGATGGACATGGCCTGGAAAGTTATAAGTCTTTAGTTAATTTAGTTTATACAGTTCTTTTGTTCACAATTCTAAATTATGTGTTTTATACTTTTTGAATAAATATTGTTTATAATAAAATATACAATGATATAACAAATTTTGATGTGAATGTTATATGTTCGAAAGTTATGGAACTAATTTTATATATTGGTTATATTTTGAAAGTTTTATGGGAGTATCCTTCTTAGGTTCTTAATAATCATTGTAAAATATTAACAAAAAATATTGAAAAAAAAAAATTAGGCTTCATTTTTATGAGGGTAGTGTTGAAAACTGTCTTAATTTGTCAATATGCATGGTAGAGTTTATTTCTTGTGCCTTTCTTGTGTGGCTTATAGTCCAAGAATAAAATATATTATGGTTTAGATTCAGAACATGCATAAAATAAGCAAGTTTATCACATTTTGTTTATGGCTTTCAAAAAATAGAACAGCACAATTCTCATCGATCATAAATATAATTAGCAATGTGATTACATATTACTTCCATATAAATTTATTCAAGAGTAATTGTTTATTATTTTCATAATATGTATTCAATATTCCATTCATAAATGTATATTTATATAGAGTTTATGAAATATTAATAAAGAATTTAACTTGTAAAGATGCCTATAGCTTTTCAGTGTTTGATTTGTTTAGCAAAAGAGGGGGTATGGTAATTAACTAACTATATCTGACAAACCAAGCGGTAAAATCTCCTTAAATTTTGCAGAAGAGTCCAAATATGAATGCCCTCAAAGAAAATAATATGATTTGTAGTGTTCTAGACATTTAGTATGATGTTTTGAATACCTTCTTAATTGAAGATTAATTAAATATTTTATTATCATGTTGGTATTATTTGCCGTTTTTTTCAGTCTAGTCAAGCATGCGACGGATATGTGCATTTTATTTTATGCTTTCCAGTAATTTGTAGGGAAATATCAATGAAATTAATATGGTATTTCATTGATTAAAACAGTGAAAACTAATATAATAACTCTTATAATTTTCACTGCTTCATATTGGTTCCCGATTTAAAACAGTGAATGAAACAGACCGTCAACGATGCCGGACTCAAAGATATCAGATGAGCGATATTTGCCAATAAAACCCACTTCGATAGCAATTAAAATAAAAATAAACCGGTGGAAAGGCATACAATACAAAGAAATTCGTTTGTTTCGGTAGAATATCGACGTTTTATTTATTCGTGAATTTAAATCTATATTCTACCGAAACCAACAAATATCCTCCTTATCTTGTATAACGAAGGTAAATATCTATCAGTTTTGAATATGCTATATTACCTCAGACGCCGAGTATCTTCTTTTGAAACATAGTTCTTGCTATATTTTGTAACACACATGAACTCGATTGCTAACAGTATAAAATGCATTTTAACACAGAATATATTACACTATTATTAAATTTGTTGAATGACGATGCAAATGTAAGTCATTTACTATGGCTTTCATTGAGCTATAGTTGTTACGTTAAAAGTTTCATTAAAATGAGAGCGGAATAAGTCTTGACGTTGAAGTCGGAGATATTAACAGTCCCAGTCTCAATGCTTGTAACTTAATTACTAATTAAACCCATTCAAATCTGAGATAGGAAAGCTGATTCTACGAATATATATGTATCATATCATTTCAGATGATATCACAATGGATGATATGCCGTTTATTCAGTTGACCCTCATTCGCAAAATGAGCAATACATGAAAGCGACAAGTGCGTAGCTAAAAGCATAATTCGTCCATTGAAGCGGCCTATCGGCATATGTGCATATAATGCTGATAGGCCCCTTTGGCTTTCATGGACGAAATATATAAACTCATCCATTGGAGTCATACCGATAGTCGAATATGAGTAAATATCACACTAATGTTGTGTCAGAATGAAAAGACTGGCTTCTATTCTCACCAGAAACGCTTTAAGAATGATAACAATTCAATGTTATTCTGAGAAAAGATATACATGTATGTAATTAAACGTCGAAAGACTGAATATATGAAATACTGATAATCACATATTGAAAATAATGACTTGTGTTCATTGTAGAATAAAGGGACTCACGTGCTAATAATAAGCTTAAAGCTTAGATATACAGTCTGAAAACCTTTGCTTTGCATAAAGAAGATAACGCTTAACAACAAAATCTGAGAAAAGTGTTATTCTACATTTGCGAACTAAACCATGACACACAGAACAATGTTAAATATGCACATCGAATGATTATTAAAATGGTGACATCTGTAAAATGAAAAGAACACTAATGTAAGAACTCTAACATTACACACATTTCATGCCGAGCCAGGCTAGCTCGAGCCCTAGTCCGGCGAAAAGAAACAAACAAACATTCATATCATATAAACAGAACAAGTCACACAACACAATTTTATATATGCACATCAAAATATTAAAAATAGTTAGACCCGCAAACCACAAATAACACAAAATGCACTAATATTGTATAACAAAAATACGTCACGGCAAAAAGTGGGGTACAAATAATTACAATAGAACACATTCTCACGAAATAAAATGGCTACATATATAAAATGAAATTCTCTGTTTGTACAAAATACTCTGTTTGAAGGTGGCAGTGTATGAATAAATTACCTAAAGTCAATTGGCCACTAAAATGTTTAAATGGCTTTGGACCTTATGTTGTCAGTTTATAACACACACGTTTACAACATCTGACAAATACAGTTAAAGAAACAATGCGATTCTTTCATTTATCAAAAGCAATAACGCTTGAATTTACTCAACTACAATTGAATATGCTAGAGAAACAGATATAACGAGGCAAGATAACATGTTTTAGATCAATTAATGTGAATAAATAGATCTAAGTAAATCATGGTGTGTATTAACTTATGATAGCTCATGAAAGCCTGAAAGCTTATTTCCGATGGGATCCTTGGATACATAAAAATAAAATATAGGAATACTGAAACTACAGAGGCATCATCAAAAGTAAAAAGTATGTACATCACATAGTACATTTCAGTTATTTGTTGTAATGCTTAAAATATGATTCTTAACAGCTGTTTTAAATTGATTTATTTTATTTATCCTTTTAATGTAATCTGGTAGAGAATTCCAGACATTAATGGCTAACTGGTTTGGTTTATTTGGCAAATCGGCATGAGCAATGCCTTTGGCCATTTACAAAACACATCACGAAAGATGGCCATTAGCAACATTACAAGTTCAAAATACATAATTCCAAATATACAAAGCAGGCTTTATAAAAATATTGTACAAAAACATATCTATCTATAAAGTGGATTGATTAACTTATTTTATAAGTAGGTTAAGAAGCAACACTATCTAGGGTTTGGGAACGTCGTAACATCGCAAAGCACGTCAATTTTGAAAGTCGTCTTAACAAACCAATTTTTTCTGATGACATGAGATTAACAAATTTATTAATAGTACTAAAAGCATTTGAAATTTTATATTTTTGCCTTAAGTCATGATACAAGGGACAGCAGAGTACAAAGTGGAATTCTGACTCAACAACATTGTAATTGCATAGTTAACATAGTCTATTAATTCTATCCACATTATTGTATCTTCCTGTTTCAATCTCAAGAGAATGTGAACATAATCGTAACCTAGTCAATGCAATTCTATATTTATCCTGGTCAATAGCATCTAAATATGTTTCATACCTAAAAACAGTTTTAAATTTTTTATAATACTCTAATTTGTTTTGAGAATTCACAGTGAAGAATGTAGTGTTCGCTTTTATAGTTACTTTAATGAACATTAAACTTGTACATCTGCGAAGTATTTTTTTTCATATAGGAAGGATATTTGCTATGAAATATTTTACAAAACATGATTAAATCGTAATTGTTTGTTTTTGTGACATATGTTTAGCAGTTGCAAATTGGATAGAGCATTCCTATTAACATTCTATGTAGGTTCCATATTGTTAATAAATCTTATATAATATAAACAGAACACGTCACACAACAAAATTTTATACGATAATATATATGTATATATGCACATCAAAATATTAATAAGTAGTTAGATATGCATACCACAAATAACAAAAATACAATTATATTGTATAAAAAGAACAAGTTACGGCAAAAAGTGCGGTTTCAATAACTACAGTAGAACAAAATTTTTATCTGTTTGCACACAATATGTCACCTGAAGGCGGCAGTGTATGATCAAAATACATAAAGTCAGCTGGACACAAAACTAATTTAATAGCATTGGCCTTAGGTCGTCTTTTGTTGGATTAATGGCATAATGCTTTAAAGGCAAAGTAGCAAACACATGACTCATTATAGTGGCCTCAAGCATACATGAGTATTGTTGTAACACTACACGTAATCCTGAATCGGAACAGGAGTTTACTCTGATTGTGTTGACCTCTTTGAAATTAGACGACAACTTAATATATGTGTGTTAGAGACCTTATCTCCTGTGGGTACCTACGTCATTATATCTTGCAGGGTATCTAGATCATCATCTCTTGCAGGTACCTACGTCATCATCCCCTGCGGGTACCTACGTACTTCGTAGTTTTTGCCCGCTTTTTTCGCCAATTCAATAATGCGTATGTAATATCGTCAAACTATAAAATTCCTATCCATCAGCACGAACTAAAAGTTAAACACGTTGTATACTCATACACACTCAAGAATAACTAATATCAACGTGTTCATATAGACACATCTATCATCATTAAAGCTATAACAATGGAAATTATTAATGATATACACGTTACAATTTTATTACATGCTATACCTTTTTTATGATATACAGCCATTACGAATATTTTTATCTTACACATGTGTAAGATAACACTTTGAGCGTTTTCATTGGCATTTTCTTTGACTGACCAATCGCATGACGTTATTTTGGTGAAATGACGTAGTCAACATGAAATAACGTCACGTCAGTTCACAACTTTGAGGGTTTACCAACTTATTTTGGTAAAATTATAAGGGTTTTATTTCGTTTGAAAGCATGTAATATAAACGATCGGACACTTGTTGTCATTTCATACCATATTTTATTAAACTCGTCCAGGGAATTAGTTATAAAGGCTCGTTTACTAAAAGAATGTCTGAACTCGTTTGATATAATATGGTATGAAATGACAACTAGTGTCAGATCCTATATATAAGTTATAAGCAACTGCAAGCATAAATGAGACTAAATACAATTTAATAAAAATATATATCAACCACACCAGATTGAATGCTGTAAGTTGATATACAGCAACATATATTTTGCCGATTGGGTGCATAGAATAAATGTACAATCTGTGAACAATAGCAACATATCTCGAGAATACATTTGTCAAGCAACGTTGCTAATTAGCATCATATTGATGTAAACAACAGCATTTGCAAGATGCACAACAGGTTCTAGTATAATCATACTATTTAGAACTTGAAGGCGTATAAAACCTGACCTCATCTAATGTGCTGCAGTGCACACTTATGTAGCCTATTCCTTATAAACCACGCATTCCTAAGAATATTTATAGTACATATAAAACGAAACACATTGAGTTGGAAACATAATGAAAACTCATTCATAACAACACTATTGAACAAACAAGTGCAACTTATTGACAAGAAAAATCGTAAATTGTTATAGTTACAATTGGTATAAGACAACGTTCGTCTGTGTGCTTGGTATCTCATTGTATACATTATATATGTAAAACCGCAACACTTATATAGAAACTGTTTACATAATAACCTAATTGTACTAATGCAATATGTTCTCAGACAATCAATCAGAAATGATTATTATATTTAAACTCGTACATTACAATCATACTGGAATGTCAAAAAAGAATGTTTGAAGGACAAAGTGCCAGTCATTGATACTCAATTATGTATTCTGGGTAACACTGGCCCTTGTCGAAAATACAAAATTGAACTGGATTATTGATGTCGTCAACACAGCTATCGTGTAGCCTGCCACTAACATCCTTTCGTTCCGGTGGACCCTTTGAACCGTTCGAGAACTTACCGACCAAAACTCGACATTGTAGCATAAATCTGTGACCAGTGTTGGGGTCCCTCAGGGCATTGCCATCAGCGTACGTTGCTTCCTTAGAGAAATAAATGCCATTTTCCAAAATTCCGCCAACATGTGTTCCAGCCTGGCGTGTGTCAATGTAATTCCGACATATGCCTTCAAGCAGTTCCACTTTAGTGCCATGGAATAGCTGCATCTCATTTGCACCAACTCGTCCGTTGATACGCTCCATTTGCGCACGTTTCCTAAAATATACCGTAAAACATAAGTGGATATAAACACGTGTAAATAACGATTATAAAAGGTATGATTGCTAATTTATTCTCTGGATTAAAATACTAAACTGTTGATGTGTTACCTACTCGTAGAAATTTTGCAAGAGACGTTTGCTCTGAATTCGTTCAATTTTTATAATCTTATTATTGCCCATTGTCTTGAGGAAGTTTGTCTCCAATAATATGAAATCTTCACTTGAACGCGGAAGAGGAACCTTCTTCTCGGTTTCTAGCTTCGCCATGTGTTTCCAATTTGATGGCAAGTCATCTTTTCTGGTGAGAGACATAATTTATACATATTACCACAAGAGAATTAAAAGTAGGATTGATTTTACTGAATGTTCAATTTCATTTCTTTCTTAATTTTTGCAGATATGCTGTCATTTTAAAGGAACAACTATTGTTATTAAATGTGTATGTCTTTTCAATGAAACATGCCACTATATGTATTAATACTTCTTGCAACTTGTTTGTTACATGAGTTAAATTCAGAGCTTGATTTTGTTTTTGTTTTTTATAAATCTCTTGTTGGAACAAACATCCATTTTAACTAAGACTTTCGTTAGCTTATGCCGAAAACGTTCTAGTGTTTGATTAATTAAATATTGACGCAATTCAAACATGTTAACAATAGTACAACTAATTCAACCAAATAACACGCGCGTTATTATTATTTTTGTTTTTAATTAACCAACGTGAATGTTGCGGTTTAGGAAACAAGTACGTACTATGCAGTGTAAGTATTGATGAAAATTTAAGTACATTGTAATTTAAGTGTCAACGTAACGAAACTGTACGGCAATTAGTGGTTGATAAAATATATCATCATATTATTTAAATTTTGATGAAATATAAGCTGTGTGGAATTCATATTTATATATAATTTTGATAGACCTTATATTGTCCAAAACTAACAATAAAAAACTATCCCGGAGAATTCGTCCTTATACTCGGGACTTGATCAGCAGAATTAAGGTATTAGCCAACTGGGGGTTAACACCACGGATCGATGTTAACAAGCTGACTAAGATGTGCGACAGACTGTACCGGCCCCGTCCTTGTTATACGTCGGCTTGTGTGACCTTATGTACACTGCCGCTATCACATCTCTCACACACCATCTAATATATGCCCGGAAAAAGGAAAGCCTTAACGAACCTCCAGAAAGACAAGAACATGGTGATAATTCCAGCAAACACATGTCGCAGTACAGTAGTTTTATGGACAAAAAGTCAAATGAGAAACTGAGGACTCATCGATTTACAAGAAACCATCTTGTGATCGCAAAAGCAAACAAGAGCACCGCCGACGGGTCCTGGATGCTCGACTTTTTCGTAATTGATATTATCCTGGCCTTTTCTTAATATTACGTTTTTATCACTGTGAAGAAGTGTGTTGAAGTTCAAGTCAATACCTCTTATAGATATTGAGACATTTGACCTGAAGCTAAAATTCTAAGTTGGAAAAAGGGAAACAACTCCACCAAAATCCTTGATATAATTACCTTATCTTGTCTACAGAATGGATTCATGACTGAGATAAAGTATTTTGTGTTTCAAGTCAATATCTCTTATAGTTACTATGAAATTTGACCTAAAGCGAAAACCCTAAATTGAAAAAAGGCAATTACTCAAACGGAATCCTTGATAGAGTTACCTCTTCTTGCCTACATAATAAATTCATTACTGTGATCAAGTAATTTGAGTTTGACGCTGACGCAGACGACAGAGCGACGACAATAACTCGACTTTTTTTTTCTTCGAAAGTCGAGCTAATGAAAACGAACTTGCGGATGCTCCAGGCAATTTAATGAAACAGATAATTAATTGACAACACACTTTAGACAACAACTATATCCGACTACGGAAACGCCACCTATATTTTATGGACTACCCAAGGTGCACAAACCTTATATGCCTCATAGACCCATTGTCAGGAGTGTTGGACCTTTAACATATAATTCAGCTAAAAAAGCAAATTATCTTCCTAAAATCACATCTTGTGGTCGTCAAAACTACACATCATGTTAAAAACTCTAATTATTTTGCAACAAGGATCAAGGACAAAATAGTAAAAGATGACGAAGTAATAGTTTCTTTCGATGTCAGTGCTCTTTTCTTCAGCGAACCGGTTGACAAAGCACTAGGGTTGTCACACGATATTAGAAATGCATATCGCGATATATTGCGATATTTTTCAATTTATCACGATACTTATTGAGATATATTGCGACATTTGTATTTATGTATTACCAGCGTGTTTTTTTTGCCTCGTTTTCATGCCGATATTCGGTACCATTCACAAAGCCAAAAAGTAAAAAATTTTCACAATTTTTAGCCAAACATTCACAAATGGAAAAGTGGATGAACCAATACGAAATCTTAATTAATTTTGTGAATTTTGTTGACAGGATAAAAGTTCGGTAATAGTTTTATGTTCCCGCCGCTTTGAAAGGTTACTCGATTTTAACACGACTCGTGTCACGTTTTATCGATATCTTTGAGAACAAGTCGGTTAGTGAAACATGTGCTCACCCGTGTCACTGTAAACGCTCAGTGGGTTATAATCTGTATTGAATAAAGCGTTTGGAGGATTTTTAAAGTGTAAACACTTCGGTTTATTTTCTTCTTTTTTTTTTTTAAAGTAATCGCAATGCATTTTTCACGAAACTCTCAGTACTTTGTGAATTTTTTTATATAAAAAAACAAGCTTATCTTACAGGAAAATGAGTCATCGTTTTAAACAGGCAATTTTAAGCAAGGAAACATTAAGTGAAGCCCCCGGAGACAACTGAATTTGTGCTGCAGTTCAACAGTTTCAACTTTAGTGTCTTCACAAGTAGATTTACTGTCAGTAACGAATGCAAGTCAGTCAGATTCACTTACTGATAGTGGTGACCAAAATAACATCGACGAAACCCCTGTTAGTCCCTTAATGAGCCGTTTACATCTCAATCATGTGACATTTCTATTGACTCTTATGTCTGAGTCAAGTGAAGCAATTTGACATTTTGCAAATTTAAAGAATAATTGACAATATCAAATCTGCAAAAGAGAGAAATTTAACTGGAATTTTTCATGAGTAGGTTTCATGACTGTAATGATCACACTTTAATATCATGTGTTTGTACTTTAAGTGTAATTAAATACAACAAAATCACTAGTTATTATTTGATACTAGTTTGTATTTCCCTTTTGTAATGATAACACATAACAATTTTTGGCGTTTTACTACGCATTTTTCACAATTTCACAGAAAAGGGCATATTCACAAATCACTGAAAAAAAACTGGTATTTAGTTAGCCTCAGACTGGTAAAATCACTATGAACAGCGCAATAGTTTACAGAATGCTTTTTTCACTTTTTTTACCGATGTTGATGACAGGTGCAAAAATGCCAACATATAAACAGCAGACAGGAAAGAAAAACTATTATGAGCAACACTCTAAAACTGCCTGTTATGGCTGTTCACTGTATTTATTATATTACATACATAGTTATATTTTACATGTATAGGTACTCTATTCATGATGTATATTTGTTTTGTGCATAAACTATGTACATGTATGTATGTCACTCTTTATTTTAACAGGAAAAAATGTATCAGATTTAATGTTTTATTTTGCATGAACATTTTAAGAGAATACCTGTATACCAAACAGACATGGAATGTTTTTGGTCATAGATAAAATCTATAATGATCAAGCTTTTTTTGACCTTCACCCCTACAAACTTTACAAAATGATACTGGCTCTCAATTGTTCATCACTGACAATAAGCGTGTTGTAATTCAGTTAAAGGTTGTGTAATCAAGGTAATAATAACATGAACAATACAGAAGTGTAAAAAGACCACATAAATGATGCAATATATTAGTATGGACATTTTTATTGAAATATTTTATTGCAGAATGAAATTTTGCAATAAACCAATAAATCGGTATATTGTGACACCCCTACAAAGCACTAACAGTAATTAATGACAGCTTATGCATGAATGACACACTTCCACAGCGGACCAGTACAAGACCTGAACCACTGTTCAAACTATTGGACATCTCTCTGAGATGCACATACTTCATTTATGATGGTACCTTCTACCAGCAAATACATGGAGCGGCCATGGGGTCACCAATTGTGTGCTACTCAGGATGGCTCACTTAAGACCACAGTGTTTCGCAAACACACACACAATTACCAGTATCTTGATTTTCACTCAGCCTATCCTAACGAACATGAAGTAAGAGTGGTAAGAATATTGTACCAAGTGCTTTAGTGTTTACATCGGACAAACAAGAATTAGAGACAGAAATAAGTCATATGATGAGTGCACTCAGAAAATGTCACTACTCAGAATTGACCTTAAGTAAAATCATGATAAATATTCACAAAAAAGAAAAACAAAAATACAAAGAAAACATCAATTAAACAAAAAAGAACTCATGTGTTCAGTTTTATAGCCATACTAGAAAATGAACTTCTAAACTTCTTTTCAATTAACACAGTATAAACGTGTGTTTCAAACTCCACAAAACATTGCGGTAATTTCTGATCCATCTAAAAGACCAAATTGACAAACAAGACATATGTGACTCATTATATCATATTAAGTGTCAAGGAAACACCCAAATTCAGTGTAAACATGACTATATTAGGGAAAACGGAAGAAGTCTAAATACACGCTTCATGGAGCATACACGGCATAGTTTGGTTATAAGTGACGTATCTAATCAAATACACACGGACAGACCCGGATACAGAGTCTCAATGGATTCAGGGACCACCATAGAATGGGCCCCGCCAGTTTTGGGAGAGGTGTAAGAGGGGCAATGTACCTAAGGACACACACGCTTGGGCCGGTAAAAGATGTCGCACATCTGGAACAGCGTGTTAACATTGATAAGGCAGTGTTGTTAGTCCCCAGGCTAATCCTCCCACCACCTTTACCACGGAGGGGTCACACAAACAATAATCACATGCAAATATTAACGCTCACACATAGTCCTGTCTGATGAACATAAATTTGGCAATTCAAAAACACACACAATTTATAACAAGAGCTGTCAGCGAATAGCGCGCTCGACTATTCGAAGTATTTCAGGTACCTATTGTGGATAGTGGAAGGGGCATACATTTTAAGTGAAGCCTTTTATAGTTTATACATTTTTGGAACAAAACCTTTAACCACAAAATCTATGTAAAAAGTATGCATAACTCTGTTAAAATACAAAACAGAGTTATGGGTAATGTTGTCCCTGATACTAGAGTTGATGACAAAGGTTAGTTCCAAGTTTCAAGTGAATAACTTATGTAGTTTTGAAGTTACAAAACTTTTAAATATAAACTTTAACCAGAAAATCTATGTGAAAAAGGGTCATGACTCTCTTAAAATACAAAACAGAGTTATTTGTAATGTTGTCCCTGATACTAGAGTTGATGACAAATTTAGTTTCAAGTTTCAGGTGAATAACTTACGTAGTTTTGAAGTTACCACACTTTTAAATATAAACTTTAAACAGAAAATCTAAGTGAAAAAGGGACATTACTCTGTCAAAATACAAAATAGAGTTATGGGTAATGTTGCTCCTGATACTAGAGTTGATGACAAAAGTTAGTTCAAAGTTTCAAGTGAAAAGCTAATGTAGTATTGAAGTTACACAATTTTTGAATGTAAACTTTAACCAGAAAATCTATTTGAAAAAGGGGCATTTTTCTGTCAAAATACAAAACAGAGTTATGGTAATGTTGCCCCTGATACTGGAGTTGAGGACAACGGCCAGTTCCAAGTTTCAAATGAATAACGTATGCTAGTTTTGAAGTTACAAAACTTTTGAATATAAACTTTAACCAGAAAATCTAAGTGAAAAAGGGACATAACTCTGTCAAAATACAAAACAGACTTATGGGGAATGTTGACCCTGTTACTGGAGTTGATGACAAAGGTATATTCCAGGTTTGAAGTGAATAACTTATGTAGTTTTGAGGTTACAAGACTTTTGAATAAAAACTTTAACCAATTCAGACTCGGACGCCGACGCCTACGCCGGGGGTAGTTGGATAGCTCACATATTCTTCGAATAGTCGAGCTAAAAATGTAATACATAAATAACATAGTAAATTTATTTTATCGATTGGCTCTTTTAACTTTCGACTTCTTAATTTACCATCTGATAAGCCACAGATGGAAGTCCTCACATAATTCAGCCTTTAGCGCGAAAGGACTATAAACCCCCAACCAACAATCACTTTTGTCTGCTGATTAAGTCCTCCTTCTTGGAGAATAAAAAATGTGTATGAAAATATTACATATTATTTAATATTTAGAATCCTTAAAAAATAAAGCATTCATCTCAAACACAGCAATAACCATAGTAGTTATTTTTTGTTCGTTTTTGAGATGAAGGAATTTCACTGACACTATATATTAGGAATAGCAAGATTTGATGTTAGCCACACAGTGAAAAACATACTGTATATTTTTTGCTCCCATCTTCTTGAATATATGTAACGAAGCAGGCAGTTTACTGTTTTTCTCGTTGCAGGTAGTACAAAAGTAGAAGTTTGCACATTCGTTGCATTTCCAACGAGCACCTTTGATGGGGCATTCATTACAGGTCTTGCATTTTGCTGGAACTTAAATATCATAATTAGGTACATATACGTGTTGAAATGATTCTATAAAGATGAGCCTTTTTTTTTAAGCTTGACGCCAGACAATTATAATAAAACATGTGTATGATGTTTTACATTTACTTCATGTAACCCGCAATCAATGTTAAACGTTGATCGTCAGAATTGTCCGTTTAACAAATTTTACATTTGTTAAGTTAACATCACACGCGAGTATACAGATTATCGTGGCATAAATAAATATAAATGCGTATACATTATCAAACATAGTTCATATCTTTGGTAAACAAGATCAACATAATTTAGACTTTGGGCATTACTTGTATAAAATTATCTGAGTAATACCTTTACTAGCTTTCGGAGTCTTGTCAAGGTCAGCACTGGCACTTGGATTCCTAAAAATAAGTCACACTCGAACTTTTATAGTGTGTAAAAATGATGTTTATGGTTTATTGTTCTGCTGCTGTTGTTGTTTGTAAGTATAGGATACAAGACAATAGACATTTCCACAATCGTCAATCATATGCAAATTAATCTCCAATGTATCCAATCACTCCCTTGGATATCACGTGTTTTACCGTTCAACTATTTCACACAAAAGAGCAATGATTGTAAAGTTCGAATAATGGCTATTAATCATTTAACAATAGCTGGGGAGGAGTTTAAATTATTTGTGACCAAAGCTGGAAAGGTCTATTATTCAATTATTATGTAATTATTATGATAATGTTTGTGTCGATTGCACGTATCAAAACAATATTACAATTACTCTGCTATGGTCTGGATTTTCAAACCAACTGAGTTTAAGACATGACATATTATTTTTTTCTCAAGTCTTACAATACATGTTGTTGTAAGCTCATATATCTCAGTATACCATGGTAATAGTTGAAATAACTGCAGACTTTTAATAAACAAAGTGTTACGTTAAATGTTCTTCATGTCTATTTGTCAACCTTACGAAATCATACAAAACATACGTTTTCTTCTCTGCTATTTCTATCTTCGAGAAGATGTGGGACGGCGCGTGCAGTTTACTGTTTTTCTCGTAGCAGGACGAACAAAAACACAAGTTCTCACATTCTTTGCACTTCCAACGAACACCTTTGATTGGGCTTTCATTACAGGTCACGCATGTTGCTTCAGTTGGAGTATTATCTGTATTGAATAATAAATTAGAATGTATAAAAACGAATACATTTGTTTCAAAACGAACATATATCATTAAGTGTTTTTTAGAAGTTGATGTTGGAGAATAACGACATTAAATATGATAACTTTATTTTGTACCATATTTCAGAGGGGTTTCTAAGTTGTATCCTGTTCAATAACTGTGATATCAGAACAGTAACCCGTAGGCAGAGCCTAATATGCAAGCTTATCGTAAAATACGTAGCGTACAGTATATTGAAATTTTTGTTTAAATGTATACGCACGCTACTTATTGCCCGGCAAGCTTGCATATTCGCATCGCACACCAGAAAAAAATTGACAGGGCTAAATTTAGCAAGGCACACATGGCAACATTTGTTAGGCATCACGTGACATCTAGGAAACGCCAATCTGATCGGAATGGTGGAAAGTTGCGTTGTGATTGATATGGTATAAAACACCTGTAGCACCCTTTGACCTAAATATGTTAATTATTTAACCTCGATGCTACAACTATTTGTCACAAAATATCATAATTGGAGGTAAGTCGTTAGCATTGCCCATGCAAGTCCATATCGTGTTGTTTACAGTTTTTATAATATAAGAATAATGAAACTCCGGAGACATCACCTTATTAACATCCGCTGGTCATTTGTTTGAGGCAAGTGACAATTTGCCTATTCAATGCGGAACAATATGCATAACACCACACAAAACATAAAAATGACGAAAACTGGGGTCACCGCCTTAGAACGGTGAATGCAAAGCATTGGGAGTGTAATCCGGTTTAAAGGCATGCCGAACCTGACACTTAGCCCAGAATTAATCAAAGCATTGGGAGTGTAATCCGGTTAAAAGGCTTGCCGAACCTCACACTTAACCCAGAATTAATCAAAATACACGCACGTGTTAATAAAATTCAACCTCATAGCATTGCAATTCAAATTAAATAGTAATAAAAGAGAATATTAATTCAATTGAATTGCAATTTAATTACTCAATGGTTTAATGTTCACCAGAGCAACTTTCTGAGGCACGATGTCATGGTTTAATGGCTTAAAACATGTTTCAATTGGATTCTGACATTCTCAATTATCTACCGGTTCTCTAAACGCGTATACATACGACTGCAACCGACAACGACAATTTTATTAAGATTGGGTACCTTTGTTTATGTCCAAAATCGAATATTAAGGACACACTTTTGCTTATAAATTAGCAAACATATCACACCTTTGCCTACACCAGACGTAAACCTACAAATTTAATTGCTAATCGTGACATTTAAGCGTTCATATAGTATCTGTTTTTTCATATATGTAAGACGCCATATAACATTGTCATATAGATATAATGCTCTTTGTTTACCGCCACTTGCTTTTTTTGGCGTGCTAGGGCCAGCATCAACACCAGGATGAGAACCTTTAGTGCTTTCAGCCGGATTTCTAAGATAAGAAACACCATTTTTATAAATAAAAATGCAATATGGCTGCTTATATAACACATGTGTTGTCAATATTCAGCCTCATAATTTTGTCAAAAATATTCTATTTTTAAATTATGACAAGATAGAAATTATTCTGAGAACAGCTTAAATTTTTTAGTGGGATATTAAGTATTGCAAATGCCAAAACTTTAAATTCTCATACATATCTTTAACCATTTTAAATATGCAAAACTGATATACAATTTGAAAACGGTAATACATGTGACACTGGAAATTATACATACGTTCTCTTAAGAGTATTCGTGGATCGTGCGTGCGCCTTACTGTATTTATTGTGACAGGTCGAGCAAATATGGAAGTGTGCGCAATCGGTGTTCTCGTTGCTTATTTCCAGACTGCAGATACTGCACTCAACTCGATCTTGACGAATAATAAAACAACATCATATCAGATTCTGAAACGATTTCGAACTGAATTTACATATATCCAGGAATGTGGGCCATGCTTTTCAAAATAAACACTGATCTCGTTGACAGTTCATTGTGAATAAAACAAGTTGCATAAATCAAAGTATGTTATATAGAGAATATTAGGCGAGTGGTAGATAAAAATGAAATTTATCATGCGAGGCTTAGAAACAGATGAGCGCGAGGCTTGCTATGCTATGCTCATAACACATTTAAACGGCGTGAAAATAGGTCAAAAATAAAAAAATAACGTTGGTTTCCCAGCTTTAACACTAAGTTTTTTGTTTACTACAAACGTCATCATTTGAAATGATGACACATTGAAATATATAGCGTTTTACAAATAGCAATCGAATAAACGTGTCCTAAAATAGCGATAGGATAAACCTTTAGTTTATACGATGGGTTGCTATTCGATCGATTCGGTTGTAGTGATAGGATGAAATGCTATAACATATTATGTACAAGCATGCATATGGCCATTTAACAATCCTTCAAAACGCATGACGTGTATTTAAATGAATACAGGGTATTTTTTCGTCAGATATAGTCATAGGTAAGGATTCCTAAGCCCAGATAAAATACGAACTATATACGTGTAATATATACATTCGTACCTTGAAAGCCAGAAGGCGTTATCAGCATATGTGTAAAGAAGTCTGATAGTTTCTTCTGGCTTTCATAGGCGATATTGTTTTAGTATAAGAATCTGCATACCTTTTGTCGGGGGACCAGGCTGAGTAGCACTGATGCTTGGGCCTGCAGCTGAGGATGTTCTATTAATCAAAAGTATCAAACAAATGAGCAAACAGTAACAATACTCGTAGCAGCAAATTGTGTAAATATTGGCACGATTGTTCGTGTTTTACCAGGCCTCGTGGTTGCTGAGGTCACACTTAGAACTATTCAGCTTTGAAATCCTTGATTGTGAGACTGTATACTGATACTGATTTTGTAAAAGATGTCACAGTTTAAACTAAACATTAAATACCAGATATTGCTAGTTTCCATTTCATATTGTTTCTTATGTCAACCATTGCAAGATCAACTATGTACACCATGTAATTGTTTTGCGAATAGACCCGAAATCGTCGATATTAAAGTACTATCTGGTGTCTGAAACTCACAGATAGATGGTAAATGTGTATAGTAAGTACATTAATTATATATCACTTTGCGTGTTTAAGACACCTATATTGTAAAAATTCAGATTTTAAGATTGACCTCAGACTACAAAGCATGTTTAAAATTGTAAGCATTTAAATATATTTCTTCAATCGGTATGTGCATGTTGCCCTTGTTGCCCTTGTTGTCAGCAAAAATTTTATGGGTTGAAAGTATACATACTGCGTTTTAGGCGGTTCCATCTTCGTAAAGGCATGCGCCTTAGCGTGTGCTCTACTGTATTTTTCGTAGCACGAGGAACAGAAATAGTAGTTCGCGCACTCGTTGCATTTCCAGCTGATACCTTCAATGGGGTACTGACTGCAGGTGTCGCATTTTATTCGATCTTTGGAGGTATCTATTAAAGAAGCAGTCCAGAAATAAGTTAATAAAATGAAACTTTGCAGAATTCGTTTCTTATGGACATCGTACCGATCAAAATTAGAAAAACGCATTGAAATCGATAAAATAATAACGTTTTGGTGACTTTTTGTCGTAAAATTATCTGTATGCGATAGCTGGTTATGCCTCTGGAATAAATTAGTATGTACTGTAGTGTATATTCCGTTCGTACGAAGCCTTTTCGAACATCGACATGATAAAATGAAACAGTTTTCAGTCGATCATTATAAAAATGAAACAGTTTTCAGTCGAATATCATTATCAACCATTAGAACTAATGCCAATATAAGATGTATTACATTTTATTCTATGGACTGCGGCTTTAACATATCATCTCATATTGTATTTCTTTTATAGTCAACATTCAGTGTAGTGGTTCACTGATTTTCGCTATACGAAATCACGTACAATAACTGTATATACCTTATGACAAGTGACTTTTTTTGACAAAGAATCCATACCAGTATCAACACGTCTGCATTTATTTCATTACCGGTATGTATCTTTAACAACTACGCATGTAATCGTGAGTCAGATAACATAAACACGTGTTTTGCATATCAAATTATAAGCCAATCGATATTCTTTACATGCTTCAACAATCGCTATAATATTTTTAATATAACATACTGCTGAAAACGATAACCCTTGTAAAACATCGTTCTAACATGATACTCGCTAATGTTTCTGTAGACAATGAACACAGTTATCGTTGTTAAACTACCCAATATTAGTTCCTGATATCTCGCGCGGAAACAAAGTAGCGGACGCACGGAAGAACGGACGAACGGACAGACATGGATCATGATGGATACAATTGTCGGGGAAATTCGTTTCACACCCAGATAAAGTAAATGGCAGCATTCGTATTAAAAGAACATGCGCATATTATCAGGTCGTTCTAGTCTGGTGATATTTCCTGGAGTTATTGACCTTTGATTATAAATTGGCTTTTGTGCTTGCCCACATTATAACTTGGCCATGAATGGAGGGATTTTATAATTACTTGGTACAAACGTTTGCTGCCATGAGCTGGTGTGTACCAGTTATGTATCAGGTTCCTAGGTCAAAGGTCAAGGTCATGTTTGCTGCCATAAGATGTGTGTGTACCCATTACGTATCAGATCCCTAGGTCAAAGGTCAAGGTCACACATAGAAGTCAAATGCAAACATTTACACTTTGCTTGTCTTTGCTTTAAATTGCAATGGATTTTAACACAACCAGGCTCAAATGTTAACCTCAATGAGACGGCTTGAAGTGCACATGAACCTCGTCCGTAGGTCAAAGGTCAAGGTCACACTTAGAGGTCAAAGGTCAAAATCTGCTTATTGCTTGTCCGGACTATGAATTGGCCATGGATTAAGGATTTTCTAATTACTAGTACTTGGCACAAAGGTCATACTCAAAAGTCAAAAGTCGAAAAGGCGTTTTGCTTGTCTGGACTTATAACTTGCTGAATGGATTTCAAATCACAATTTTTTCCCTCAGCATGACAGCGTTTTCTCGTTTGAATCAGGTCCTTATGTTAAAGGTCAAGGAAACAATTAGAGGTCAAAGCGACATCGGGTAGCATCCATCGGTTCTACCGAACGGATATTATGGTTTTTATTTTACTACCTGTTTGGATAGACTGATCGTTGGATTAGTGAGATCATTATAAAAGGTCAGTTATTTTCACATGTTATATTCCACATATTATATTGCATCTTTTCTTTTTCGTGAGTAAGTTGTTGTTAATGAAGTCACTTGTTTCTATGGAAGTCATGGGTTGCTAAAGAAATGAACTGTTGCTAGGAGAAGTCACCGGTTGCTAAGGAAATCACAGGTTGCCCTTTGTTTAAAGAATGGGTTTATCAATGTGATAAAGAAATTTGACCTTAAGCAAAAAGGTTGGAAAAAGGGCAATACTTCCACCAAAACTATAATTACCACATGTTGTCTACCGAATGAGTTCATAGTTGTGATCAGGAATTGTGAGTTTCAAGGCAATACATCTTATAGATATTGTGAAATTTGACCCAAAGTTGAAATTCTAAGTTGAAAAAAAAGGCAATTACTCTAACGAAATCCTTGATACAGTTACCTCCTCTTGTTTACAGAGTAAGTTAATCACTGTGATCAAGTACTTAGAATTTTAAGTCAATACCTCATATCGGTACATAAATTGAGAAATGTGGCCGAAAGCGAAACTTTTAAGTTGCAAAAGAGTAATAATTCCAGTAATAATTCAAACGAAATCCTCGAAAGGGTTACCTCCTCTTGTCTGCAGAATGGAGTTAGAACCATAAACAATTTTTTTGAATTTCAATATAATGCCTTTGATAGTTATGTAGAAATTTTATTTTTACCAAAACATATGAAAATATTCTAAGTTGTAAGTCCAAACAAGAATTGATAACTCTGAAAATATCAATCACATGGTTACATGCCTTGTTGTAATGAGCTACCCTTTTGATAATGAACAAGTACTGACAGTTTCAAATGGATACCTTTCATAGCTTTTAAGAAACTTAATTACTGCAGACGCTGACGCAGACGACAGAGCGACGACAATAGCTTGACTTTTTTTCTTCGAAAAGTCGAGCTAAAAAGATATTGTGTGAACATTATGTGTTCAACAGAAAAGCCTGGGAAGCGATTACCGTTGAATGCTTAATAAAAGTATAGAATAGAATACTAGTCTAAAAGTCTCGATTGAAGTGCGAAGTATATAAAAGATAATACATTACCTGAACCCTGAAACACATCCATCTTGTTTAGCCTGAAAGAACGTATAGACGTTGGTTTCACCTTCAATACAATTGCTCACAATTATTAAAATGCAAACAAGATAAAAATAATTTCAAATATGTTAAACACTAAACAGTCATCTCTTAATCTCAGTGTTTTACGTTCAAATAAACAATACACAGTTCTCCAGAGGAGTATTGACCTCCGACAAAGCATTGCGCACACTCCATATCCAATTTCAGCATTGCGCACACTCCATATCCAATTTCAGCATTGCGCACACTCCATATCCAATTTCAGCATTGCGCACACTCCATATCCAATTTCAGCATTGCTCACACTCCATATCCAATTTCAGCATTGCGCACACTCCATATTCAATTTCAGTATTGCGCACACTCCATATCCAATTTCAGCTCAAACAATTTCATTTAAAAAATCAAGTAAGCACGTAACGCACCTAAATGCTTAAATGACACAGTGTCTCTACCCCGTAACTTGTACGCATAATAACAGCTAAGCATGACATAATAAAGTTTTACATTTTCTAAATTTTCTGTTCCTGTTTGGAAAACACGCATATTACAGACAAAACGTTTTAAAATATAATGAATATCTGCTAAAATTACAATGTATGGTCTGTTTAGCATGAAATACTTTTGATTTTGATGTCGTTAGAGTCACCACTATTTTCATTCATATGTTGCTGTTTTGTATATTCAGTTTCAATCCTTCAGTGCAAACTACGAATATGTGTAATTAAAGCATGTCCTACTTTCACACACTTGGTAACCAAAAAACCTCGATTTATTAACTATGTGTCTGGTAGTGATTTATCGACTCAAATTATTGCGTTTAAAACAATTGCATATCATTGAAGTATCTATTCGTATAAATTGACACTAAATCCGTTCAGCTGCAATAATTATAGTAAGGTAACTAGGTCCATCTCTGATTACCATTTTTCAAAAGCAAGGTGTTATGTCGATCTATGAGAAAACGAAAGAGGAAGTTACAAAAACATGGATCGTTTCACAGAATAAACGAATCAAAATACAAAACGCATCAAACATTTACCTTTTTAGAAGATGATGGATGATGGGGATTGGTTTCCACAGAAAGTTCATAGATATTTAATGTACATCCTATACCTGTTTGTCAGTACACGTTTCGGCCTGTCGCGCACAGCAAACACATTGCCGTTTACAAAATTACGGACGCTAATCCGACAATTTGATCTACTTCCGACTGATTTAGCCTTCAATCGATCTGTGTGAGCTTGCGCATGGTATTCTGGGTAATTAAACTACTTTTTATCGGTTTGCTACCCATGTTTAAGTTCGAGTCCGTTATTAACCCACGTACAGGACAACAGTAAATATGATGGATTTCAGCGTTTTACAACATGTCATAGCATTGTGTACACACCGATCAAAACTGGTCTGTGTACGTTCGCGCGTGGTATACTGTGTAGTTAAACTACTTTCTTATCGGGTCACTACCCACGTTATACTTAAATCGGCATACTTCTCGCTGCGGTTACTTCCCTCTTAGCGGTCTTTAGTAACCACTGCTACCACGATTCCAGATTTGGAAGGATTCATTTTTTTGAAAATATTGTTTTATTCTTATTATTTATCAAAAGGCTTACATTGGGATGTAGTTTAGATAAAAATAGCTTAGTGTATTTTAAATAGCTCGGGGTTTAATATTTCCGTTGTCAAATCGATTTGTCGATCCTGTTCTAAAATGACAAACACGTGCAGGTAAAATTATTTCAAAGGCCAAACGTCGGAAGCTCGACAATAACATTTGCAAAACTAAGTTCATTTTCAGAGAAACAATATTTAAGCATTATGATAGAATTCCTTCGAAACAGAGTTGACAAACATATATAATTTTGTTATATGAGGCACTTTTGCAGTCGAGGGAAAATTATTATTATTATCATTATTATTATTATTAGTAGTAGTGGTAGTAGAAGTAGTAGTAAAAATAGTAGTAGTAGTAGTAGTAATAGCTGTAGTAGTAGTAGTTGTTGCAGTAGTAGTTCTAGTAGTAGTAGTAATAGTAGTAGTAGTAGTAGTAGTAGTAGTAGTAGTAGTTGTTGTTGTTGTAGTAGTAGTAGTAGTATAGTAGTGGTAGTAGTAGTAGTATCAGTAGTAGTAGTAGTAGTAGTAGTAGCAGTAGTACTCGTCGTAGTAGTAGTAGTAGTAGTAGTAGTAGTACTAGTAGTAGTAGTAAAATTATTTTCTGTGACATGTGAAATTGTTTTTCTATAACGTTTCCCAAAATATTATTTCTACTCGAAAAAACTGTGCAAAATAGGAAATTCTATTGTTTTAATATGTTAATATGTGTCCATATGTACATGTATGCCTTGTACCGTTGACATATTCATTTACAAATTGTTATTGCTTAAGTCTTCCGGAATGCAGCATAAAAATATTACTTTAATATTACAAATGTGTTTGACAAAACAGATTGTAGTCGAAAATCTTAATTATTACACTATATTTCCAACGCTTATGATCACATTAAATTTTTCACGGAATGCTTTTTTTTTAAATAAAAGCTTTAAGGTACACAAATTATAAGCTCTTTCGGTGAATAAATCTTGTTGTTGTCAATAAGCATCGGACATTTTGGCTGCCGAATCGAAGTATGTGTCGTTTCCAAACAGTTCGCCAACCTTTGCTCTTGCAAGGCGCATGTCGATGTTTTGGGTGCATACAGTCTTATTAAAATAATCTCCAGTCTGACGCTACTACATTATCCGCTTTCTGGATCTGATGATTTCTCATTAGGGGTCACGTTCAGATGACCTTTTCGGGAGACAATCAAATGGCTGCATTCAAAATGTTGTGGTATAACTTTATATATAAACCACAACAAGTATGCACGAAATTAACGTAAACTTGATGTTAAGTAGCTCAGGTATCACTATATCCATTGTTATCCACGTGAAAATTAACTGTAAAGGATTTATTCCTGAGGATCAGTTGGAAATGCATTACTTTTCAATAACCGTGGCCAAACTTTGCTGTATAAAAGGAAATTTTATGGGGCATTGCAGGACTGATATTTTATTGTTCGGAATGTCATTTGAGCGTGACCTGTTATACGATGTCTTCAGAATTTAACAACGTCAGGATTTAATTTTAATGAGATCGGGTTGCATACAGTTTGGATTACGTCCGTTTGGAAAACATTGTGCTCCGACTGTGCCTTATTGCAAAATTATTATTATGAAATCAGTTATGAATTTCGGACAGACTGGGCCAATTGGTAAACAGTATATTACTGTATGTAGTGGAGAGTGTCCAGAAATGTGATGTGACTGTATCACATGATGATGAGCTGTATATTGAAATTGTTTATCAAGAAATGCGTCTGACTGAGCCAAATGATGGACAGTGTTTTATGCAGTTTCGAGAAACGTGTATTGAATATCTCACCCAATTGGCTATATTATCCATGTGTGAAAGTGGTAAACTATACTGTGTACAGTTTGTCAAGTATTGCTACATGCCGTGGTCAAATGTTTAACTGCACATTATGCAGTTTGAAAAAATGTGGCCTGCTAGTTCCCCATGCTCAACTGTATAATATGCTGTTTTCAAGAAATAAGATCTGACTCGAGCATATTTGTAAGTATATAGTATGTTGTTTGTTTCAGTTGGGCTACATTATATGTTTGATGTAGCGTACAGGTATTCTGTGACTCTTGGCGAAAGCATATTCACGGAGTTGGTTATAGTCCGTAATAGCTTAATGCATCTTGTAAGATGATTCTGGAAAATCTGAAGATAATTAATTTACGAAGGTGTATTCATCGTACTGATAATTCATGTCATAATTACAAGACGAAACGAAAACATAGAGTAAATAAACGCACAAAAAACAATGCATTGAATAGCATTTACATATCAATAATTGTAATGTATATGAAGCAATACATAACATACGGTTACACATGTAAACATAATACTATACAATAATAATTTATTGAAGAGGCATTCAGTCTAACTGTCACGTATTACATTAGCAGACATATATATCATTACGTTAGTGTCTTTGTGTACTTGAATTTATTCGACCAGTTGAAGAAAGGTTTATAAGGCGGATGCGACAGAAATACTTATGACATATTAATCAGAGTCTTCGTAGCACATATATTAAACACATATTTTTCAATGTCAGATTATCTGAGGGAGCGGCAATACTAACTTTCCTAGCCATGATTGGAAAAAAAGCATGCAGCAGAGAGTAGCGTGTAGCGGGTTTCTTAAATCAAGTTCGTCATGAATACGCATCAGATGAGAAGGTGTGATCGGGTTGGCTTGACCAGACACTTTTAAAAAAATGTGTCTATTCCTCGCTTTGTGAGTTTATATTCAAATAAATCGAGGCTTGGTAAATAACTATTGTTCAATAAATGATACGTTAACATAATTGTGTGTAGATTGTTCATATTTCATGGGTATGCTAAAAATTGTTCATAAAGATACAAATTGTCAATGTATGTACACATGTAGCTACTGCTGTGCGAGCGAAGAATTCACAAGAAAGTAGATAGGCTCCACTTGAGTCTTTATATTCTTGAATGACCCCGATGCGTACGCATTCCTTTGTTAAACTCTCAATTTACTTCATAAACCGTCAAAATGGTCGGGAGTTCCTGAAGTTATATAACACATTAAATCGACAAACGCCCAGTATATAGTATCTTAAACAGACATCTCCAAATGTGTTCGTCAGAACATCTGTAGAGTACGTTTTCTAGTATAATTCTGAAAGCTATGGCGGCCCCTGTACGATTGACAGAACATCTTATGACGTATTGCACTTAGTTTTTACAACCCTTATGCTTTTGATAATTATACTATTTTAGTAAAAATGTATTTTCTTCAGCTTTGTCAATGCATCATATGTTTTAAAAGAAAATAGTTTGAAGCATGTTACAGAAATAGTTGATACCCAACTATACAACACTCACAAAGCCACTCATTTCGGTCAGGTATAAAAGTTTAGACTTATCAAACCGTCCGACTATATTTCCACACCGTCCCTAATTAACATTTGATTGTCTGGAATGCAGCGGAGCATGAGCCTCACCATGAATTTCGTAGCATGAAGGGCACATGGAGAAGTCCACGCAATCAACGCACTTGCAGAGGACCCCTTGGACAGGGCACACACTGCAAACATGGGACCTTTGTCCATTGCGTGATTCACCTGTGGTATAAATATTTAAATATGTATATTGCTTTAAACACACCAGCAGGAGATATTATCATATAAAGCAGCAGTCCATGTTAATAATAATTATACATTGCAGAAATCATTTCGTTTGGACATCTTACCAATCACAATACAAAAACCGCATTGAAATCGGTAAAATAATATCGTTTTGGTGACTTTTTATCGTATAGTTTCTATATTCGATAGTTGGTGATGCCTCTGGAGTAAATCAGTATGTACATAATTAGTGTATATTCCGTTCGTACAAAGTGTTTTCGAACATGAACATTATAAAATGCCTTTCGTAAATAAGCAACAGTTTTCAGTTGAATGAATGTCATTAACGTTCATTAGAACTAATGCCAATTTAAGATGTTTTGAATTATATTCTATGGACTGCGGCTTTAAGATAACTGTATGATAACCAGGCATTGACCCGTCCAGGCTTTATGTTACGATGTACCCACATTAGCGCACAATTTGACTTAAGTATTTGTTTTCGTTTCATTAGGAGAGATGATTAATTTATGAATATTTGTCTAAGTATTGACCACAATTTTAATTTGATTCTAACGTCTCATATGATATATCAATTAATTGCAATGGAATGTTGCTTTAAAAGCCTGAATCAGATTTTCAAATACGAACAATATTGCAAAGAACTACATATATATAGAAACGTGCCTGCACTTGGATTGCTTTGCTTTACGTCGTCCGATTTGTCTTTGTCAGCTTTAGATTTGTCTATATGAATCCTAATTTTAATGCATATTCAGCAACAATAGATATTTCAGATATGTGTGATAGGCAGCAGAATTTATTAAGGTTATTACATTTGTATAAAAATATCACACATGCAGAAAAGCCTAGTGCGAACAATTTTGGTTCAACTTTACGTTATGGAAAGGTTCAATAACGTTGAAACATTAAGGAATTATTAAATTACGTTAAAACATTAAAGAATGATGAAATTAAAGAAAATACCGGCTAAATAATTAAACATGCGTTTCAATAAATTTAATAGTTTAATACATGTGAATAAATGCTAATACAACACAGATTGTAACACTATTTGATTTCCTTCAGTGGACAACAATATGTCGTCCACAGATGATTGCCTCAAGTGTGTAAAACAAAACTAGCTACATTTTTTCTATGAGAACTACCTACTGTCACCTAATGGTTGGTTCTTTTGACTTTGCGGCTTTCCTTTGCATGTAGACCTTACGTGTAGACGTTTGCATGACGTACACATGACTTGGTTTACGGTTTCACTGTCTTTCCAAACTATACCTTGAATTGGACTCATCTGGCACATACCACATCTGTCACGTTTTGCGCTTGTAATGTATATGGATTATTGTTCATTCATTGTTATTTACATATTAATGTATTCATGAAGATATCATTGATACAAATGTAAAAACAATTGATAATAATTATGGTTATATTATTAATATTTTTGAAGTCCAAATAAAATATTAAATATGCTAGAAACACCAAAGTTATGCGTAACGCAAGTTGTCAAATACAATTAAAATTTCGTTGTTATAACACATGTATCTGATGCCAGTGTAGAACTACATTTCTAAGTTTTTCGATTATGTGTATTTAGATTTAAATTGTTCACGTGTACATGTAAAAAACCTGGATTTTATTTAAATCGTTTGGTTGGTTCACCTTCAGGACTGAGCCCATATCCACAAAGCTCCTTAGTGAAGACATCAGTAAATTTATTACAATCCTAAAATTCCTTAAGTCTGTGGCTTGTTCATTTAAAGTATATTTTGTCTTTACTGGTTTTAATCATTTTAAATATCAACAGATGCTACTTATGTTACCATATTTCAAATATAAATCATTTATTTTCACAAGGAAAATTTTATTTTAATTGTTTACTTAAATATGACAAAAGTTAAGATTTTCTTAGGAGCTTTGTCGATATCACCGGATTTAGTACTACGTACGGCCGCTTTTTAGATTGATCAATCCTTCTGAAAATATGTTTTTCCTCGTGCTGCCCCCCGGGACGATATGTAGCACGAGGAACACATGTCATAGTTCTTGCACACGGTGCACTTCCGGCGATCCCCTTTGATTGGGCTTTCGTAGCACACAAGCATCTTACTCCTTGGTGAACGAAGACAATTTATTGATTATGTTGTACAAAGTTTATATACTGTTCAGCTGCATAAATGTAGTACTATATGTTTGTATTCATTTTGGAGTTTTTGTATAGCTACATTATTGGTTATTTAACTTATTATGTTCTATAGTCTTGAAGATCAGGTTGTTAGTGCTTACATTGAACTGAATAACAAAAAGTACCTTTCTATCATATGTGAATAGTGTACATAAATTACAGATAGATTATTGCATAAATTTTCGAGGATAAACCAGATTTAAACATGGTCTTTTTTATTGAAATGTACAAGTAGGAAAATAGTTTATTAATTAAGATAAAAGCAAACATTTAAATCCATTCGGTAATCTGAAAAATGCTGTGAGAAAATGCAGAAATATACGTACACACATATTGCCAACTAATACATTACTCTTAGCTCATAAAATAATAAATTTTAGGGTATCGATATTCAATCAAATTTTAACTTCATATTACATTATGATCTAATTTGGTGTTCAAAAAGAATTCACATATAATATAAAATTAATGTTTACGTACAAGGACAAAGCTGAGCTAATGTTTTATACCAATATCGTTTTTGCAACTAGCGTGTAATTTGCATCATAAAAACAACCGAGTAAGCACGAACATTATAAAAATATTTAAGTCATGATACCTGTCGGACTATGACCTTTCCGAGATGTATCCCTACCCTTGCCAGAAACAGATTCTTGCCTATTAAAAAAGAGCTATACAAATAAAGCTGGCATGTACACAATTCTTTCGCGGCTTAATTTAATAAACACTGGTGACATGCGTAGTAGCTACTAGTAAATGACAATTCTTTCAATTTTTTTTCAAACTTTTGTTTCAGCTGCTGATGAAGCTCCTGGCCCCGAGTAATAGCATCAGTAACGATTCACCACATTAACGATTCGACACATAACGATTCGCCACAGTTTAATGACGATTCGCCAGAGGGTGATAACGATTCGCCACTGTGTGTTATAACGATTCGCCACAAACTAGATGTACAAGATATATTTCGCCCTGTCGTGCAATGTGAATGGATAAATGTTCGAGCAAATGTTAATGTTAACAGGTGAATTTTGTGCAAATCATCCTTGGCTTATGCTTAATTGACCAACGTGAGCCTACTTCGAAGAGTGTTTTGAGCTTCGCAGCTGACGAGTCATTTGCGTACTTGAAAATGGGATTTTTACAACGATAAATGGGACATTAAGCTCTCAGAGGTGACAATTGGATGGAGCTCGCACAATTTTCGAGGTGTTCTTGTAGCATTCTTTTGCAAGCTCCATGCTCGCTTGGTTTTCCGGTGGCTTCCTTGTAAAAAAAATGTGAGACGTTTGTTTAACTGGATATCTTTTATTTGAATGAAACCTCTTGTTTCTAAACCGTTCTTTGCCCTTTTTGTTACCTGTGAAATATCAATCATGGAGTATCAATTATGTTAACATTGATGCATGCCGCAGATTATTAATAAAAAAACGTGGCCATTCAAGAATATAACACGCAACGAAAAACGTAAATACAATTTAAAACAAAAGAATAAATTACATAATCTGGCTAAAACTCAACCTTATAAATTTTGGAAAGAAATTGGGCAAAACTAAACCTCAAGATAATAAATTAGTAAAGAAGAGTGTTAGTGCATTTTAAAAATCTCTTTAAGAATTGAAACGCTCTGTTCGGCGCTTCATCGATGTATGAAGGTCAGTTTTTTGGTATCAAATGCGCATAAAGCCGAAGGCTTTATGTACAAATTAGATACAAATAAACTGACCTTCATACATCGATGAAGCGCCGAAAAGAGCGTTTCAATTCTTATAATTACAATTATAATTACAATTGTGTGTATACTTTAAAGTTTCACCTTAAAAGAGTAAATTAATTTGGGATTTATTTTTTGCAATTCGCGCATCAATACATTGAAGTATGATTCGTAGGCTCCGCCCCGTGCACTGCAGTAGCGTTGTGTACATGTCGCACACACAACGGTATCTTAAATAATACAGAAGCTCTAGTGAAAACATTTACTTTTGATTTACTTTTGTTTTGGTTTATATTTCGGAAGAGTAATTTTGAACAAGGTGTTTTGTATCCATAAGATACATGTTGCAAGAGACGGAAATATTGAAACGCGTCCAGTTTAGATTTACGACTGAAAGCTAAACGAGTCTAAAGTTGTTTTCAGATAGTTGCAATGTTGTAAACGCCCGTATACATGTGTGGATAGAACAGTACTTAAGGCGTAAAATATATTTAAGTAATTAATGGTTATTTTTACATTTGAAACGCAATGTTTCATATGTATGTTTTATTTCTTTCTTAAAACGACCCGTTTGGCCCTCGGTGTTAGTCAATGTTTACACCCATTATGGCATGCATTTTAAAACCGTGTGTTGAGCAAATATTTAAACACCACATTTTCTTCGCACGTCGTGTTAAAACGGTTTGTGTATGAAATTTGGCAAAATAATTAAATACAACTAACAGTGTGGATACAAAATCGAGTCGAAAAAAAGGTAAACGACTTTTATTATTTTACTACTGATCAAAATATCAAATATATGGAATTGTGTGTCATCGGCCGAAAATATCTACTGTCTACAGTTTCTTTACATGTGTGACATAAATTGGAAAGGTCAATTGCTATGCATCTTATTTGCATAGAACTATGAACAAGAAGACAATTTTAATTGTTGTAGTCAAAGCTACTAGTAAATGACAATTCTTTCAATTTTTTTTCAAACTTTTGTTTCAGCTGCTGATGAAACTCCTGGCCCCGAGTAATAGCATCAGTAACGATTCACCACATTAACGATTCGACACATAACGATTCGCCACAGTTTAATGACGATTCGCCAGAGGGTGATAACGATTCGCCACTGTGTGTTATAACGATTCGCCACAAACTGGATGTACAAGATATATTTTGCCCTGTCGTGTGAATGGATAAATGTTCGAGACAATGTTAATGAACAGGTGAATTTTGTGCAAATCATCCTTGGCTTATGCTTAATTGACCAACGTGAGCCTACTTCGAGGAGTGTTTTGAGCTTCGCAGCTGGCGAGTCATTTGCGTACTTGAAAATGGGATTTTTACAATGATAAATGGGACATTCAGCTCTCAGAGGTGACAATTGGATGGAGCTCGCACAATTTTCGAGGTGTTCTTGTAGCATTCTTTTGCAAGCTCCATGGGATGACTGGATACCATGCTCGCTTGGTTTTCCGGTGGCTTCCTTGTAAAAAAATGAGAGACGTTTGTTCAACTGGATATCTTTTATTTGACTGAAACCTCTTGTTTCTAAACCGTTCTTTGCCCTAATCTGTAAAATTGTGTATTTTTATGTTTGTGTTTGTTAACTTTAATTTGTTTTTCTCTTTTGATAAATATAAATTTAAATATAAATATTAAAGAGGGTATGTACGATCTCATCAAAATTTCATAGACAAATATGAAAGTAGAATAAAACCTATAAAACACTGATTAATAACAAACTAGAATAAAAGTTCAGAAGAATTATATTTGAAAATCCTCGAAATACTTTAAAATACTTTTCGTCTTCCAGTTGAAAACTCATTCATGTGCATCAGACATGTACAAGTTTGGGAAATCCCCAATATTTGTTGCGTGTTGACTTCAGTTCTGTTCAGATTGTTCATACGACACATCACGGAGACGTGTTTTGTTTCTCTCACATAAACGATTGAAGGTGTCATATCGGCACAGCACTAGGAATAAATTTGTCGTTATCATGAAGTTCATTAAAAACAAACAAACATATGAAGTATGGTACAAATATCTGTTTATTTCTTTTTATTTTAACTTCCCTTGATTGTATTCGTCCTCTCATTTGTGTTGTTCAAATTATGAGAAAATGTTCATATTGAAATCGTACATACCCCCCTTTAAATATTTTTATCCAAAAAGTATTTTTTTTTATGTTTGTGTTGAATTTCTCTCTATAGTATTTCTTTTCTTTCATGCACAATGCTCATCAGAAATAAACAACATACATTTTACATGTTAATTTATTATTAAATCTTTTTTTTTACAATGCCATGCATAAATGTGAATAAATCTGTTACTGCATATCTTTGTGTGTATTTTTGTGTGTGACGTCAGCACTGCATGTAAACAACAATAAAAAGTAGTCCCTCATGAATATTAATAGAGGCAACCGGCTTCATCGAAAAATAAAAGCCTTGTCACATGATGCATTTCAGCCAATCAGAACACTGTAAAATGATGAAACCACAGGAAATTGTAATTATTACAATATGTAGCTTCCACAAACTTGTAAATATGCTCAAAAAGATATATTAAGAAGTTAAATCTTGTGAACGTGTCAAATCAAATAATAATAATAATAATAATAATAATAATAATAATAATAATAATAATAATAATAATAATAATAATAATAATAATCAAATTAATAATAATCGATCACAGTACAGTGAATATTTCGACAGTAACATGGATGTCAAACAGGGTCAGACACCTTACGCCATTGCTATTTTTGTTTTTATATAAATGATATGGAAGAATATATGAAACAAGATAATTTTGATGCAATAACTATTGACGAAATTCAGTTATTTATGTTGTTATTTGCGAATGACACTGTACTTTTTTCATACACTAAAGAAGGACTCCAAAATCAGTTGAACAGTCTTCACAGTTATTGTAACATATGGCGTATTACAGTAGATATTGAAACAAGCTATGTTATGGTTTGTAGAAAAGGTAATATAATGGAAAATGTGGATATTCGCTTTGAAGGCATCAAACTCAATATTGGTAGTAAATTTACATATATTGGTGTCACTTCATCACAAAACGGAACATTTTTGCAAGCACAGAAACAATTATCCGAATTATGCGTGCTTTGAACTCTTTAAACAAGCGGTTTGATACCATGGTTTTTGACATACGTGACGAAATTAAAATTATTTGATGCAATGATAAGTCCTGTACTCAACTACGGCTCTGAGGTGTGAGGCTTTCATAGATCTCAGGATATTGAGAGAGTTCAACTTAAAATTTTAAAACAAATTCTATGTGTGCGCCAGCAAACATGCAACGCCGCAGTGTATGGTGATTTAGCTAGATTTCCTTTAAGTTTGTTTAGGAAAATTAGAATCATTAAATTTTGGTCCAAAATAAAGAAATGCCCTGAATCACTTTTATTTAACGTTTGTAACATGAAATCGACTGGAGGTTACCTCATTAATACATGGACAATACAAGAAATGTTAAATGAGCTTGGTTTTGCCTATTTATTCGATTGTGAACTAGTTTAAAACCTATAAATCTAAGCTGTTTTCAGGAGATTATATGATGATTATCTGCATCTGTGTTCCAATGTTAGAAATTCTGAGAAATAAGATTGTTACTTTCACATTAAAAAATAATTTATTATTGAAAAATACGCATTTTGCATTAATAACACAAACTTAAGAGTCTTATTTACAAGAGTTAGATGTTCAGTGCATAACTTAAATATTGAAGAAGGTAGATATAGAAATATAAATCGTGAACATAGAATATGTAACAAATGTACTATGAATGTTATAGAAAATGAATATCACTTTTTGTTAGTTTGTACTTTGTATAGGGAATTACGTATTAAATACTTACCCAGATACTATATCCAATGACCCAGTGTTACAAAATGTAACCGCTTGATGTCGTGTAATAATGAAAAACTATTAATAAATATAGCCACTTTCTTCAGTATGGCAAATGACATGCGTACCGATCCGATAACGTAATCGAATATGCTTGTATTCTTTCTTACCTTATGCCACACAATATTTATTCCATGCTTTTCTCCAATCATTATTTATTTTCCTTTTATATGCATTTTATACAGTTTGTCATTATAGGAAAATACATTTTGTCACTTGCACTGTATTGTGTCATCTTAGTGTATTATTTAATGGGTATGTCTTGGCAATGTTCAACGGATTATTTATATATACATATACTCAAAACGCAAACAGAATGTTTATCAGTTGCAGCAAACAAGTACATCGTAATAACTTCTAAAATATAGATATATGAATATAGAATAATATGGTTGAAGATCGGGTATAAAACAACAAGTGGTCGCAATATTAGGTTATAATTCTAAATTTGTAAACATTAAACTTCGTCTGATCGCACGGTTAATGCTATATTTAAAGAGATTATGTCTACTAAAAAGTGATTTCCTTTTACAATGTCAATGTTATTATGTTAGAGAAATGAGCAATACAGATGCGTATACAATATATCATTTATAATAATTTACTACATTATGAAACTTTCGATGAAAACAAATAAACAATATAAATGAAAATGAAAATCCAGAGTGGTTATAGAACTCCCCACGGAGGAGAAGTGAGAACAAATGACAATTAACAACTCACTAAATAACTGCGATATTTTGACTTGTGAACATGCGTGTGCATACTATGGTTGCATAAGATACCCATACATCTAACGTCAAAGTATAAACAAGACAAGGGTCTAACAAACACGACCTAAATTATAATTAAATATTTGTTGTTGTTTTTCTCAGAATTAATCAACTATTTTTCCATCATATGACTGGATCCTAGTTTATCCTTTATAATATACCAATATAAATAATCACATTTTAAATGAGGTACTGCCATCATCCCCTAGGAGCGCTTGTCGTAGACATATTCCCATTAAAACCAATACAAATACCATGTGGACATATTCAAGAAACATCTTAAGTTTATCTTAAAATATTTTTCACTTAAGTTCCAATTTTTGTAAGGTAATATTTTTAAAACTACCTATAAATTCATGAATCTAATTACAGTTAAGTAAAAAGTAGTTACTAATACGTTGATAATTAGTATACAATTTGGCAGAATTTCATGCTTACATGGAATAAAATGCTCAAGAAAAATGACGATTTTCAGGCTAGGGATAAGATTTCACTTAAGATGTTTCTGGAATATGACCTCTGATATGAAGTACAATTCTTATATTCGCACCTCTCAGTCAAAAATAGTAAGTTTGCTGATGATTGTCAAAAATAGAAAACAAATATTTCAGACTCCGTCTAATATTTTAAAGATACATTAAATTATGTTATATATAATATTATTAAACTATATGTGATATATATACTATGAATAAACACTAACTTTTGTGATAGAGATTGTATATAATGTAACATATACTTATTTAGCTAAAGATATCGATGATCACTTTCCAACAGAATATGTAAATATTATTTCATGCTATGCGGTGAATGAGTGGAGAATGATAACCCGATCATTTCACTTTAGGTCGAGTGAAATGATAACGTTTGATCATTTCACTCTTGGTAATATGGAACTACTTTTAACTTTGTTTTTATGTTGTTGTTTTCTTTCAGTATGTGAATACCCTAATCGTCAGTGTAAACATCGGCCTTTTTAAACAACAGAAAACACATCATAAAATGTTGTAATCATAATGACGTCGTATTTTTAACGTCATAATACACAAAACTTGTGACGCTTCAGCATATCTCGCGCATTTGTTTTATTTATTGTTCAAAAACATGAAATTAAAAGAAAATTTGTTTAATAGTGTTTCTATGACCACTCATGAAATAAAATACGATCTTACACTGCATTAAACAAATATCCTCTATGTCATAGTTATAATATTATTATATATTATGTTTTGATAAGACTCAGCAGTGAAAATGTTAGCAATAAGAGAAAATTTTGTTCGATAAAAGAAATTATCAATGTTTTGCAACATTTTGATAGAAGATACAAATGTATATGGTTATAAATGTTTGACTTTACCAAACACACATCTCAGTGCTGTAATGGAGAGATACCTGCACTCAGTAGGAATTATACAATGCATTGCGACTGTCTGAAATGCTAAAAAAATACGTGAAACCCCAGCTGTATCACTGTATCAGTTTTAAACGTTTAATCAGACTCCATTTTTAATCATATGTATATGTTGTGCTGTGTTGTATGTATTGTCCTGTATTGTATAGGCAATTGGTCACTTGTCTAAAATAAAGAACTAGCGGATGGTAATAAGGGTTTCTCTCTTGACGATGTCTCTTGAATTTTATTATTCCTATATTGTTGCTTTTTATAATATCAGATGCGTAACAAGTTTTTAAAATGCATCGATGATTAATTTCAGATTATGACATACTAAAATATAAAATGTTGGATTCCCTAGATACATCAATGAATAAAAAACCAATGCAATTAAACACATATAGATTGTGGACCATAATATCCAAAAACATTACAGAAAATTCTTACTAAAGGTGAACGTAAATTAAACACTTAAATGAAATTTGTTAAAAACAATATTTACTATTTTAAATATGATAACATGTTCTGTTAACATGCATTACAAAATAATCGTCATGAAACAGCCATATACGTAAGTGAGTATTAATACTCCTATAAATTTAACCAACATGTATTTATACTTGACACCGAGTAGTCTCTAAGAACAATACTTGTACCATGTTGCCTCCTGTAGCAATAGTTTGGGCGGCTACAGCGTATGCTGACTGCAGTCCGATCCAGTATCTTTATTTAGCTAATTATGCACTTGTTGCTGAAAATGATATTAACAAAGTAAAAATAATGGAGAAGCAAATGTCTGAAATAACTACTTTTGTAAATGCTACATTTTAACTTTACACAAAGTGCTTCAAAGTGATGCTATATTTCATAAAAGTGTGTACATGAGCAATCGAGTAAATGCTTTCTAATAGGTGATTTAAACTGGTTGGCATTATAAAGGACCTATTCGACGATTGGCAAATTGACAAATTATTATTTGTATCACAAATTCCAAAACAAAAAGTACACTATATATAAAGAAGCAAAATAACACTCCTGAAACAGAAATATTGGACATATAGTATTGTTTATGGATAAAATCAATTAAAATCAATACAATTATAAGAATGGCAGAGCGGTTAACGTTACGAATTGTTGATCTTGGCGGTCGTAGTTTCGAGCCCAGTCAAAGGCAACTCCTTTACATTATTTTCTTTATTTAAACAATAATAAGTTTGGTTAGTTCAATTAATTTTGGATTTTGCGTTTAAGGCGTTTAAGGCATTAAATGACATTTCTATAAAAACGGAAATCTGGAGATAAGTTCCTATAGTGCATAGGGTTTGCTGAAACCTCATCGGAGGAGAACCAGTTTTTTTTTGTTCTACAAAGAACGTTTCGGTTGTTAAACATACTAATTATAAAAATTTTATTTACATATGATAGTACCATATCACCATGAGTACCAATATATGAGTGGTGTAACGGTTCCCTAACTGTTGAAAATAAAACCCATTTAACAAACGTGCTATACGTACACTTTCTTGGCAGGAAAAAGCTGAACACAAACACAAACCATGTTCTTACACGAATATACGTATTAAGACGTGCCAATATATCATACGTTTGGCCGTTTTGGTTTAAGAAACGTTTCACAAACAGTTTAATGACAATTCACGAATACAATTTATTTTGGTCGGCAACAAATATTTAATAACTTTATGACTTATCAATCTGTTAGAATATTTCTACAGAGCTCCATACTTACTTTTGATTGTTTGGTTGGCCCACCGTCTTAAACGAATGCAGTTGAGCGTGCTTCTGATAGTAGGTTTCGTAGCAGGGAGGGCACACGGTTAAGTCCACGCATTCAACGCACTTATCGACGATTCGCCGGACAGCACAAACACCGCAGACATGACACCTGTATCAATTGCGTGATTCACCTGCGGTATACATGTGTTAAAGCTTATTACACCCTAGTTGCGTAAGGATCATCACTAGAAGCACAATCAGACTATTTTGAAACGAACAAATGAACCCGTCATAGCATTTGTTTTTACTAGGCCCGTTCCACTTGGTTAAGAAAAGTTCATATTCGTGAGTTTAGTCACTATTTTAAGTCGTTTGATCATCATGTGTTGGTGTCCTTACTTTCCTGTATGCTATGTCAATAAACTGCGATGATACACTTATGCTGCTTAACGTGACAATTTCAATAAATCAATGAATGTTACCTCGTCCATGGCTAACCTCTGGTCATATTGTCACGTTAAAACCATGTACGCCCATACACTTGCGAAAAATAAGAAACGATTTACCGATTTATATTTATGCCCTTAAATTATACAAGACACGCCAAAATTATGGAGAAAACATGTTTCGAAAGTATACATATATTGTAAATATATTTGTAAAAAGCATTTGAAAAACTCGATTTCCCTTACAATACAATAAGTTTTATACCTGTCTATTGTATTGTAAACTACATTGCTATCATACAATACATACTCAGATTGTGTGTATTTAATCGTTCACTTGTAAATGTACCTGGACTTGTTTTAAATCTTTTGGTGGATTCAACTTCTAAATTGGTATCGGAATCGTCGGGATATCTACAAACACAATACGACCCAGTCAATAGTGTGTTCTGTATGTATTTCTTTTCACAGGTGTTTCTAGGTTGTCGAAGAACATATAACTTTGAGACATTGTTCGATATTGTAATAATCAATCACTAATTAATAATTATTTGATAGATATATTTTACATGGATATACACGAACATAATAATATAAATCAGTAAATGTCTCTCAACCATGTAAAAAAGCAAACCAAGCTAAACCGAAATATCAAAACATTACCGATTATATATTTAAAAAATATATATCATAAAATATGTCCGTTTTTGTTTTTTTGCACTGAAATATAAACACCACGCCAAACTACTGTTAAAAAAATTAATTTGCATTCATCGTTTCAGTGCATTGCAATAATAGTATAAAGCACACAATTAATTTGCATTGACAGACAGTTATGGAAACTGTAAGTTTTACGTATGACCGCTTGTTAGATTTCTCAATCTTTCTTAAAATATATGATTCCTCGTGCAGCCCGCGGAACGATGTGTAGCACGAGGAACACAAGTCATAGTTCTGGCACACGGTGCACTTCCACGATCCCCTTTAACTGGGCTTTCGTAGCAAACACCGCATCTTACTCCTTGGTGAATAACACAATGTCATGTTGAATTTTAGAAATACCTGGATAGGCATGCGTAAGGAAACGCATTGCATAGATATTAATTTCATTTATTTTCGATATCATATTAATTCATTCTTGCACCCATCTGTTTGGCAACATACCTAATGGCGTATAGATAAATATAGTTTATAGCATGATCAAATAGTTGGTGTTGTTGTTAAATTAAAAAATAGTTTTCGAGTTATCGTTGTTTATCGGCCAATAAACAACCATATGAAGTTCTGATGCGTAAGAATTAAACCACGAGGGCGGAAATCCGAGTGGTTGAATAGCCACCAATCAGAACGACGAAGATGTGCTTATTGGCCGATAAACAACGATTATGCGAAAATAATTTCAATTCTAACATGATTTGACATGATTTGAGAAATATTTTTGCAATTGTAATTAGAACTGCATTTTACTATGCACCGCTCAGAATTGGGACTTCTTTTTGCGTTGTTTATGAGGGTTGTTTAACAACTATAAATGTGTTATTTCTTTATAGAAAAATAGCGAGTATCATGTTAGAATAGTTTATACATTAAACTGAACAACAATCAATGCTGTTGTTCAATTTTACTATTCTGAACAAAATGGATTGATATTTTATGCATGCAGAGTTGACAAATAAGCAATCGTCATTTAATCCCAACTAATTTTAACATAATTATGTCCAAGGACATATCCGAAATAATTGAATGGCATGTTCACTAATATTGCTAATAGCATGTACATGTATTTGTCATAATAAATGTACACATATGTTTGTGAACACTGGTAAAAACTATTTATTATTTCAGCAGAATACCTGTAGGACTGTAAGTATCAATCGCTTTGTCAGAAGTAGTATGCGACCTATCAAATATGGAACAAATTATAAAGAGAAGCCATGCACACAATACCAGTGTTACAATTTGATTTTGAGGCGCTTATTTTGGTACCCCTGATAGCATGTGTAACCAGTTAATTATATCATATCACTTTAAACTAAACACAGTGAATACAGTAATTATTAGACACAATGGTAGCATGTGTTGCCAGAGAGATATATCATATCACTTTACGTCAAAACAAAATATATGAAGTGTGGTTTTTGATAACAGTGACAGCGTATGTAGCCAAATATATGAAAAATACACATTTAGATAGATAGATAGATTTATTCAGGTCAAAACACACACGTTTACAACACATGATAAATTCAGTTAAAGAAACAATGATATAACTTATGTGTGATTCTTAGACCTATCACAAGCAATGCCACTTGAATTTACTCAACTACAATTGAATATGCTAGAGGAACATCTATTACGAGGCAAGAGAACATGTGTTTGGATCAATTGTGAATAAATAGTTGTAAGTTAGTCATGTTGTGTAGTAACCTAGGATAACCCATGAAAGCTTGAAAGCTCATTTCCGATTGGGTCCATTTATGTCAACAAAACATTATTAAAGTAACATCGAATGCATTGATAGCCTCTCAATAAATAATATAACTTTACGTAAAGCATATTACACAGTTTTTACTGTTACATGACCTTACATGTCCGTGTGTTTCTAAAAAGCTCAAGTTTAATAACAAGAAAATTATTGAGAAAACAATGGTCCGACCGGGGTGCGAGCCCGGGACCTCCGGATTAACAGGCTATCGCCATAACCACTAGGACATTCCGAATTCTAAATTTCATTCTGCATTATTAACTTTATGTAAGTGGTCCACGTGATGTGAACAGTTTCAACGAAAACAACAGAAACACTCCAAATTATTCCATCGTTTAGCGTTACAAACGCTTTATAATTTTATCAATTTCAACTGATGATAACTCATAAACGAAAAGGTATTTACAGTATATTTCTAGGTCCGTAGTGTTATTTTGCTTCCTTATATACATTGTTCTTTTATTTTTGGAATCGGTGACAAAAAGTTGCAAAAAATGTCATTCGTCGATCTGTGTACACGTCCCTTTAGCCGTTCATTCACTGATGTAAACTTATATTGGACACATAGTTCGTAAAGGAAGTATGGTTGGATATGGTATGACCCAATTTCCTATAGAAATCAATAGAAAACAAACTTCCCCTTATTTGCTTGTTCGAGTGGTGTTAATTTTTTTAATTATTTAAAATTCAAGCTGGGAAATTTAGGCTTAAATAAGGTACCCATAGTTTAAAATTCATTTCCGTGACTTAAAACGTAAACAATCAGCTGTTTAGAACGATACCGAATTGGTTTGTGGAACACTGCCGTTCTAGCGGTGTATGTTCCCTGCGGCTTTTATTGGGGGTAATTAACAGAATTTAGCTGGGAATCGAACCAGCGATCCTCGGATTTGTAGTCCAGCGCTCTACCAACTGAGCTAGCCGGGTTATATTTAGATGCATTGGTTTTATTTTATAACAATACATTCGAGTTATGTCATTGATATATTTTAGAGTATGCATACTAATTGAAAGCAGAAAACATAATTTCAATTAATGTTTAATTAAAGGTAAGAAATTATGCCTTAATATATTGGTCCAAAAACTTCATCATAATGCCTGAAATTAATGAAAGAAACAAAGGGAAAATAAACAGTTGTTTTATAACGCGTAACAATAATTCCATACTTAAATTAAGACAAAACAAGCTAGAATAACTGAAATTACAAAGTTTTGATAATGCAACTATTACATTTATAACTTTAAATAATTTAACTTTTTTTAAGTTTCTATATTAATTAAAGCTTAAAATATCAAATAAAAATGTTATCATGCCGACACTATATGGGTCGGTATTGCTATCAGCTGATGACGATCATTATACATGGTCGCTGTCCTAATCGTTGTTAAAATTGTATTGTTGGGTCCTAAGTGCCAGAGTGTTGATGTTTTGACAAGGGGCACTATACCTGGTCTCCACAGATAAACTCATCGCAATGGTTACTTCCCCATTGGTACTCTTCTCAGTTACCACTGCAACCGCGAGTTAAAAAATTACAGATTTGGAAGTTTTCAGGGGAGACGATTATGCGGAGATTGAAGATTTATTTTGTACAAAATTTGTAATTTTATCGATATTTTTTATAACAATGACAAAGACATGTTGCATTATGGGTCCAGGTATATACATTAAGAATTAAAATGAGAAACAATAAATAAATAAATAAATAAATCTATAAATAAATAAATCTATAAATAAATAAATAAATAAATAAATAAATAAATAAATAAATAAATAAATAAATAAATAAATAAATAAATAAATAAATAAACATAACAACGCAAGGATTTTACATTGTCTACTTTTTTATTATGTGCTTTTTTACGATTTTATTTCGCGCCAAGTGTTTGCTTATGGTCACGTAAACTTCGTGCCGGCAGGGATTTAAAGATTTCAAGATTCAACATATTTATTTCGTTACTTAAACATATACATGTTTTTCGTATCATGATCCAATGAATAATAATAATAGTCACATGACTACTTATAACATATGCATATATATACACAGTTTATAATACTAATATGTATATAAACAAGTAAAATATATTATTCCTAGTTCGCATAGCAAAAAAACAAAATCCAGAGAAAGTTACAACAAATGTGTTTTAATAAAGTACTTGCCAAGAGGAGGGACCTGTAGATTTCATGCAAAAACACAAGACAAAAATACGAGACAGGTTTATCACAGTATGTACAATCTGTACACTAATATATGCAACTGTAGAGAACAACAATTATTGCAACTGTTGTACAGTATTGATCATACCTTTTCGTGTGTTAAAAACATGGTATGTATATTTACACAAATTCAATACTGGTTTATAATTGTTTGATTTAAATAGGTTAATAAATTTGACCACACTAGGTTTAGTATAGTAATATTTATTTATACATGTATTCCGAATGTCACTATACTGAGGACAAATGCATATCAAATTATATTCGTCATCCAAATCAATTTTATTGCAAAAAGTGTAATATCTGTTACAATGTTCGATTCTGTTATTGCCGTGTCGACCTGTTTCTATTTTTAACTGGCGAGATGACACTCTCAGTTCAGGTAATGCAATACGATATCTTAATGGTACTTTATCAACATAATTGTCGAAGTCAAAATCAGTTTTAAACAGCTTATAAGTGCACAAAGTTCGACTGTTATTAACAGCAGTATACCACGACTGTTTGAATTGATCTAGCAGTCTTTGTTTAAAATCTGGATGGAAACTATTCGTATTAACTAAATAGTGGGTAACCCAAACATATGAGAAACCACTACTATCTAAAAGAGATATAACATTGGTTAACCAGTTTGATTTACCTTTAATGCAATCATCTAACAATGCTTGGTATAACTTCTTAATAATAATATTGTCGCTATTTAATATTTTTAACTAATATTTAATAATGCTTGTGTGTCTAGTGATATACAGTGGATATCGGCCAAGTTCTCCGTAAACAGCCATTAAACATGTAGATTGTTTTACTTTAAGAAGGTTTTTACAAAATGTTAAATCAATTCTCTTTACTTTTGCAGAGTTGCCAAAACCCCTTACTTCACAACCGTAGCTCAAAACTGATACTACAAATGCGTCAGATAATTGACATATGGTACTAGGTTTTAGAAGAGCTGTTTTGATATTGTTCGTAAGGGTATTTAGAGCCTTTAGTTCTTTTTTTTTTTTTTTTTTCTTTTTTTTTTATTCATTTTTCAACATACATCTCATACATCTCCATTACACAATGTTAATATACAAAAGTACAAGTTATACATACATCTCCATTACACAATGTTAATATATAGGAGTACAAGTTATATTCATTTCAATTTTAGTTTTGAGAGGATGCTGGATATAAAAAGTGATATACAAAAAAAAAAAAAAAAAAAAAAAAAGGAAAGAGGGTAGTAAAAAGTCAAGGTGTTCCTTTTAATAGACATGAGGTGACTGTTTTCAAAAACTGGGAGACTGCTATGGGAAGGCACATGTGTTGGCACAAATACACAACAGCTTCCCTAAGGTATAGGGAAAAAAAGAAAATAAAGAAAAAAAGAAAATAACAATCCTATGAAAAGAGGGGGGGGGGGGAAAGACAGAATCTTTTAGTTCTTTACCAGAATACGTTTCACAATTAAGTATGAATCTACCTGTATAGTTAGAAACAGTTACTAAATAGTTGAAATTGTCTACAGTTTATAATGGGATGTTATTGTCAAACCACTTTTCATCAAGCTTGAAAGGACCACGTTTTATAGACAGACAGACAGACAGACAGACAGTTTATTCAGACTTATACAATAGTACATCGTCTTAATACATTAATACAAATATTCTTTTCTGTCACGTTATTAGGTAGAACGAGCAAAAATGTATATAACCAAACAAGGTCAGACACACACAATCGGTCAAGTAATGCAATATTACAACAAAAAACAAGCAACACAAAACAACAAAATAAACAACAAACAAAGAAAGCAAAGGTGGTAAGGACAATTAACTACACAGTTTCATTTATGATCGAATTTCTAATAACTAATGCTTCTTTGATGTATTTACATACATTTAATAAGATGGATTTGTCACATGAAGCTAATAACTGATGGAATTTATATACAGATGGATTAACATAGAAAATACGGTTAATGTATTTCTTCCTTATTACGGTGTAACAACTGCATACGCAAATAAAATGATATTCATCTTCTATGTCCATATAATTACAACACAAACAATAACGTTGATTCCTTGTTATGTTATTTCTAGAGTATCTGCCAGTTTGTATTCTTAAAGGATGTACTGAAACCCTTAGTCGGACAAAAAATAAGCGCAAACGTCTTGGAAGTAAATCTAAGTATGCTTCATACTCTAAAGTAGTTTTAACGTGTTTATACATATATAACACAGAGCTGTTGCTAATTTTACCGTACCAGTCTTGTTTAAAATTGTCAACCAGTCTACATTTGAATTCATTAATAAAACTGCTACTTTGTACAGAATTGGGATTATCAAATACAAAACTAAAACCATAATCATTTAACAACTTTCTAACATTCGATACCCAGTTTGTATAACCTTTATAACAATCACTCAGAGCTTGTTTATAAATAACCTGGATGATGATATTTTTACTGCCAAGAATTTTAAACCAATACTTAATAATTTTCACAAACCTGTTTATATACAAAGGATATCTACCTAATTCTCCATATACAGCAACATTACATGTGTTTATCCTAACATGTAGCAATCTTTTACAAAATTTCAAATGAATACGTTCTATATCGTTTGATTTTATGAAACCCCATATTTCAGATGTATAATTCAATATAGAACCTACGAAAGAGTCAAATAACTGGCAAAATATTTTTGGTTTTATGTCAAATTCCTTGCATTTATACAATAAAGTATTCATTGCCTTAAGGGCTTTACCAACTAAATGTTCCTGGTTCAGTTTAAAACTCCCAGTATAGCTTATTACTGTACCTAGATAGTTAAAACTATCAACTACTTCAATTTCGTTGCCATTGTATGTCCATTTCTCACCTCGTTTTAACCCCCCTCTCTTTCTAAAAACCATTATTTTTGTTTTTGTGGTGCTAACATTTAGACCCCAAGAATTACAATATAAATATAATTTATCTAACTGCGATTTAATTTCTTCCGGTGTTTTGCCTAAAATAGCCATGTCATCGGCAAATAATAGTAAAATCAACACAATTTCATCAAGATTTAAACCAGAGTTAATGCTATCTTGAAGGTAAAGTTCCAAGTCCTCAACAAACAAAGAAAACAGCATCGGCGACATTACCTCCCCTTGTCTTAAGCCTACTGCATAATTAAAATAATCTGAGTATGATGTACATGATTTAACGCATGATTTAACATGTGTATACATATCTTTCACTATTCTAAGCAATTTACCCTGTATACCCGACTTATATAATTTTAACCATAGCGCATTACGATAGATACTATCATAGCATTTTAACATGTCCACGTATATTACATATAAGCGTTTATTTTGATTTAAATAATTTTGCACAATTGACATCAATATATAAATAGTATCCACTGTGGAGCAACCTTTCCTAAAACCAAACTGCGCATCCGAGATACTGTTATTTTCATTACAAAATGTTACGATGCGCTTATTCAAAATAGTGGTAAATACTTTTGAGAAACAACTGACTAGTGTAATCCCTCTGTAGTTATTTACATCGTTAACAGGGCCCTTCTTATGCAGGGGAATAATTACTCCTTCTGTCCATTTATCCGGAAAATAACTAGATAAAAATATACCGTTAAATAAATCACACAAATGGTTAGATAGAATATCGCTGCATTCTAAAAAATATTCGTTTAAAATACAGTCGCTACCCGGTGATTTGTTTCGTTTCAAATGCTTTATTGCAAAAATAACTTCCTCGAGAGATATAGGTTTATCAAGTTCAGGGAAAGTAGAATTGTCTGAGTTAAAATCGTTATAAAAACAGAAGTCCTCTGCTTCCGCATTATAATTACCTGCCGAGTTGCTACTCAACTTTTCAAAAAACTCTGTAAATTCCTCAAGTGATATTTTATTTTTTTTAACGTTTTTCTTCGATTTGAAAAATTTTCAAAATTCCTTAGGCTTATGTTTTCTTAAATTTTCTATTTCCGTCATTTTTCTTCTGTAGTACCAATTTTTCTTCTTGCGAAGTAGGTCTTTATAGCACTTCTTTTGTACACACAAGTTTTCTCTATTTACATTTGTTTTGTCCAAATTAAAAACACGCAAAGCATCTTGATACAAACTCCGAGCGGTAATGCACTCATTATCGAACCATTCCGCATTTTTTATACAACTATCAATATTGAAACCAGGGTTTGTTTTGAAATTAGACGTTCTAGAGAATAACGGGTCCGCAACACTGCGAATAGTATCTGTAAACTTATTTAAGGTTTCATTAATTGAAATTCTACTCGAATTATCAATATTTTGTACAATGTTATTAAAATCAGGCAACATTGAAATAATCCCTGAGCGAAATTGTTCACGTAACGTATTATCCCATTTGTATTTGATATCTGCAAATGATTGAAAATAGGTTGAGACATTATTGCAAATTAACGAAAAATGTAACGGTGCATGATCACTCCATTCGTTAAAATCATTCACTGTAAAATCAGATATACTTGAAAAGTTGCTTTCGTGGGACAACAAATAATCAATAACAGAAGTACCGTTACTCGAAAAGAAAGTTTGTTTACCACTGTTACCGATTCTGCCATTAACAATACGTAAACATGTTGATTTACAAAGATCAAGTAATTTAACCCCATGACTATTTATTGAGCAATCTACTGAGGCCCTATCAGAGGCGTTGTCAGGCGCATAATCAGTATCATCGTAAACAGTATTTACTCTGTCGTGTACAACATAATCATATTTATTGCTGACTCTACTATTGAAGTCGCCTGTTACAAAAATTTTACCAAATTCTGAAAAATAGGTAATATCATTTTCTAACATTTCAAATAAATCTATATTTATTGTATTATAAACAGGTGAATCTTGTCCCCAAATATAAGCTGAGCATATATAGAAATCTTCTGAGGTATTAAAAAAGTTGTGATCAAATTTTAACCATATTATTGTATCATATTGATTTTTTACAATTTTGATACCATCTGCTACTTCTTCTTTAATGTATATAGCAATACCTCCACTATTTCTACGGGCCTGTTTATGTTGAAATTTTCTGAAGAAGTTAAAAGACACATAATCACTCAAATCAATCTCACTCTTACCATTCGCCCACGATTCATACAACAAACAAATATCATGAGCGCACAAAATATTTACAAATTCAGGAGATGACTTTTTACAATCCGTTAGTCCATTTACATTCCACGAAAGAACAGATACCTCACCACCGCCGTGTTCCTAGGCTCGCACCGCGGTCCCGTCAATGTACAACGTATCGTAGGCCAGGTATGCACGTTTACCTAGCCGCCTTGCCTCCTTCATTCTTGGGACCAATTTGCGTCTTTTCTGTATCACATCCGGTGGAAACTGTTCGAAGACGCGATACACAGTTCCTTCAAGTTCCTTCCACTTTTTTCGCACCATTTCCCTGTCTTTAAAAAAACGTGAACTTGGTAACAATGTTTCTTATTTTACCATGTATCGGCGACCCAGGTGACCGGTGTACCCGTTCGAACTTGATAGACGCTGCTATTTCTTGCGTGATCTTGAAAGCGTTCACAAGATGCTGTCGCAGCTTTGCTTCCGTCGTTTCCGGTGCTTCATTTCCGTTTCCGTTCTCCTCGGGAATTTCTGTGAAAATAAGGTTGTTACGCATGGATTGTGATTGCAAATAGCTAACGTCGTCGCGCAGGGAAGCTCGCTCCTTCTCTAGGTCCTGCACCCTCTCTGCCATTTCCGCCGCATGTATATCGGCACCCTCCACCTTATCTTCCAGGTGCGATACCCGCTCGTCCACCTTCTTGGCCCTCTCTTCATGTGCCACCCACAGCCGTTTCATATCCTTCTCAAAGCCTGCTATTCGCTTTTCTATTGACTCTATTACGTTTATTTTCGTTTCTAATGTTTCTAAACGGGCACTAACATTTTTTAATAAAGCCATCACATCTCCAATGGTGGGCTCCGCACTGATTTCCGCCATTGTAGTTTTTGTAACACCACTACATCCAATATTGTTACTACAATTATTTGTAAAGACGCTGTTTTCTAGATTGTCTACATCATACAACACAGAGTTTGTCTTTCTTAAAATATCACTTACTGACACATTATCGACCTCGGAGTCCGCAGACGGGCCTCTCTGTTTATGCAGTTTGCAAACACTGTTCTCATTGTCGCTACTGTTTCTGTCCTTTCTTTTCTTGTATTTAGATTTTGGCATCGTATTTCATTTCATTCTGAAAGTAGGCACAATTGCTCATACATTCCATATAAATCCACACAAGAACAATGCCCATAAACACCATTTTTATTACATTTTCCTAATTTTTTTCCCGCTTGAAAAACCACGACCGTTCGCGCCTATATCACGTGACAACATTTATAAATACTAAAACTTTACTTTTGTCCGGGTTTACATCACGTCCCCACGCATGACAGTAGTTTTGTAAAAGATTTAGACTATGTTGGAGATCTGTTGGGGTTTCCCAAGGATAACCATATTATCTGCTAACAGCATTAAAATAAATGTAAGATCATCTGTGGATACGCCACTATTAACATCGTCGCAAAGAAATAATTCTAGGTCTTCTAAAATGAGAGAAAACAATATTGGGGACAGTACTTCGCCTTGTTTTAAACCTATAAAGCATTCGAAGAATTCTGAATACGATTTACATCATTTTATGCATGCGCGCACTTTCGAGTAAACATCCCGTATTACCCGTAAAGTTTTACCTCTCAGTCCAAGTTTAAATAATTTATACCATAAACCATTTCTATATATACTATCGATTGGCTTTTTAAAATCAATGAAAGCACATGCTAGTCTCCCATTTTCATATAATATTTTACCAATTATTGAATTTAACACGAATATAGCATCTACTGTGGAACTCCTTTTTTAAAAACCAAATTGTGCATCACTTACTATATTATTATCGGCAGCCCATTTTGAGACACGTTTATTAATGATACCAGTGAATATTTTGGAAAAGCAACTGTTCAAAGTAATGCCTCTGTAATTGTTAACATCCATGGGGTCATTTTTCTAAAAAATGGGTACAATAAGTCCATTAATCAATGAGTCTCGATAAATGCCCGAATTAAGGATACCGTTAAAAATATCGACTAAATGCGAAGCTAAAATATCACATGATTCAATAAAGTATTCATTTAAGAGTTGATCCGCTTTAAATGATTTATTCCTTTTCAGGTTATGTATAACGGATTCTACTTCACGGATTGTAACTGGTACATCCATTTTTTTTATTATTCAATATAATATATAAAGGTGTTATATTGTTACAGCAAAAAACATGTTACAACATAGTATGCACTTAAATCGTAACAATATTATAATTGGTGATGTGTATATCAGATGATTGGGATTCTTATGAGTGGTTATGATATATAAACAGTGGGGAAGAAAAAATACAGAAAGACATCCACAAGATGTTTACAAGTGGACTGATTATTTTATTATATCATTATAACTCTAGTAGATTTTTGTTCAAACTCGGATATTTGGTCATTACAAAGGGCTATTTCTTTTTCAATTTTAATTGTACGTTTTAAATAGTGCGTCAAACATATATAATTAGGGAAAAGTTGTTTTGATTTCATGTGACAAATGAATGACTTCATAAGTAGTATTACATAATTTATTATATTTACGTCTATTCTTCAGATGTTTCTTGAATTCCAAAGCTTATGATATAATATGTAAATGTGATATTGAAAGATTTGCTATTTAGAGTAGTTGATAACTGATGCCATATGTTTTGAATGTGTATACATTCCCATAATATATGTTCAATTGATTCAACATGTTCGCAACATAGATCACATAGGTTCATTTAAAGAGATATTTGTTTGCTGCGATAATTCTGATTATATATTTATATTGAAAGTTTCTTTATTTTGTGTCTATTATTGCTTTGTATGGAATTGTAAACATTTGTTTCCAGTTTATATTACTGTTGTTGAATATATGTTCCCATTTTTGGTTGTGCTTTTGTTAATTCGTTTGATTTTGGGATGTGCAGTTCATATATTAACTTATTTGGTTTGTTTATTGATATCACTTTTTCTAGAAAAACAGTTTGTGTACATGGTTTATTTTCAATGTTTATTTGAGATTTTATTTTAGTCGGTATACTTTTTATCAATGAGTAATGCATAAGGAAGTTATTGATTGGGATGTCGTATAAGTAACATATATATTTTCAAATGAATAGAAGTCATGTACTCTGAAGTCATATAATTGATCAACATATTTAATTCTCTGTAGAAAAATGTTGTGTTATTAACTTTTATATCCAAAGTATAACTTTACTATTGTAAATCTTGTTGAGGTTATTTGTAGTATTAGTCCACGCTTCTAATTCTTTACAAATATTCAGTATGTTTGTGTTATTAATGTTACATTGAAATATTAAATATCCTGCGAATTTTGCAATAAATTGTTATAAAACCATTTCCAATGTCCACTATTTGATTTATCTAATAAACGTGTTACCCAGCTGGTCGTGATTGAATTGACAAATGCTTTTATGTTAGTAAGTTGTAAGACTCCTAGTCAACTGGTTGTATTACAGTGCTTCTTTTTATTTTATCCGGTTTTCCATCCCATATAAATTGGAATATCTGGTTGTTTTTAATACTGTCACTTTGCCTAAAAGGGTGAGTTTACAAACTTTTCAGACAATTATTGAAGTTTTGTAATTTTGGTATTATGTTTTTAGTATTGTTTCAGTTTCATTATTAGTAAACGTTATTCCTTGTGCCGTGACTTCACTAGAAGTCCATCTAAATATTAATTCGTTCATTAATTCGATTTTAGTATTTTTAAATTTCCCTACTCTTAACATCCAATTCATCAAAAATACAATAATCGTCATTATTATTATTACTATTATTATTAATAGTTTTATTATTATTTACATTATTGTTAGTATTATTAGTATTATTAGTATTGGTATTATTAGTATTGCTACAGAAATGTTCTGCGTCTTCAAGTTACACATCACATTTACTCTTTGTTCGTTTAACTAATTTTTTATAACGCCCCTTACATTCAATAATATCTTGTCTGTTAATATCAGTTTTGTTAAAGTCATATTTATTTAAAGATGTGATATATGTTTGTTCAGCTTCCAGGCATTCTGCGATTTAAACCAGCTATCCTGGGACACAGTTAAATCTCTGCGCGGAGGTTGCTCGGATAGACGAAGGTTACACATGACAAAGAAGGATCGAGGCTGAAATGCTGCTCACACACAACACGCTAATCAAAAGGAAGAACTTAAATTGGATTACGAAACAATGACTGTCAGTGAACTTTAGAAACTTCTGTCCGAAAAGGGTGTGAAAACAAAGCTGAGTAAAAAAGAAAAGAAAAAATAATTGAACTTCTGAAAGTCATGTCTCCGGCCGGCTACGCGCTTCGATTTAGCGGCTCGGGTTCGAATAACAAATACTCGTGGGTTGTTTCTTATATGTATTTGATAGATTAGAATTGATCGGATCCTGTAATAAGAACGTTAATAATAATAATTATAATACTATAATAATAATAATAATAATAATAAATAATAATAATAATAATAATAATAATAATACTAAAGCTAACTATAGGAGTCTGAGTTACAATAAGATTATATTTTAAAAAGGCATTTTATTTCAAATTCAAATTCTATTTACACCCTGTGACATATTCCCTCTTAAGAAATGACGTCCCGACAGTTCACGAAAACTATACAATGACCGCGCGACACGGAAGCGGGATTTTAAGTACGAATAAAACACGGCTAGTTATAATATATTCACAACTTCATTAATAAGAATGTCATATATTAAATGACATTTCGCAAGTGCAAATGAGAATATTGTCATATATTTAACAAAATTAAAGTAATTAGGGACTATTACATGTTATTAAACTATAATATCATATTTACTCTTAAACTGTCAATGTATACATCAACTTAATAAACTTATACATTACGCCCACAATTGATACAATATAAAAACAAGCGTACCAAAGCACAGCTGACTGTAAAAATTCTTAAACGAATAAGCCGTTACATGTGATATTGTCCGCTCGTCTGCCATTTCGGGGCATTTCGGTTCCTCGCCGTCCTTCGTAATATGGGAGATACATCGGAGTATACGTCATCGTCGGTCGGAGTTGCCATTCCCCGTATCTGTGGTATGACAAAAATTGGACTGGCTGGAGTGACATCCTCTACATCAGCCCCCGATGTTTTATCCTTCGGCAGTCCAAGTGGGACAATGAGGTTGCGATGCAGTCTACGAACCCGCCTTGCCCGTGGATCATCCTTTCTGACGTCAAAGACAGGAATATCTGGATTTGGTTGATCCAAAACAAGGTAAGGTTCGTTCTCCCATTTGTCCGCAATCTTCTGTTTTCGGCGCATGGTTACATTGCGTACTAACATATGGTTGCCGGGAACAATCTTCGCTGCACGCGCCTTCTGGTCATATTGTCGTTTGTTGACCTCTGCTGTCTGAGTCGCTGCCTCCTTGGCCTTCTGGTATGCACTTGCAAGGCGTTCACGAAGTTTGCGTGCATATTCATGTGTGAACCTTGCATTTATGTCATCGGTGTTTAGTCCAAGAAGAGTGTCTATTGCGAGTCTGTGTTAGCGACCAAAGTTCAGATAGTACGGTGAAAAGCCTGTGCTGTTATGGTAGCGTTATACGCATGAACCATTGGCCCAACGACATCTTTCCAGTTACTCTTTTTATCTTCGTCGAGAGTTCCCAGCATTTTAAAAAGAGTTTGATTTAACCGTTCTACCATGCCATTTCCTATAGCGTGATATGGTGTAGTACGGGGCGGGTTCACACATCCGAGTCGGCATAATTCCGTTATCAAGCTGGACATAAAATTTGCTCCCTTGTCGCTATGAATTCGCTCTGGAAAGCCGTAATTCACAATGAATTTCTCAACAAAATTCGGGCAGTTGTCTTGGCTGTTTGGTTTGTAGTTGGTTATGCTTGAGCATATCTTGTGAAATGGTCTGTGATCACAATGTTCGAAACCACTCTTCGATCTTAAATAGCTTATACAGATCATCTTCATCGGCGCAGACGAAGATATGCTCACAAGAGAGGCTGACTGAGGTGCTGCCTTGCGTCTGATACATCTGGGCAAGCGGCCACCTTATCGCGGACGAATGTATCAATTCCTGGCAAGTAAAACCTCTGCTTAAATAGTGATATGGTTCGATCTCTACCCTAGTGTCCAAGATCATCGTGCAATGCCCGAAACACCTCATCTCTTAATGCTGACGGTAAAACAAGTTGATGATATTGCTGTCCCAAAAGGGTACCGTTACGGTATAACTCGCCGATACTTATCTACCGCCGAAATATTGCCCACGGCCCGCGTAGCTGACGGCCTGGTGCCTTTGTGTACATTATCAATAAGTACGGAAATGACGGGATCTTTCTGCTGAGTTTGTCCCCAGTCCTTGGAACTCAGTGCGTATGACAGCAAAACATCATCAGGAACGTTTGTACCCGCCTGAGCATCAACTTCTGACATGCAGTCTGGAGTAACTGTACTCACAATTAATGGTACCTTTTCCACTGTGGCAGCTTCTGATGTTGTTAAGGCTTGTACGGTTTCTGGGTCGATTTGCATGCGACTTAACCCATCAGCATCCGCGTTGTTCTTACCAGGAAGATAGCGAGCTGTGAAGTTGTAATTCGCTAAAGCTGTCATCCAGCGCTGACCTGTGGCATCGAGCTTCGCGGTGGTGGTAACGTAAGTGAGTGGGTTGTTGTCGGTGATCACCTCGAAATTTGTACCGTATAAGTAATCGTGAAATTTCTCGGTGATGGCCCATTTCAGTGCCATAGATTCGAGTTTGTGCGCTGGGTAGTGCTTTGCGGATGGTTTGAGAGACCTACTGGCGTATGCGATAACTCTGTCTTTGCCATCTTGATGCTGGTCAAGTACGGCACCCAAACCCTGACGCGTCAGTGTACAAGGTAAATGGTAGGTCATAGTTTGCATAAGCCAAGATGGTTGGATTAAAAAGATGTTTGACCAAAGCTTCGAATGCTTCCTGATGTTTAACGGGTATTTTCTTTGCACTCGTGTCTTTTCTTTTCTTTTTAGTAGGCTGACCAATCAGCAAAATTTTAAATGGTCGCGCAATATTGGCAAAGTCTTTTATAAATATTCGGTAGTTACCAACGAAGCCCAAAAACTTTCTGACCTCTTTGACAGTAGACGGAGCTGGCCAATTGGCGATTGCTTCGATTTTCTTTGGGTCAGCTTAGATACCATCTGCAGAGACCACGTGACCAAGGTAGGTAATCTGATTAAAAAATTCACATTTGGAAGGCTTTATATTCAAGTTGTATGAGGCTAATCGTGAGAAACGTTGGTCTAGTCGACTTATATGTGAGCTTATATCAGAAGAGAAAATAATAATGTCATCCAGATAAATTAAACAGTCCCGAAGGTTCAAATCACCGAACGTTCAATGAGTATTTGAAAAGTCGCAGGTGCATTGCAAAGTCCGAAGGGGAGCCTGTTGCACACGTAAAAGCCTAACCCGCAACACTCAAATGCTGCCTTCTCCTTGTCCGACTCTTCTAGTTCCACTTGCCAATACCCGGACTTTAAATCTAGTTTGTAAAAGTATCTGGATCCCGACAACAAGTGTAAAGTGTCCTCGACCCTCGGTAGGGCATAACTGTCTTTCTTTGTTCGGTCATTCAGACGCCTAAAGTCTATGCAAAATCGAATGCTGCCGTCTTTCTTTCTCACTATCACACAGTTGGATGACCACGGAGATGTTGATTCACGTATGGCACCAATTTCTAGCATATCTTTCAGGTGTTCTCTTACCTCATTGAACAGTGCTGGTGGGATTCGTCTATAGGGTTCTTTGAAGGGTTCTTCGTTAAAAAGTTTGATTTTATGCTTAACTGCTTGAATGTGACCCATGTCTAAATCAGATTTTGGAAATATCGAATCCCATTTCTCAAACAACTTGTATACTTGTGTCTTTTGTTCATCTGATTCCTCTATATCAGCATCATATTTCTCTTTCAGATTTGTATGTTTCATATTTTCATTTTCTTTTTCAGGTGCTGCTACATGGCTGATAGTCGTATTCAACGGTTGAAAAATCGGTGCTTCGCGCAATACTTTTACATTCAACCGGCAGAAAGTCTGTTTTGCTTTAATTTTGATGGGTCTTGCTGTAACGTTACATACGCGTACAGGTATCCTGGCAGTCTTTCCGGGGTTATCAATACAGAAAACTCTAGGACAATGATGGAGCTATGGCTCGGCATATCTGCGAAAGGTTCTATTACAGCTTCACTGACAATTCCTTGCTTCCGGTAGAAGCCCGTTATGTTCTGCTTTCACCAGGATGTAAAGTTATTGGGCGAGTTGCAGTAACTTTTCCAATTTCTGCATTCACAGATATAAATCCATCTTTCCATACCTCGTTTATTGCCGTATTGCCAGCTATGGATCTTAGTTCTCTTTAGACATTCTGTCCCAGTAATACATGAGAAGTGCCGTGGTACTCTTGCACAGGCACTACATGTAATATGGTTTGTATTGGCTTCTCAGTAAACTCAGTTTCTATGTTTGTAAACATATATCCACAGTATGGTATTAAACTGCCATTTGCACATTTTAGTTCTACACCAAATTCCTCCATAGAGTGCATTTCTGGCTTTGGTGACATATTATTGTAATAAGTGCTGTAGTGTCAAGACCGTTTATTTTTATTTGGTAACATCTTCCCTGTTGTATGTTTTGGGGTTTAGTGTGTTTTCACTGGTACTGCTCTCATCCAACCCCTCGATCAGAGCTTGATCTAGATTAAAGTTGGTGTCTGATTCTTACCGGTGTTTCGGTCATCAGCTACTAGATTGGTCTGTTAATTTTCTCTATACCCACGAAAATAATCGACAATTTCTTGAGCGGTATCCTCCTCGACCTCTAAACGTTGTATTACCTCTATAGCCTCCATAAGGTTGTCCTGTGTTATCCCATGTATTTCTGTATTCTGATTCAGTTGGGTTCTGTCTTGCTTGTGTCAGTGTATTTATTTTCGTTTCCATCACATTCATTTGCTGTTTGAGGTCATTCAAAATTGTCAAATGATTGTCAAACTGATGTACGTTTATTTATTTTTGGTGTTCTGGTTCTTTGGTAACCTTCATTTCTTGTTCTTCTCTTCTAACCTTTCTTCTCAATTCTTCGAACGTGACAATAGATTCATAAAACATTCTTGTTGCCTTCTTAAGTTCTGTATTCTTTAGATATTTCCAAAATCGTGTTTTCAACATCTTTTCTTTTCTACATTCCTGTATCTCTCCTCTGTCTATGGCTTTCTGTATTAATTCCTCTAACCGTGCCGAAATATCTTCATCTTTCTCCTTCCTTCGCGTTATAATATTCTGCCATTATACTTTTACAACTCTTAATGTCTCCAACATTACTTTCTAAAGTTTTCAACATCTCTTCAGTTGTATTTTACGGGGTTTTCCACTTATGGCCTGTCTCAGCATCTCTTTGTGATATATGTCCGAAATAATCATGCTCTCTCCTTCAACTTTCCATTCTTGAAATTGGGCAGGGTCTGAACATTTGGGAACATGTTTTATCATGAATGTAGTATGTCCTTTCATCTTGGTAGCCTTTGATATGTGTTCCTGAGGTTTTTGGTTTCGTTTATTTGATACAGACAGCTCTTCATCTAATGAACTTAGAATGCTCTGTTTGTCCAATAGACTTTGTTCTAGGTCATATTTCTATTGTTTTAGAGCTCGTATCCTTTCTCTATGTTGCCTCTCCCTTTCTTCTTTCAGTCTGTCGTTTTCTTTTAGTATTTTCAACTGTTCCTTTATCTCAATAGTTGTGGTAATTTCCATCTCTTTCAGTTTAATTAACTCACTCTATTTCTGTAGATGCTCTATATCTTCATGTTCATTTTCACTCTTGGTATCTCTGTAAATGTCAGAATGAACATGTTTTCTAGCCTTCTCTCTCTCCGTTTTAATTCTATCCTCAGAATTTACATAAGGTGCAACATCTTCTTTAATAGCTTTGTTTTCTAACTATTATAGTTCTTTATCCACAGTGTCTTTGCTTGTATTTGAACAGTCACTCATATTGTCATATATTTGGCTTATTTGATCTACTTTGCCGTATTCATCGGCTGTAATAAGGGATCTTCCTATATCTGCTTTATACTTGTATCTGACGTCATCTCTCTGGTATTCAGCTGTCTTGATCTCATATAAGTGATAATCATAGCCACATGCTCTTAATTCATCATTATCATATTCTATGTCAATAACCGTTTCTTTCATTCTTTGAACTTCTAATTCTAATTGCTTTCTTCTTTCTATCAGCTGTCTTATTTCATCATCTTCCTGTTTCTGTTTGGTCTGTTCTTCTTTAAGTCTGGCCAATTCGCCGTTTTCTTGCCTTGCCTTCTTCCTAGCTTCTATACGCTTTGCTCTTTGTCGCTGTAATTCATTCAGCTGCCTTATTTCAATTTCTATATCCCTATGTTGAAGCAATTCCAGTTGTTCTCTGTCACTTGCTAATTTATCCGCGTCATTTATTAGCATTTCTCTTCTGCGAAGTCTCCTTTCCCTTTCTGTCATATCACCTTCCATATTTGCAGAATGTCGATTTCAACTTTGCTGTAATGTCTAAACTTCAATAGTACATTCTTTTCAAAACTATACTTCACCGCACTACTAAGTCACAACTTCACTCTATCTCTCTTGTTATCAATTCAACACATATGAATATACTATGTTATATGGTACTATTCATTACCACCTATCATACTAATTCAATATTTCACACAACACTTCATATATATTTCACACGTCATATATCTTCATATTTCAAAACTGCAAATAATATCGGTATTTCACAGTCAGTCAGCACATTATATAATTCGCTATATCACAAACACTATAGTAATGTTCATTCTCAGTTCAATAATAAGTCCACAATACACTTTCAAAAGACGCTATTTACTTTAACAGCATCTACTCGCCAACGCACGTTTATAGTAACTGTTCATTCACAAATTCAGCTCTCTGCATTAACAGCTTTTCATTGCATCAATATAACGTGCATAAATTTCAGCAATTCACTGACAACACATATATAGTTTTCGTTTACATATACACTATACCACTGTTTAATAAATAAAAATAATGCTCTGCACACCACTAAACATTTGAACAGTAAACAAACTAAATTGTCTCTCGATAAGACTATGTATAATCCTGTAACTATCGGAATAGTTTAATAATTAAAAAATAATAATAGTTAAAGACTAATGATTACATTACAAAACAGCTTTATATGAAATAATAAAATTAAAAGACGTAAGTAATTCTTTAACTGTTTACTAATTTATATCGAAATAAATGAACAACATCTTTTTAAGTTTAAATAAAAATTAGTTTGGTATTTAAAATAAATTTTAAGTATTTAATTAATTAAGTAATGAAGAACATTTAAAAAAAGTTAAAGTTCTTAATTAAAAAAAACAAAAAACACTAATACAAGTTAATACAGTATGACTAACAATAATTTTCTATATATACTATTTTTGGAGTGCGCAATTGATTTCCGGTTTTTCACGTCCCGGTTTATCAATATCCGGTTCCGGTTGAAAGTTCAAATTGCTGCGTTAATGCGATATTAATTATTGCTAATACTATTTGTCAATAACCCGCCAATCAATCAGTTCTAGTTAACGAGCACGTTTTACGCTAAACGGCTATCTGCCTAGAACGGTTAACTCGATAAACTTTCTTATCCGCGATATATGTAAATTTTACAGATTAATTCTGTTAACTTTTACAATATTCCGAATTAAATCAACGTACGACCGCGAACTAATCGAAACACACAACCTTGCAAGGATTTTATATAAGCACACTCTTTATTTTACAATGATATTAGTGTGTGTTTTTTATACTAATTTCACAGAAAAATAACGCTATCATCAACGGTCTCAATCACTGCATAGCAGTGAATGTATACAATGTACGGGTATACTCTTTTTGTACAAACTAAATTAGCGACAATAATTGGGGTTGATTTGAGGTTTTGGAGATGGAATTACAAGGTAACGATCGCTACAAGTGACTTTTATTCACTCCGTAAATTGGGTTTTTACCTAGCTTTATTCTTAGCACTGTTGTCCTACCTATACATAACTACATTCCAATACCGTGTAACGTCTATTGTTTAGGGGTTAGTGTTCGATGAAGGATTGTGCATTGACTCAAATGCATGGACGTAGGTCAGATTTCATGCAACCTACAGTGGTTGTCTCGATGTATAGTATAAGCAAAAATTAAGAATATAGCAAAAATAAAATCAATTATTAAACATAAAATACAATAAATATCAAGCTCACCACACCACCGTCAACATGAATCGCCGATCACGAATCAACACAATGTTCACAAAATGTCACAAGTTAATGTCACAGTAACTCCAGCGACGACTCCTCGGTCCTGTGTAGATGTAACGTTCTAGAAGGAGGGCCCTTAACAAGTTCTGTACCCGCGGGTTCCTGAAGATCGATGGTGGTACCGTCCTGAAGACCTGGTATACCAAACGTGCACGCTATTCCATTCGACCAAATACATCAGAAGACTCGTTGTTGTGCGCCAATGTCTCCGACCGGCTACGCGCTTCTGTTTAGCGGCTCGGGTTCGAATAACAAATACTCCTGGGTTGTTTCTTTTGTGTATTTGATAGATCAGAATTGATCGGATCCTGTAATAAGAACGTTAGTAATAATAATAATAATAATAATAATAATTATTATTATCATTAGTATTATCATCATTATTATTATTATTATTATTATTATTATTATTATTATTATTATTATTATTATAGTAACAATAATAATAACGAAATGCACAATATAATGGTGGTATGATGAGCGGGAATTTCTCACATCATACAAATAATGCTATACAAAAATACAAATATACGGTATAAAGACATATAGAAACATATTCAAACATAAAAGCATTATATTTACCTGCAGGTTTATTATTAAATCCTACAAAAATGGATATTTGTTGTGCCTAATACAATGGCGATCTTTCTTCTTTGTTCGGCTTTGTGTGTGTTACACTGTGCGGGAAAGTAGTGCGGTGAACAAAATAGTAGTGGTCGTGCAAAACGATAGGTTAACAACAACTAATAATTAAATACTATTACTACTGTGGCGAAGACTGAGATAATTTATTTAGGAATAGGAAAGCATACTTTTCAATCAACATCCAAGGTAATGTAGCCTGGTTATCAAGCCCGGAATCAGCATTGGCCAAAACCCAGAATACGATTTTCTTACAAAAATTGTTTCAATTATTGTTCGGTTAAAATAAATTAATCTACAAGTCCAAAAAGAGCATCGAGAAAAGATTTATAAGTTTATCCCATGTGTCATGCATTCTATGGAATCAGTATATCTGAAATAAAAATACTTATAATTTCCTTTTTATTCACATTGATATTTATATATGTTATGCTATCTGCAAAAAATAAATATGTTTCTTCCGGCACTTTGCGACTGCAACTTAACATAAGTTGTGAGATGGCCTGGCAGCACACATGACGCTTCTTCTTCGAGAACAGCGCTCTTTGCGCGAAATTAGAAATGAAGATCTACCAAGAATCATCCATGAAGTCAGCGGTTTTCCACTACGGCCATACCTTCTAACACCCGTTCTTGTTCAACAATCTGCAGCACAACGTCGTTAAAATGTCGCTCATGCTCGTGCTAGAGTCAAGATAGAGAATACGTTTGGAGTTCTGCAACGTCGATTCCCATGTTTGAAACTGGATCTTCGTGTCGGGCTGTACAGGCAATAACTGCATGTTTTGTTCTGCACAATTAAGCAAGGATGCACACTCTTTCATTATCTGAAGAGCTTGACGTCGGCGAACCTGACACTAACGGATCCAGGAGGGGGCACATCCGGCGCCCCCCTCTCAAACTTCGGCCCATAGATATATGGCAAAACATAAAACAAAGAGCTGTCTTTTTAGTTTCCTATTATGTGCCTGTGATTGTTTCATACCTGAATAATAATTAGTTTTTCATTTGATGCAAAATGTTTTTCTGTTTTTCCCCAACTTTAAAAAAAAAATGATGATTTTAAATGGGCATTGCAATTCATATACCGCATTTTGAACTGAATTCACTCGAACCCTCGTGCAAATAAGTGAGATATAATAAAAGCATATCGTTCAATTTTACACGCGAATTAACTCTGGATTTGCTGATATTTGTAAAGAAACGCTATACGAAAAACCCTGGGTTATTAATAACACGGGAATGAATATGTGATTAGTAAACACAGAGTTTATGCTAAGTTAATTCACCAGTAAAGAAATTGGGCATCAGTAGTGTATTGATATAGGTAAACACAGACAAATTCAGGTTTATGCGACCCCTAGTGATGACGTGGACTATAAAATATTTATATTTCTTTTCTCTTTGACCATTTTATCGCGTTAAATCACATTTGGTGTTGCATGCTGTAACAATGATATGCTAACATTTAAGAATCGCCAATATCTAAGCTTGAACCAATTGAAGAAAGAAACTTTGAAGAGAATCGCTTGTTTAAACATAATATAGTGACGACACGACTATATTACGTTACGACAGGGGAGGCAATTGGTTAAAACAACTGACGCAGTTACTCAAAATGTCAACGCGATCACATGACCTGACAGTAACATTTCGCTTGATCACGTGTCAAAAAGGTTGAACATGTTTTTGACAGTCAAACTATCTCTTTCTTGAGTAATGGGAATTTATCGTAGACAAAAGTGACATATAATAAATGTCGTTAACACTATGTTTTATACCGTGGGAGAATTGACTGTCAAAAGTTCGTTTTCATTAATATAGGCGAGCCACGTGCTGACCAAAAAAATACATGCAACATTATGTACAAACCGAGTGAAAACTGATTTGTGTAGTTCGCACATGGTATTCTGTGTATTTACACTACTTTCAAATCAAATCAATTACCGCGAGCAGGACATCTGTGTCAATATTTGAATAACGTACCGTTTCATTTGTTGAATTTGCCATGCAGTATTTGACACGGAACCAATGTGATGTATCATTAATTATTCATGAGTACGAAGTTTTGCTCGCGAAACCTCCCACAGTCTGATCAAGAAGCATAGCGTATTTGACCTAACTTGGGTTCCGATAATGGAAGGATGGGTTTTAGTAGATTTAGAAAATACAAATGGTCCAACTTAACCATTTAACTTTTTAGAGATAGATTACCTTCCTTTGACCTATAATTTATATAGAAAATATTAGGGTAGTGTTGAATAAAGATCAAGTTTATCATGCGAGGATCAGAAAATAAAAAGCACGAGCCTTGGTGGCGATAATTCCTCTGAGTATGATTAATTTTGATTTGTTTGCATATGTTTAAGTTTAAAAAAAAACAAACTCACGTTTGTTTGTCGGGCCCGGCTAGCTCAGTCGATAGAGCGCTTGACTGTCAATCCAGGGATCGTGAGTTCGAACCCCAGCCCGGCCACATAACTTGTGTCGGGATGGGGCATAAAATTAGTGCTACGGCCATTCGCCCCCTACCTCTGATTCAAGTAGGGCAGTTGTCAGTTACTGGCATAAGTATGTGCACTTGGTACTGGTAAACCACTTAGATCGTCTAAGCTTGCCCGGGAAAAGTGTCAGTAGGTTAACTGACCGCCGTGATATGACTGAAATACTGTTAAAACGGCGGAACATCCAAATAAACAACCATTATTTCATGGAACTACATTTTTACATTTCTGGCAAATCACACACTCTCACTTTCTGTTTCTAACAACGAGAATGGAGTTCGTGGATTTTTACCGGCATTGTTTTTCTACATTTCGGTGGACCTTACGAAAAAATCCGGATATCACAGGCTAATTATGAGGCAAAGTTGTTAGACCGTGAACAAGAATTATAATGCGAGCTAGTGCTGAAGTGACTGGGTTGGGTAAGCATGTTGCTGTTGCCATGAAGTCAACATTTTGAGGCAAGGTCAGAGGCCAAAACAAAGCTGCAACTGGGACGGGGTCAGTCGATACTTTGCTAGAACTAATTGTGACATTCTGATCGCAGGTGTCTATGCAGTTGCCATAGGCACGGAAGAATGTTTTTGAAGTATCGATAAATGTGTGACGTTAACAATGCATACAATTTGAGCAAAACCATGCTATCATACTGAACAATCTCGCCTTTCGTCTTTAGCCAGATAGACAAGCTGATAAAATCAATAGTACTACCCGATAGGCAGTCAGCTGTTCGGTACTAATCGGAAATCTTACGAAGATTTTCGGCTGCTATCGATTTTATCTGATGATCGATACTGCCTTATCTAAAATTCGATCGGTAATAACGTTTCTTACTCTCAAAATTGTAATCTGACTGTCCTGTTAGCGCAGTGTTTTTACAAGAGCATATCAGTATGCAAGAGATAAAGCGACACACTTATGTTTTTAATAACCATTATTTTATTAATTTCGGTTATGAGATTGCGTAAGTCGTTTGGCGGGCGGGTATAGTGGCAGCGTCAACTTTTCGTTTACTGCATTTCGTTCGAAAAATTAGGTTTTCTTGGAATTTCCATGTTTCTTGTTCAATTCTATTCTCTATTTGAAAATATTAACAATTATTCGATAGTCTTTAATAGTAACAACAAACTACTACATACTGTTGTTGTTAACTACATTGTGTGATAATTGGGCAATAAATGAGAACTGACCACGGAAAATTACGACACAATTTTCCATTTTAAAATTAATGGCATCTATGACATATTGGGGATTGCACAATCAAATTATGTAGTGGCCCCATTCGTCATCTTCGCCTATCCGTGGAGACCGTATAGAGCCCCTTTTCAGACAAGTTTGCGCACCCTTGTCAAAACATCCACACTTTGGCCCTTAGGACCCAGCAATATAATTTTAAAATTTTAGGACAGCACCCATGTATAATGATCGTTATAGGCTGATTATACCACCGACCCATGTAGTGCTTGCATGATCCCATTTTCATTTGATAAATTATGCTTTAATTAATACAGAAAATTTAAGTTAAGTCGTGTAAAGTTATCAATTTCAATGGTTACATTATCACAACCTTATAATTTCAGTTAGTCTAGTTTGTTTTGTCTTAATTTAATAAAGGACTTTGCAACGGTTGCCAACCTATGTCAACAACTTTGAATATACGTCCGATATATTATAACATAATATTAGATTCATTATAAAGAATAGTCGAAGTGTGCAGAATTACTGGTGAACATTCTTAAAAAAATCAACATTATTTTTCATCTTGTCCCAGGCTTTGAATTTCTGGCGAAGCAGTTATGAAAAATGACCATGGCTAAATTAGTTACCATAATCATCTAGTGTTAATAACTCATACTCGTACCAGTGAACATGAAGTTAGGAAAAAAATCTGACAACGAATAGCCAAAATCGAATTCCAGCTCTGTTAAAAAGAAATCAGCCTGTCTTGGAAATAGCTAATTCTGAAACATCCAGTCACGATTCCACAACAGCTACTACAATATATTAATGACTGATATAAAGAAAATTTCAACAACATATATGATGTATTATCATTGCATACGGACTAGAAGATCATTAAAATGTATGCATCAAGCCGTTTTTAAGTAAAAAATATGTGAATAAAAACTCAAGTGAAATCATACTAAAAGAGAATGAAAACTTAATAGTGAACAAAACAAAGTATGTGAAATAATTGATTAGTATATAAATAGAGAATATTGGCATTAATAGTAATAAATCAACGATGAGTAAAGAACACTTGAGCATTAAAAAAATTACTGAAAGGAGTAATAACAACACACATTTTGATTGTGTGCCAATTGATAATGAAACTGTATATAACAAGCTAAAATCAATTAACCCTAAACAATCAACTGGTTATGACAATATGCCACACAAAGTGTAAACATGTGCAGCACAAACTATGGCTCCTTCACTAACAAATATCATAAACAAGATGATAAGTACCAACATTTTGCCAGATTTTCTGAAAATTGCCCAAGTCACTCCCATTTACAAAAAAATTATCCTTTTGTAAAACAAAATTATAGACCAGTGAGTATATTGTCAGCTATATTTAAAATATTTAAAAGAATTTGAATGATCAACTTTTGAGCTATTTCAACTCAGATTTTGATAATTATCTTTGCGATTTTAGACCTAAATATGGATGTCAGACAACTCTATTGCGCCTGCTCGAGGACTGGAAAAAAAGCACTTGACAAGGGTGAGCGTGTGGATGCCATATTAATGGACCTATCTTAGGCATTTGATTGTCTTCCACATAACCTTACTGTACTCAAGATGGGTGCATATGGGCTGTCTGAAAATGCATGTGCTCTTGTTTCAAATTATTTATCAAATAGAAAACAAAGGGTGAAAATTGGACAAATAAACAGTACATGGATGGAGACTATTAAAGGTGTACCCCAAGGCTCAATTTTAGGACCAATGATCTTCAATATATTTATTAATGACATATTTTATTTCATTGAAAAATCCACACTATACAATTACGCTGATGACAATACGTTATCATTCCGTAACAAAGATATAACAACTTTAAAATTAGCTTTAGAAAAAGATAGTGAAATATTAATTAACTGGTTTACTGATAATCAAATGCAAGCAATTCCAAGTAAATTTCAAGCTATATCTATTGGTAAAAAACTAATCATATATTAAACCATTTCACAGTTAAAAATGAACATATCATCTATGAAGATTCTGTTAAACTCTTAGGTATAGACATATACTTTCAGTTGAATTTTAATAACCAAATAACAAAAATGTGTAAAGAAGCAGCCAACCAAATAAATGTATTGTTAACGTTAAGTAAATTCCTTAACACATAATGTAAACTTCTAATATACAAATCATTCATCAAATCAAATTTCAACTATTGTCCTCTTGTTTGGCATTTCTGTAGTACAACAAATACAGAAAAAATGGAAAAAATACAACACAGAATACTTAAAATAATTTTTAATGATTTCGAGGCTGAGCAGGTTTGGAACAACTTACCAAACGAATTTAGGCAAGTTGAGAAATATAAGGGGTTTGATGGTCCGGATCTGGAGCGGCCCAAAGTGTAAATGTATAATGTGTACGTAATTATTTTTAAAGATATTGCATATAGATAAATATATACAGCATTTGTACAATTCAGATTTTTTAAAATGTATTAAGAGTTTTTAACTATGTATTTTAAAAAAAAAATATTTCTGACATTTTGTGTGACAGTATATTTTTAATATTTCCTATTATTATAATGTTTTATTTATTTTTTATACATGAAATCTTGTACCTTCATTTTGTTCCCAGTGTACTCTTATTTTTGGCTTCATGAATTTGTATAAAATGCATTTTTGTGGCTCAGTGCTATTATACATATGACACTCGATCATCTTTTTGTGATTTTGTATTGCGACTGAATTTAATTATTTATTATTTGTTATATCAGTACCATAAACAACTGTATAAAATTAATATATACTCTCTGTTAATGTTTATTGCTATAGTGCCTATGTTTTTTTGTGATTTTGTTATTAATGAATAATTGTTACTGTTTATTGTGTCGGGAAATAGCTTTATAGCTAATGTTTTACTGTTATATTCAAGCCGCCGTTAAAATAGGTTGTTGTATCTTGTATCTTGTAATCTAAATATACTAATGCTTTTGTTATTGCCATAATGCAATTAATATACAGCACAGTGAAGTATAATTTTATAACAATTAAAACAATAAGATATAAACATTTCCTGACATGGAAACACGCAACGATGTTGCGAGTGGATTGAAAATTTGGCTTAAGAAAAATAAGAGCCAGTGTGAGTCCTGGTTTACGGTTATAAAAAACGGTGGCGTCCAGTTGTTTCGTTGTGTCGTGTAAAGATACATAACTTATACTGGTCATTCCTAAATTGTTTTGTGTTTATTGTATGACATTTCATATTCATGTTACTAAACTGTTGGTTGTGAATGACTTGGTGTATCAAATATATATTTTGATAATGACAATTACTTTGTATAAGGTCTACTTTCTTATAGTTAAGATATGGCTATTTAGTATTTACTGCCTGGTGTTAATTTAATAGCAGAATTACTATTGAAGACTTGTTGCACAAAACCGGTTATGTTGCGTGGTCTTTTAGATATTAAATTATATCAGTTTAAACGCTGTATTTGCGATCAACAAGACATGTGCAACAAACTACATTTATTTTATGAATATATACATTATCATCAACAACAGGTTACAAACCACTAGATATGCATACATGACAAAACCCTTTGCAGGACATGGTCGAAGAAGAAATGGAGAAATTACTTGCTTAGTTTATTACATATATATTTATTTTGACAAAACCATTTATGGACCAGAGCAGATGAAGAGGAAGTTATTGACACGATATCAAGTTATGATGGCGTTTGGCAGAAATTTTCAATCACTATGTGTAAGATAGGATTTTTTATTTTGCGCTTTTCGCTCGCCTCCGATTTAATCGAAAATGGAGACCCTGGGTCTTTTAGTGCCCGGTGTGAAGCACCTAGTACACTGCACCTCGGTTTAACGTCTCATGCGAAAGACGAGTTAGTAGGTTAGGGTGTAGCGGGGGCTCGAACCTGCGACACCTGGGTTGTGAAGCCAGTGCGTTACCACTAGACACGGATCCGCTTCAAACTATCCGTAAAATAACTGATCAATTTGTAGTGGCCTTACCCCCAATAAACGCCGCGGGGAACATATATTGCTAGAACGGTACCAACTCGGTATCGTTCGACAACGCTGGTTTATTTCCGCATTGAGTCACGGAAACGAATGTTAAACTATAGGTTCCTCATTTAAGTCTTAATTCCCCCGCCAAAAATATTAAATTATTAAATAAAATTAACACCACTCGAACAAACAAAAATAAATTTTCCAAATCCGTTTGTACTTCTCTGACAAACAAGGGGAAGTTTATTTTTTAATGCGATAAAGTTGAAAATGCACCATATTTCCGAGCTAGGTTCTATTGATTTCTATAGGAAATAGGGGTGATGTGACATAAGTTCAAATCCCCCGCCTAAATTTTAAAATAAAATCAAATAAATGGTACCATGTTTAATAGCATAAAATTATCTTTTCAAATTCATTTGTAGTTTTCTGAGAATAAAAAAATAAGGAAGTTACGGCAAATAATATTTAACGCTCATTATCAAATCAATGTACATTTTACGCGAGAAGTATCGATTTTTGAGCCGCGCTGAGAAGCGAGATTGTTGCACATGTTTGACCACAACTCGTATTTAACTCGCTTTTTATGTTTTATTTACAACGATCTTGTCGTGAGGAAACTGATACATTTCATCTCACACATAAGCCCTTAATGGACCCCACAGAGAGGAACGCGCTTATCAGCAGCTAACAATCATAACAAAGCTTCAGCAGCTATCATCAATACGTTTTTAACTTTGATCTGGTCTTTTTGATTTTCCAGAATTTTGAAGTGTTCTTGTAAAAAAGTGTCAGAATATAAAAGGACGCAAAGTTCGAAGGTATGTTTAAATTTGGAAAAAACGAATTTAATATTTCTGGCACATATTTTAAAATATTAAAGACTTTGTTTGGATTATACAGGCATGATCAAAATCATATTCGTTTTATTTGACTAAAGTTAATTTGGTTTTTGAAAGATGATTCTCCTAAATATAGTGGTAATATATTACTTTAGGGGTAGACTAGAACAAACTGCACATAAATGAACGCGAATTCACCTTAAAGGTGGTTTGAATATGTACCAATCTAATAAAGGTGGCATATGCGAGATGTAGCATCACCTAAAAGGTGAGATATGCGACCTAAAAGGTGGGATATGCGAGATGTATCATCACCTAAAAGGTGGGATATGCGAGATGTGGCATCACCTAAAAGGTGGGATATGCGACCTAAAAGGTGGGATATGCGAGATGTATCATCACCTAAAAGGTGGGATATGCGACCTAAAAGGTGGGATATGCGAGATGTATCATCACCTAAAAGGTGGGATATGCGAGATGTGGCATCACCTAAAAGGTGGGATATGCCACAGCATTAGCTGTATATATTGAACCAGTAACGGTTTAACAGTATATTTGCAGTGACTGCCTGAAAGGCATTGTATCGCAATGTTGAAAATTGTTATTACGGCATTTGATCAACCCCACACTAACCGCATGTTCCGTTTTCAGGGTATTATATCCGATACAGGATTGAACGATCAATCCAGCGTGGAGCGGTCACGGGTCAATGTATTTGGCCAGTTTCAGGTCCCGGATGTGATCAATAGCATCCAAACAACGTTAAAATCTTTTGCTGATTCGCTGAAAGAAATAAGATCAGAGGTTAATTAGCTTAAGCGATCAGCGCCCCTGGATGAGCAACAGAGCATGACGAATGAAGCGTCGAGCAGCGCATCGAATTCTGCAGGGGGCCGTCCTGCAAACAGATACGTTTCTATGATGACTCATGCTCGGCTCCGGACGAATTGTCCGATTTATTTGACGATGAATGGGCCGCAACTGGAAGCGAGGATGAGTTTGACGACTTTGTAGACTTTTACGAAGACAAAGTGTTAGTGAAAAACTCTCAAAACTTTGCACTTCCACTATTACCGGGCAGGCTAAAGAGAAAAAGTTTAAAGAGTTAAAACAGAAATATCGGCTACCAGAAAACGTTGCTTATTTGCAGACGCCACAGGTCAATGACATAATTTGACGTAAGATGCCAATCGCTTCGCGATCTCAGGATTACATATTGCAAAAATCGCACGGCAATTACAGTGCAGCGCTAGTGCCGATGCTGCAGGCTATGGGCGAGGTTCAAAATGATGAAACTAACGACATACGCAAGTTCTTGGGAGACGCGTTCAAAATTCTGACATCGACTAAATTGCGGCAACAAACAATTCAAAATGACATGCTCCCGGAATACAAGCCAGTCTGCAAGAATGAACCATCTCCAACACACTTGTTTGGTGACAAGGTGGAAGAAGACATCAACAAGTGTAAAGAAGGAAAAGATAACCTAATGCGACAAGGTCCTTTTTAAGGAAGCGCCCTGCCATGCCGGCTTACTCACGGTTTCAACGAAAACCGTACCAGCCGTACGGGAGGCGGGAGAAGACAAATGCCAAAACAAACAACAAAGGTCGACAAAAGTTTTAGTACACCAAAGCAAGAAGTAACTGAGAGCGTACGTAATATACCTGCATCAAATGCACTTACCTTTTCGAACACTTCAGAAAATTTCAAAGACTGCCAATGCATACAACGAATGGCGACAAATTACCAGTGATAACTGGATCTAAAGTACTGTCTGCCAGGGTTATTAAGTACAAATTTTTACAAACATCATTTCAAATACACCAGCCAAGGCCGTTTAATTTCACAACTGACGAACGAAAAAATATCATGAACGAAATTAATTGAAAGAGTGAACGATTCGCCAGAAGGAGAATGTATATTATATAACATTTTTGCCAGACCAAAATCTGATGGACGGGTTAGGACTATACTCAATCTTAATTCGTTCCATTTAACATTCGTCGATAAAGTGCACTTGGAAATGGAAACTTTACTGTCCGATGCGACGCGACTGTTATTTTGGCTCAGTTGACATTGAAGACGCTTTTTATTTTATACCCATTCATAAAGATGACAGGAGATATTTTTCCGATTCTCTTTTGACGGCATCAAATATTAATTTGTCGCATTGGTTCAAGGTCTTTCGAGATCTCCACATATTTTTTCAACGATTTTAAAGCCAGTTTTCTCTCAGTTGCGTTGGACATATCATTACTGTATATATCGATGACACTTGTTTATAAGCCCAAACATATTTGGAATGTAACAAAAATATAACTGATACAGTGCAATTATTGGACAAACTCGGTTTTGCAATTTCGCTTAAGAAATCTATACTCGTTCCCGCGCAGCAGATTGAGTTCTTATGGTTTATTTTGTGCTCCAAAACCATGACTGTGAAGTTGACAGCCACGAAATGCGATAAATTATCATTATCAGGATTGTGTCGGGAAATACTAATTTACTAAGTAGAAGGCGAACCATAATATATAAATTATCACAGGTAATCGGAATTCTTACTGCAACCACACCTGGGGTCGCACACGCCCCGTTGTATATAAGGCCGCTAGAAAAAGAGGAGGATAAACAATTACAGAAATACATGGGAAATTATAAAAGTTTCATGACAGTTACTCATGAAATTAGGAAATGCTTAGAATGATGGATATAAATTATTTGCCCGTGCAGTAAGCGTGTTTCGCTACCAAGCACAAATGCAGTTATGTACACGGACGCTTCCAATTTCATGTGGGGTGCTTTTGATGAGACTCACGATAGACGTGTCAATATGGGCTGTTCTCGTTATTAAGCCAAAAATCTTGCATACATATTAAACTATTAATTGATAATGCCACAAGTGTATCGTATATTAATCGGTACGGGGGGGGGGAATGCTTTTAGATCATATTGTCAGATCAATTTGGTTTTGGTGTATTGAGCGCGATATCACATTGACTGCATATCATGTGGGTGGGAAACAAAAAACCACCGCTGATAAGCTAAGTAGGGCAGAAAACGATGACCTAGAGTGGACGTTATATACTGATGTGTTCCAGGCAATTTGCCAGTTTTTCCAGGCTTTGAAAATTTATTTATTCGCATCTAGGATCAATGCAAAATTTGATTAATATGTTTCACGGTTATCAGACCCACATGCATTTGCAGTTGATGCATTTTTCATTTGAGTGGCATGATAATTACTAATATGCATTTCCGCCTGAAAATGATTATCATTGCAAGGATTCTGCAAAAAGTACAAAACGACCAAACAGAACAGTTGATTCTTGTCGCCCTGTTATGGCCGGCACAGATATAGTGGCCGATGCTCATTCAGGTTATCACCCACCCATGCCTTCTACTTCCGGATTCACTGAAAATACTATCGCTGACTCACCGGCCAACACTAACCCAACCATTAAAGAAAATGAGACTAGTAGTTTTTCCTTTATCAGGACGGCGCTCAAAAGTAAAGAACTTTCTGAACATACTCAAACCATCATTATCAATTCGTGGAGAGAATCAACAAGACAACAATACGCAACGTATATTTTAAAATAGTCTTATTTGTGCGATGGGAAGACAGATCGCCTTACACCGCATATGAGTTATGTTTTAGAATTTTCAACAAGTCTTTACAACAACGGATTAGGTTATAGTGCAATAGGAATAGCTCGATCTGCTATTAATTCTTTAGTAAAAACAGTATCCAATATAGATCTGAAAAAAATAAAACTGTTGCACGCTGGATTAAGCAGACGATGCAAAGCGCTGGGGTCAGTGACTGTTTTAAGCCGCACAGTACGCGTGCTGCGTCCTCTTCAATAGCGAATATGAAGGTTGTACCGTTACAGGTGATGGCTAATTCAGCGGGCTGGACCAGTGCCAAAACGTTTGCTAAATACTATAACAAACCATTGACTGTCGAGGCTGTTGGGATGCACAGTCAGATACAAAATATCGTAGGGTAATTTTGTGGGAAACCCAAACTAATATGATATTCATTTATTTGACATTTATTCAAGAGTGTTAATTAACAATTTGCAAATTATTTTGTATTTGTAAATTGTAAGTTTTGGATATGTTATGTTATGTGTGAAAAACGATTCAATATGTTGGTTCATGTATTCAATAATCATTTCTGTATGAAGTTATCGTTCTTGCAGATACAAGTTAATATTTCGTCTCATAAGTTGGATGTCACAACCGAAATGATCCATCACAATTATCACCGTGTTTCATGATATGCTTTTTTTTATTATAGTAGTGGTTAAAAAATAAACTCTAAAGTCTCTGTGGGGACCATTAAGGGGTTTATGTGTGAGATTAAATTGTTTGATTAACCTAGACTCACCTGTACGGCGAAGGTTAATAATACTTTTATCAACACAAAACCCCTTAAGGGCTCACACACCCACCCGCTACCTCCCAATACTGACACACTTTGTAATACTACTTGTACTTCGACTCTAAAAAATGATTGTTAGCTGCTGATAAGCGCTTGAAGGGTTTTGTGTGGACGAAATTATGATTAACCTTCGCCTTACAAGTAAGTCTAGCTTATTCAAACAATTATACGTCAAGACGAAATTATGATCAACCTTCGCCTTACAAGTAAGTCTAGCTTATTCAAACAATTATACGTAAAGACGAAATTATGATTAACCTTCGCCTTACAAGTAAGTCTAGCTTATTCAAACAATTATACGTAAAGACGAAATTATGATTAACCTTCGCCTTTCAGGTAAGTCTAGCTTGATCAAACAATTATAAGTAAAGACTTGTACAATAATATGAAATACGAAATAAATGTTCTAATTAAACATGAAATATATCACTGTAGAGGGTCTTGGAAGGCCTCTACCGCCAAGGTAAGACACCTGTCGCAAAGATCGGATGCTATTCACTGGGTGAGAAAAAATGAGTTTAATTCACACAAAAATAACAACTAAAAGACAGCTATTGTCTTCAGTAAGAGACATGCGTTTTTACTGGTGACTATATAGATTCGCTAACTAAACACATGGGGCTACAAAAAAGTCCCGACAAGGTACAAAACGTCAATGAATTGTTATAGGGTATAATTACAAAGTTATAAAATATATATGATCTTATCAAAAAGTAATGGAATTTAAAAACTATACAATAACCATAATATATTTAGATATAAAGTGGAAGCAAGTTTATGAAGGACCTCTGATGAAACAATTAATATATTGTTAAGATGTCTAGATGTATCAATAAATCGATTTTACATAACTATGTTTATTTGTTCCACTGTTGGTGATTTCTGTTTTTTCACATGTATTTTGTTTGCTCTGTTTGTAATTGCTGATGCCCATATGGTTCGAGTATTTTAAATAAAATTTGAAAATCTGAAATCTGATTGTTATTGACTTTATGCAATTGTCGATACTAAACCAACCAATTTCGCTTCGATTCTCTTTACATATTTAGAGATGATTAATTTGTCATAAAACTGTGTATTAAAATTATAGTGTTTGTGTAGATACAAAGATCGATTATGCTATCATGGTTGCTGTTATATGAAACTACGTGTAACTGTGAAACATTATCACCAAACCTTTTATTTATTTATCACCAAATATTTGTATTGATGTATAAGGCATATAAGTTGAAATTAGCCATCACATTGACATTAATAATAACATATAATACCTGTACTATAGTGCAAGCCATGACGCATGAATACGCAAAACTAAGCCTGTAAAAATAATACATGAATCGAATCGAAATATTCAACTAAATTATGTTAAGAAGCGAAATATAATGGAATCGAGACATTGCTAAATCGTTGCAGCTCTAATATTTATCAGTTTTGAATATTTAAATAGGAATTTAACATTCCTAAATTACCACAGACGCCAAATACCTTTTAAAAGATATTTCTTGTTTATTTTTGTAACATACATGCACCAGATTACTAACAGTATTAAAATGCATGTTTACAAAAAAATGTATTACACCATTATTGAATTGTGTTCGATGTTCCAGGAAATGTGAATTTTAAGGCTATGACATCTACTCACTAAAAACAAAGAATATAATTAATCTTAAAAAATCTAATATATATTTTCTACATTTAGACACGTGAAAACAGGTACCAGTACATTACGTACAAGGCCAGTTGTATGCTGGGAAACATGTGTGTGAAATATGTTTCAATGTTAATAAAGAAAAGAAAAAAAAAGCAATGCCAAACTGAAAACGATATAAAACGAATAACAGAATAATCACATGTTTTACCAATCTAATAGTATGAATTCTTTTCTGACGACAAATCAAGATCAATAGTTACCTGCTTATCCTTAAATTTGTATAACTTTGCTTGTTGTTAAGATATTTACATGTTTTTAATTTCTTCATCTCTTAAGAAAAAAAAATCAGTTGTGATTTTCGTGCATTTATTTATCCATAAAACGGTCTCCATATCTGGGAAACATTTTGACGACTTTACAAATATCATCTATATGATCTTATGTAGAATTATATTGTCGAAAAAAAGCCAAGTATTGATAAAAATAGTGTTAACACATCACCAACATAATATTACTTACATATTTGAAAATCGTTTCAAAAATCATAAAACAGATGTCCTTATTGCGCGAAATATTGATGTGTTTGGGTTCAGGAAGAGGGAGTGTAATGAAAGTTTTCCATTCCGTGTCGAGGTCATTCACAATGTTAACTACTTATACATGTCAAATTAAGTAAACTACAAATGTCTCTTCACGTTTAGTGTCCTCCATATCTTCCCAACAGTCTTTCTTTGCTGTCAGAACTTTGGAGCAAAACTATGCCATAAACCATGTCATCGATATTGGCGTCATTGTCTGGCTGCATTTTCCGTGAAGTAATGACTATCTCTGTATATTAGCATATCTTGTGTTGACATGAAACGAGACAGACGCGTAGCTATGAACGATACTGATACAACATTTATAATATTAAAATGAGCTGATGTATATTACATTTTATTTCATGTTTTGCTGATGCAAAATGTATTTCATTTAAATTGGCATTTTTTAACTATAGTGGCGTAGAATACTTTATTGCTCGGACACATGAACCTGACATTTGTTAACTCTATTAGCATACATTTCGCGCCTGAATTGTATGTTCTGTGTATACTCGGTACACGAGTTTTAATTATACCATACTAAAATATCAGTATTTTAGTGGGATAATTTTTCATCAATTTAAATCGATTCCTGTAAGGAAACTAATATATTCATAGTAACGGTATTTTAATATATTCATGCATAACGGTCAGTGTCTGGATAATGCTTTGCATAAAGAAGGATAACTCTTCAGAACAAATTATGAAAAAGTGTTGTTATTCTATATTATAGCGAACTACACTACGACATACAACCTATTCTTATACATGCACATTCACTAATTGATTATATCCTATATTATAGCGAACTACACCATAAAACCCAAATTTTAAATATGCACATCAAATGGTTATAGAATGGATATATATGCTATACAAAGATACACAAGAGGGCAACAAAGCCCTAGGCCGCTCACCTAATAATTTGGCCTAGTGACCTAGTTTTGTACCCAGTTCGAACTCTTCCGAGATATTATTGAGATATCATGTTTTGCTGATGCAAAATGTATTTCATTTAAATTGGCATTTTTTAACTATAGTGGCGTAGAATACTTTATTGCTCGGACACATGAACCTGACATTTGTTAACTCTATTAGCATACATTTCGCGCCTGAATTGTATGTTCTGTGTATACTCGGTACACGAGTTTTAATTATACCATACTAAAATATCAGTATTTTAGTGGGATAATTTTTCATCAATTTAAATCGATTCCTGTAAGGAAACTAATATATTCATAGTAACGGTATTTTAATATATTCATGCATAACGGTCAGTGTCTGGATAATGCTTTGCATAAAGAAGGATAACTCTTCAGAACAAATTATGAAAAAGTGTTGTTATTCTATATTATAGCGAACTACACTACGACATACAACCTATTCTTATACATGCACATTCACTAATTGATTATATCCTATATTATAGCGAACTACACCATAAAACCCAAATTTTAAATATGCACATCAAATGGTTATAGAATGGATATATATGCTATACAAAGATACACAAGAGGGCAACAAAGCCCTAGGCCGCTCACCTAATAATTTGGCCTAGTGACCTAGTTTTGTACCCAGTTCGAACTCTTCCGAGATATTATTGGGAAAAATGTTTTCAGCAAGTTTCATGAGAATAGGGCTATAAATGTGATCTCTAGAGTGTTCCCAAGCCTTTTCTTCAGTTTGGCCTGGTGGCCTAGGTTTTTACCCCATCTGACCCGGTTTCGATCTTGTCCAAGATATCATTGGGACAAATGATCTTAGCAAGTTTCAAGATGATTGGGATATAAATGTGGCTTCAAGTGTGTTTCACAAACTTTTTATTTAATTTGACATGGTGACCTAGTTTTTTATCCTACATGAACCGGTTTGAACTCGTTCAAGATATCAGTAAAACAATGATCCGAGCAAGTTTTATGATTATTGGGTTATAAATGTGGCGTCTATACGACGATGAGTGGGGTTATTTACCCTCGGGACTTCGGTTAAAAACCATTGCCAGAGCACACTGCTTAACATTCAAAACTCTGCGTTGACTAAAACTATAATACATCCTTCTTTTAAAGGGTGTGACATATAAAATCTTTGCAGTGTGGGTGCGGTGCTTTATATAAAAATCTATTCGCAAAAATATACCAGAAGTACATAAAAATACTGTATTTAAATAAATCTTTGTAAATAGTTAAGCGAAACGGTCATATATGCTGTAGAAAAGTATTTTCTCAATTTATGCAACACGTGAATTAACTGTTAAAACTGAATAGACAGCCTTTAAGAGGAATGCGGTAGCGTGGGAACCTAATTTGCATAATGGGCTTGACGCTCAAAACGGATAGTAATTGAACAAATCAAAATTCTCGTATCTAATCCGTCTGACCAATCAGCGTGAGGCTTATATAATGACGTTAGGGTTGGACGAGTATGCACTATTATGAACAACTGCAAGGAAATAATGAAAATAATAGATCTGCTAGATGAAAAATATGCAGATTTTAATATGAAAATATTTATAAAATTTGGGAGAACTAATTTATCTATGAAAGTGACATAATTATTTATGCCTTAATAAAGTATGAAGACACTTTGTTGAGTAATTTGTGTTTATTTATTGTTTTCTTTGCAGTTTAATACTTAGATAGAAAAGAAGAGAGAAGATAGCCCAACCTGATAAGATTTAATGATGGAAACATATAATTTTACATGTGTCATCATTTTTCTAGACCCATTTTCCAGCATATGCTGTAATGGAATTGTTGGAGTCTTATTAACTTAAAGATCTGGAAGAAATATATGATTTAATAACCATATACTTATAAAGAAGTTTGGAAACAATGCAGGTACAGTAGTACCGGTTGTTTATTTAAAATAAAATAATGAACAGTTTAATGTTTTACCAGATCTCTAAGTGGTTTAACATAGTTTTACAGAATAGATATGATATTAGCATGTCTATGCTACAATTTAATGCTGCCGGTATATGAAAAGGCAGAAAATTACAACTAAGTTACTTAGAAATGCTGTCATAATAATAATAATACTCTGAATAAAATGAGTATTTCAATGTAATGCAATAAATGGTTGGTATTTAGGGTTCTCTAACCCTTTTTAACTGAATGTGGAGTAAGAATACTCTTTATAATAAGTAAAATGAATCAAGAGTCACCAAGTAATGAAGATTTAATATAATATAAATAAGAAAGGACTTGCCTAGGCAAGTATGTTATGAGTGTGAGTAATTTTTATTTATTAGCATTTATGCGACATACGGTTTACTTATGTTGAACGTTTGCAGACAGGGAATATAGCGAGGTGCTCCAACTTGAGACCCTGTCTGTTTTGTACCTTAAGAAAGTTGGGCTATTTTAAAATGCTAGTACCCCCCAGGGTGGCATTAAAACATTTGTACAAACTACATTTATTTATATACATAAAATGCAGCAATATGGGCTTCTAGTTACAAAACAGTCACCTAGATAGGGCCACTTTAAAACAATATGTTAAGAAAATGACCGACATACAGTTAAGAATTAAAGAAACAAGAACATTATGTATAATATTTACAGTTTAAAAATACTTTAGGCCAGGACTTTTTGATTTTACGGTTTACAAAACCGGCGAACATAAATTTTCCGAAAGTGAAAAAAAAATAAAATTATAATTACGATTTTTTTTTTACCGATGGGGACGAAACGTTCAAATTTTCGAAATATTTTGAGTACGAATATAATAATTTGCTCGGTAAGTCCGTTTACTTCCGTGAAACTGCTTTTTGTTTTTGACGGTATCACACGATGATTGCCGATCGAGATCAACAAATTGTTCTGGAATTTCACGGACAATTTTTTTAAGCAAGGCGTCCGCCATTGTTTATGTACATGTATGCCATGTAAAACCCGTGTTTTCTACAAAAGAGTGCGAAATGTCTGCTGAAACACGACGTCACGTTCCACGCATGGAAAGCGTGCGTGTACCGATCATGTGCTTTACTAAATACAGGTCTTTAAAGACATTGGGTGTCCTAGTTTCCCGTCAAAGGAATGTTAATCCCATTCATGATTTTTGCAGGGAGAAATCCCGTTATTGTGGTCAGTGAGTGTTTCAAGTTTGAGGGTCGTCTCATAAATAAATTCACAAATGGAGAAAAAATAGGTAACTTATAAACAAATTGGCGTGGTTTTTCCATGCAAATTTACTTATTGGTGGACAAAAAATTAGCAAGTGATTTTTAGTTCGTAAATTGTTGAATTTATTACATATTGTAAACTTCTAATAATGTTCAACATATTTCGTAGACGGCCCTTAAAATGACTTGTCCATTTGATGACAGTTACTATTACCGTTAGAAGTACAGTTATTCATGGAAAGAATGAAACATGAGAAAATCAACACTGTTTTAAACAATAGAGTGACATTTGTCTTTAACATATGACGCGCAGGAACGATGTGCACGAGGAAAATTTCCCGCCGTTTTTGCAAGAACAAAGCATGTATATAATATAAATATATTTTAATCAAGATCTTTACAATTCACCAATTATCCAGTCAGTACTATGTTCAACAGCTGTAACGATTAAAACAGTGTTAAAACACTAAATACATGCCCATATGAACATAATTAATCGAATAAAAAAGGCTCCATCAGTAGATCGAGTGTAACCTAAAGATTCGAGAACGACGAGAATAGTGGGTTTGGACATGACGTCACTGTGCGAATGTGATGCGCACTGGACATAAACATACGGAAAAAATCATTACTTTCAGTTTCGCAACAACATTGATGCTTTTGCTTTTAAAAGGCTAGAGGTATACCGTTCAAACGGTGATGCTTCGTTTATTTCATATCGTTTAAACTTGTACAAAAAATTGAAAACATCTTAGCCTTAAATTTAATAGCTAAAACGCACCAGATAACGTCATTTGACACATGCCGCAAAAAAATTTGACGTACGGAGGGGATACCCCTCCCTAACCCACCCCTCTCGGGACGGGGACGCCAAAAAAAATCCTGTGGAAGGCACTGGATGTATATTTTCAGGTGGCATTTGTAACAAATAATATCATTAGTAAAAAGATCTTCTTGCGGGGACATCGAAACGAGGATGTGGGGACAGACAGCTTTGTCTCGTATACACTTAAAAGAGAAAGTCATGGTTGCATTTTGTTGATGATATATATTTTCGCGACACAATGAGAATTTCTTATTTGCCTTGTATTTTGTTTCTGTCACAGTTTTAATGCAATAATTTAACACACACTAGCAGTTGAGTTTATATCTGATAAATTTCATATATACATGAAGATTTAGCATATACACAGAGTTGAATATTTACAAAAAAAATATGTTAAAACTGGTTTCTCATTTTTAATAAGAATTAAGACTTAATAAGAATGCAGACAATTAACGTCATATTAATTGGACTTTTCTCTTGATATAGTTAAATTTAATATGTTTTTCGAGACCTCACAGCAATTATTTTCAAAATTTGCGTTGTGTGGTTAGATTAAGCTCGTTTTGCAAGGTCTGTGTTCGGGCAGTTGTGGATTCCAGTCCTGCGCAGGTTAACTCGTCTTCTTTTAAAAAGGCATCTCACTTTACATTTTGTAAATCCATACAAGTATACAACTTTGTGGTAAAATCAATTTAATGATGCCGTTAAAATATATGCATATATTACACTTATTTACTCTGTAAAATTCATAAATACAAATGGTTAAACTGCATATAAAACATTGGTGTAATAAAACAGTTTATACCATGTTTGACGTCTTATTCTAACTTCACATAATAGTGTGTTTTAATGTTGATATTGTTATTAATTATAAATTGCTAATGGGAAATCGTTCGTTGTGTTAAGATTTGAACACTTTTTTTTTTTTGTTCGACCTGCCAGTGGACATGTTCCTCAAAAATTTTTGTAAACCAGAAAATAAAAAGGGACTGGCCTTACATGGGTGAATATGATACTGTGTACCTTTAAGGTAATACACAGTAATGAATTAGGTAAAAGACAAGTAGCCACCCAGGGAGGAATAAAATGGTATATTAGAAGTGTAGGGTTGGGAGGCCAGCGGGGGGTTGGGGTCTGGGTTGGATTGGAAAGAAGGGGAGATAATTGAATGGGAAAAGATGTAGTTATTGGAGTTTTGTCCCATGGACCAGAGGGAGTGCATGGCAAGACTAGATTATTTAAAAGTAAGCAAAAAAATACAGAACAGACATAAAATCTTAAAAAGTTGAGTAATACAAGTAAGAAATGATACCAACTAGGTAAAAGTGAACTATAATACAGGATTTTAATAATCCCTGATAAAAAACTTGCAAGGGGTCATATCCAGATAATAAAATTGGATATAATAATACAAGTAAAATACAGTAGAAGACACTGTACCTATCACAGTATGCCAAGTATAATACTATTAAAAGCTCCAATATCAATGAAGTGGTATTGGTCTTGATAAGACCGAATGCAAATAATTGCAAGGTTCACAGGTCCTTGCACCGTGCACTCCAGTCCGACGTGGTTCTTTGAGGATGAGAGGGGAATGGGGGGTGTCAGAGGGGGAGGAAGGGGGTGCAATGCAGTCAACTGTACCCAGGAAAATGGATGGCCCCGCCCTTTCTGGTTATTAAAAACTGCAATAAGAAGGGGTTTATTAAGATACTGAGAAATGTAAATGGTGTACTAACGTAATACTCTCGTCTGGAAAATGTTTTTAAAGTAAGGAATACCAGGTCAATACCATTGACTTGGTTTAGAAAGGGCAGGGAATTCCATAGTTTCCCAATAAAAGCTAAAACAAAAGTTAAGCATTGAAAACTCATAGAGAGACAATGCAATAAGAAGTATATACAGAACTGCAATATATCACACAATTAATAAAAACAATTACAAGAACTGTATAGAAATTGGTTGGGTGTTGACTGCTCCTCCCCCCCAAAGACCTAGATCTTGTCAGTTATCTGACAGTCTAGAAGGAATTTGGACAGGGCAGAAAAGACCGGGCCCCTAGCCGCTCCCTTGGGGTCTAGCACGTTGGTAAGGTTTAAAACTAGTCCATGGGAGTGCAATGCGGCCCTGAGCTGGTCCCTCTGCCCTCTAAATGTGTTGCACTGTAGCAGTAGGTGGGCTGCTGTGAAGGGCTCCAGGCACCGCGGACATGCAAGGTCTAGCCCAAGGACATACTTTCCCGCGCCACCCGGTAGAAGAGTGGTTCCCATCCTCAGGCGCGTGATGGCTCTGTCAAGCACAACGCTTGCTGAGTATTTGTCAGGCGGCCTGAGGGTTTGCGCGGGTCTGAGAAAAGTATGTCGGTAGGCAGACAAATTGGTGGTCTTGAGATTCCACTCACCAAGGACAAATTTCTTTGCCAGTGAGTAGATCTCGGTCGGCGCCAGGGATTCCCCAGCATCAACAGTCCCCCTCCTGAGACCCTCCTTTGCCCCCCTGTCAGCCTGTTCATTCCCACTGATGTCGACGTGTGCTGGACACCATACTAAAGTGACCTTTAGAGATTTATCTAGGCACTGTTGATGAAGTTCCAAAATATTAGATAAAATATCAGGCCTAGATCTGCTATTTCTGTTTTTGATAGACTCAAGAGATGACAATGAGTCTGATAAAATAGCAGTTTTAGTAGGTTTATTAACCCAAACCCAGTACAATGCATATTTAATTGCCAAAAGTTCAGCCGAATAAATAGACAGATGGTTGCTGAGTCGGTGGGTTTTTGTAATGTTTTTAGAAGGAATAACAAATGAATTGGCTACCAATCCAGAGTTAGGGCATTGGAGCCATCTGTATAGATTTTTAGGTGCTCAGCATACCTGTTATCAATATGAATAAGAGTTTCTGACTTAACGAGCTGCGGTAAGTCAGATTTCGTGAGGGTCTTTGATAGAGTTATGTCGACATCAACAGGTCCCAGCGTCCAGGGGGGCGTTTTGGATGGTCTCAGGTCTGCTACAGGGGTCTTGTCGAGACCGGCATCCTCCAACAGGGTCTTAATACTTGCCCCGAAGGGTAGCGCAATGTGTTTTCGTTTAAGTATTTTACCCTTGATGAAGGTGCCGGTCCCGACAAGCTGGTTTACGGGGTTTGAACCACGCCGGGACATGGCTCTGGCCCAGAAATTAATGGACTGCTGTTTACGGCGCAGACTCAGAGGCAGCAAGCCCGCCTCCTCCTCAAGCATGTCACTAGGGGTGCATTTCAACGCCCTCAGAGCTATCCTAAGAGCCTTGTTCTGAATGGCATCTACCATTTTAAGGGCGTTTGGCGTTGCACATGCATAGATTTGGGCTTCATAATCTATCTTGGGACGTATAAGGGACTTGTAGAGAAGTAAGAGGATATTTTTACCAGATCCGTCGTCTATAATGTTTGCAAGTTTTTTGTTTTTTTAATTTGGCCTGGTGACCTAGTTTTTGACCCCATGTGATCCAGTTTCGAACTTGTCCGTTAAACTTTTACAACACTGGCTCTGAGGAAGTTTCATGATGATTGGGCTACAAATGTGATCTCTAGAGTGTTCATAAGCTTTTTCTTTAATTTGGCCATTTTTACCCAAGGCGACCCAGTTTCGAACTCGTCCGAGATATCATTGGTACAAATGGTCTGAGCAAGTTTCATGATGATTACGCGAAAATATGTTCTCTAGAGTGTTCAAAAGTATTTTCTTTAATTTGGCCTAGTGACCTAGATTTCGACCCCACGTGACTTAGCTTTGAATTCGTCCAAGATATTACTGAAGGAAATGTTTTGAACAAGTTTCAAGAATATTGGGCGACAAGAGCTGTAAGAGGACAGCGCGCTCAACTATTTGAAGTATTTGAGTTGGTACATATTTTGGATAGTGAAAAGGGCATACATTTGTCAAAATACAAAACGTTTGATTGAAGCCTTGATAGTTTATACATTTTTGGAACAAAAACTGAAACCACATAGTATATGTAAAAGTGTGCATAACTCTGTCAAAATACAAAATAGAGTTATGGGTAATGTTGCTCCTGATACTAGAGTTGATAACAAAGATTAGTTCCAAGTTTTAAGTGAAAAGCTTATGTAGTATTGAAGTTACAAAACTTTTAAATATAACCTTGAACCAGAAAATCTATGTAAAAAGGGGCATAACTCTGTCAAAATACAAAACGAGTTACGGGGAATGTTGCCCCTGATACTGGAGTTGATGGCAAAGGTTATATCCATGTTTCAAGTGAGTAACTCATGTAGTTTTGAAGTTACAAAACTTTCGACTATTAAATAATTTTAACAAGAAATTCTAAGTGAAAAAGGAGCATAACTCTGTCAAAATACAAAACAGAGTTATGGGGAATGTTGCCCCTGATACTGGAGTTGGTGACGAAGGTATATTTCAAGTTTCAAGTGAATAACTTATGCAGTTTTGAAGTTTTGACTTTTGAATAAAAACTTGAACCAATTCAGACGCGGACGCCGACGCCGGGGGAAGTAGAATAGCTCACCTATCCTTCGAATAGTCGAGCTAAAAATGTGACTTCAAGAGTGTTCACAAACTTTTTCTTCAATTTGCTCTAGTGACCTGGTGTTAGACCCCACATGAGCCAGTTTCGACCTCGTCCGAGTTATCATTTGAAAAAAACAATTGTTCTGAGCAAGTTGCTTGAAGGCAAGAGCAATAAATGTGGCATCTAGACTATTAACAAGGTAAATGCTGACGACGCACGACGCACGACGGACAAAAGGCGATCACAAAAGCTTACCATGAGCACGTTGTACTCATGTGAGCTAAAACAATACATTCCAGTCATATCATATATATAGGAAGATCAAAAAACATATAACAATCTTTCATATATGATGATCGAAAGATTAAAATGGCTAAATCCGCATAACAAAAATAGCAAATTGTATAAAAAGAACTAGAAAAAATAAAAAGTACGGTTAAAATATCTACAGTGTACAACACAATAAAACATACGAAATAATATGGCTCTACATAAAAAACAAAATTCACTGTTTGAAAAGAATACTCTGATTGAAGGTGAAAGTGGATGAACAAAGTGCATAAAGTCAATGGGCCATTAAAGTTTTACGGAAATAGCAAATTACATTACATCGGCATGTGTGGATTCATGGTATAATGTTTTTACCATAAGCGAGGAAATTAACAACTCGTTATAGTGGACGCAAGTATATATGTGTGATGTTGTAACACATCACGTAATCCTGAATCAGAACCTAAGCGAGGAAATTAACAACTTGTAATAGTGGCCGCAAGTATATATGTGTGATGTTGTAACACTTCACGTAATCGTGAATCAGAACACGTGTTTACTCTGATTGTGTTGACTACTTTGAGATTAGACGACAACTGAAAATATGAGTGTAAGAGACACCATCTTTTGCAAGTACCTACGTCATCATCTCTTGAGGGTACCTACGCCATCATCTCTTGCGGGTACCTACGCCATCATCTCTTGCGGTACTTCGTTTTGGCCCGCTTTTCTCGCCAATTGAATAAAGCTTATGTAATATCGTCAAACTATAAAATTCCTATCAATCAGCACACGCTAATAGCTAAATACGTTGCATTCTCATACACACTGAAGAATAGCTAATATCAACGTGTTCATATAGAAACATATATCATCATTTAAACTATAACTCTGGCAACTATAAATGATATAATTTAGTAGATTACAATTGCTAAACTATAAGCATACATGAGACTAAATACAATTTAATATAATAAAAAATTACACACACAAAATTGAACGCTGTAAGTTGATCTACAGCAACATATATTTTGCCGAGTGGGTGCATAGAAGCACTCTAAATAGAATATAGTGACAATCTGTGAACAATAGCAACATATCTCGAGAATACATTTGTAGAGAAACGTTGCTAATTAGCATCATATGGAGGCAAACAACAGCATTTGCAAGATGCACAACGGGTTCTAGTAAAATCATACTATTTGGAACATGAAGGCGTATAAAACCTGACATCATGTAATGTGCTACATTGCACACTTATGTAGCCTATTCGTTATGAACCACGCAATCCTAAGAATATTTATAGTACATATAATACGGAACAAAGTGAGTAGAAAACATAATCAAAACTCATTCATATCAACACTATTGAACAAACAAGTGCAATTTATTGACGAGAAAAATCGTAAATTGTTATAGCAATATTTAGTATCTGACAAATTTAGCATTATGTGCTTTTGATATGTCATTTTATACATTATATGTAAAACCGCAAAGATTATAAAGAAACTGCTTACATTATAATCTAATTTTGCTAATGCAATATGTTCACAGACGATCAATAAAAAATGATTATAGTTAAACTCGTACATGAAAATCATACTGGAATGTCAAACAAAAATGCATGTAAGACAAGTGCCAGTCACTGATACACAATTATGTATTCTGGGTAACACTGGACCTTGTCGAAAAGGCAAAACAGAAATGGATTATTGATGTCGTCTACACAGCTATCGTGTAGCCTGCCACTACCATCCTTTAGTTCCGGTGGACCCTTTGAACCCTTCTTCCCTTTTGAGTACATACCGACCAAAACTCGACATTGTAGCATAAATCTGTGACCAGCTTTGGGGTCTGGCAGGGCACTGCGATCAGCGTACGTTGCTTCCTTAGAGAAATAAATGCCATTTCCCAAAATTCCGCCAACATGTGTGCCAGCCTGGCGTGCGTCAATGTTATTCCGACATATGCCTTCGAGCAGTTCCTCTTTAGTACCATGGAATAGCTTCAGCTCATTTGCACCAACTGGTCCGTTGATACGCTCCATTTGCTCACGTTTCCTAAAATATAAAGTAAAACATAAGTGGATATAAACACGTATAAATAACGAGTATAAATGGTCTGATTGCTAATTTATTATCTTGATTAAAATATTTAACTGTTAATGTGTCACCTACTCGTAGAAAGTTCGCCACAGAAATTTGCTCTGAATTCGTTCAACTTTTATAATCTTATTGTTGCCCATTGTCTTTAGGAAGTTTGTCTTCAATAATTTGAATTCTTCACTTGAACGCGGAAGCGGAACTTTCTTCACGGATTCTAGTTTCGTCATCTTTTTCCAATTTGATGGCAAGTTGACAGTTATCGGGGGTTTGTTGTATGGCGTTCCTTGGCTGCCAGTTGTCACTTTTCTGGTGACAGACATAATAAAAGCATCATACCATAAGTGAATTAATTGTAATATTGGTTTTACTAAATGTTCAATTTTATTTCTGTGTTTATTTTTGCATTCATGTTATCATTTTATAACAACAACTATTCTAATTAAATGTGTATGTCTGTTCAATGAAACATGACAATATGTATCAATACTTCTTGCAATTTTTTTTTGTTCTGCAGAGATGCAAACGGATTAAGAATTCCGCCTTTCAATTTCTTTGATTATTCTTCAGTCGTCATTGATGTTCAAGACAGCGGATATACTAACAATAAATTTGTCAATTTAGTACTTTATATGGATTAAAAAATACCTAGTTTCAACATTCCATAATTTAAACAATAGTACAAATAATCCAACCAAATAACACACGAGTTATTATTTTTGTTTTTAATTAACAAACGTGAATGTTGACATTGAGGAAACAAGTATGTACTATGCGGTGTAAGTATTATTAAAATATGTACCTACATTGTTGTTTTAGTGTCAACATAACGAAACTGTACCGTAATTACCCGTTGATGAAATATATATTCATATTATTTTAATTTTTATGAAAGTTAAACTTTGTGGAATTCATAATTGTATAATATTGTGGTAAACATTTTATTTTCAAACTCTTATAATGGAAACCTTTATTGATTTAATATTTAGAATTATTAAAAAATAAAACGTCCGCCTAAAACGCAGCAAAAATCACAGTAGTTTCTTTTCTTTTTTTTGCGATAGTGGAAATTCCCTGACACTATATGTATATCTTATGAATAGTACGATTTGTTTATAGGCACAAAATGAAGAACATACTGTATCTTCTTTGCTGCCATCTTCTTGAAGATGTGTAACGGAGCATGCTGTTTACTGTTTTTCTCGTAGCAGGTAGTACAGAAATAGAAGTTCTCACATTCGTTGCACTTCCAACGAACACCTTTGATGGGGCATTCATCACAGTTCTTGCATTTCGCTGGAATTTGAATATAATAATTAGGTACGCATAAATATGTATTAAATTTTATTTTGTAATGTTTAAGATGTGTCGTGTTTTCAAGCGTTGTCTCAGACAATTAATACAAACATGTTTTTGATGTAGAATGTGTTTTACGCCCACTTCTTGTACGTTTAACCTACACTTAATGTTAAATATTGATCGGCAGTATTGTCCGTTTAAGAATTTCAGATTTATTTAGTTAGGATCATTCACGACTATAAATAAATAAATAAATAAATAAATAAATTAATTAATTAATGTATTAATAAAATAGATCAATCAATCAATCAATCAATCAATCAATCAATCAATCAATCAATCAATCAATCAATCAATCAATCAATCAATCAATCAATCAATCAATCAATCAATCAATCAACCAATCAATCAATCAATCAATCAATCAATCAATCAATCAATCAATCAATCAATCAATCAAAATCAATCAATCAATCAATCAATCAATCAATCAATCAATCAATATGTGTGTATGCACATAATATTTAATATAAATGATTCTACATTGTCAAACATAGTTCAGCTCTGTATAAACACGACGGTGACATTAAATATTTATCATGTAAAGTAATGCTAAAGATGTTTATCCAATATATAATCAACAGAGTTTAGACTTTAGGCATTACTTCAATAAAATTATCTGAGTAATACCTGCACTAGCTTTCGGGGCCTTGTCAAGGTCAGCATTAACGGTATTACAGCCACCAGAACTGTCACTTGGATTCCTAAATAAGTTACACTCGAACTTTTATAGTATGTACCATATAAAAAATTATCTTTATGTTTATTGTTCTGCTTTTGTTGTTTTTTGTGGTGTTGTTGTTGTTGTAGTGTGCGTCTTTGTGGTTTTAGCGCTTCATTTGTTACATCGCAAGATTTATGTAAATACAAGTAATGATCCTTTGAATAGCAATATAGTATATATAGGATTTGACACGAGTTGTCATTTCATATCATTTTTTATTAAACGAGTTCAGGAATTTCGTTAGTAAGCGAGCCTTTGGCGTGCTTACTATCGAATTTTCTGGACGAGTTTAATGAAACATGATATGAAATGAAAACGAGTGTCAGATCTTTTTTATCAAATGCGTTTAAACGAAAAAAAAAGCTTCTAATTTTACCAAGTCATGTCGATAAATCCTAAAAGTTGTTGACTGCATTGACGTCATTTCATGTTGACGACGTCATTTCACCAAAATAACGTCATGCAATTGGTCAGTCAAAAAATATGTAGCCAATGAAAGCGCTCAAAGTGTTATCTTACGCATGTGCTCATTGGCTACATAACCGCACTTGGATATCACGTGTTTAGCGGTTAAATTATTAAATACAAAAGAGCACGTGCACAATGTTTGTGATATTCAAATGAGCACCTGTTAATGTTTGTGATTTTCGATGAATGGAAATTAATCCATTAACAATAGCTTGGGAGGGGTTTAAACTATTCGTGGCACACCCCGGATCGGTATATCACGAGCCAAGTACAGAATACAAGACAATAGACCTTTCCACAAATGTCAATCAGCAAATTAATTTCTAATTGATCCAATCACTGCCTTGGATATCACGTGTTTTACCGTTAAACTATTTCACACAAAAGAGCACGTGGTAATGGTTGTGAAGTTTGAATAATGGCTATTAATCCTTTAACAATAGCTGGGGATGAGTTTAAATTATTCGTGACCAAAGCTGGAAAGGTCTATTATTCAATTATTATGTAATTATTCGGATTATGTTCTTGTCGATTGCACGTTTCAAAACAATTACACAATCACTCTGCTATGGTCTGGGTGTTCAAACAAATTGAGTTAGAGACATGACATATTATTTTGTTCCCAAGTCTTACAATACATATTGTTGTAAGCTCATATATCTCAGTATACCATGGTGATAGTTGTAATACCTGCAGACTTTTAATAAACAAAGTTTTACGATAAATGTTCTTCATGTATATGTGTCAATCTTACGAAATCATATAGAACATACCTTTTCTTCTCTGCTATTTCTATCTTCGTGAAGATATGGGACGGCGCGTGCAGTTTACTGTTTTTCTCGTAGCAGGAAGTACAAAAATATAAGTTCTCACATTTGTTGCACTTCCAACGAACATCTTTGATTGGGCTTTCATTACAGGCCACGCATTTTGCTTCAGCCTGAGTATTATCTGTATTGAACAACCCATTAGAATGTGTAAAAACGCATAATGCATCATATGTTTGGAAACGAACATGTGTCATTAAGTGTTTCTTAGAAGTTAATTCCATAAAATATCATAATTGAAGGTAAGTCGTCAGCATTGTCCATGCAAGTACATATCGTGTTATTGTACAGTTACAGTTTCTTTAAAAAAGAGAGTAAAAACACGATTATGACATTCTCAACTATCTACTTAATCTCTAAAACCATTGTTATACGACTGCAACAAACACCGATATGGTTTGAGTAAAATGTTGTACGTTTCTTTGCGCCCCAAATCGAATATTAAGGAGACACACTATGCTTATAAATTAGCAAACATATCTCAACTTTGCCTACACCAGACGTAAACCTAATTGCTAAACGTAAAAATTTAAGCGTTCATATAGTATCTGATTTTGATATATGTAAGACGCTTTTAATTCTATAAAAGTTAACATAAGACTTTGGTTCAATATTCGTTTCTTTGTTTACCTCCACTTGCTTTCTTCGGCGTGCTAGGGCCAGCATCAACACCGGGATAATAACCTTTAGTGCTTTCAGCCGGATACCTAAGATAAGAAACACCATTTGTAGAAATACACATTTTATGTGGCTGCTTACATACCACCTGTGTTGTCAATATTTAGACTCATTATTTTGTCAACAATATTGGCATTGTAAATTACATTTTAAATTATGATAACATAGAAATCATTCTAAAAACAGTATGGCACGTGCTAAAACGTTAAATTGTCATAAATATATTTAAACATTTTAGATATGCAAAATTGAAATACAATTTGAAAACGGTGATACATGTGACAATAGAAATTACACCTACTTTCTCTTCGTGGATCGCGGGTGCGTCTTACTGTATTTATTGCGACAGGTCGAACAAATATGGAAGTGTGCGCAATCGGTGTTCTCGTTGCTTATTTCCTGACGGCAGATAGTGCACTCAACTAGATCTTGACGAATAATAAAACAACATCATATCAGATTCTGAACCAATTTCGAGCTGAATTTACATATATTCAGGAATGTGAGCCCTGCTGTTTACAAAAAACAATAATATCGTTGTGAATAAATCAATAATATCGTTGTGAATAAATCAATAATATCGTTGTGAATGAATCAATAATATCGTTGTGAATGAATCAATAATATCGTTGTGAATAAATCAATAATATCGTTGTGAATAAAACAAGTTGCATTTAACAAATTATGTTATAATAATATTTTGTACAAGCATGCATAGGGCCATTTAATAATCCTTCAAAACGCATGACGTGTATTTCAATGAATACATATAGGATATTTGTTGGTTTCGGTAGAATATCGATTTTAATTCACGAGTGATAATAGAAATGTATATTTTCACGAGTGGCAAGATATTCTGCCGTAACCAGCAACTTTTCTTTTTTATTTTATGCTTTTTCTACCGTTTGTTTTAATTTTAATTGCTATGTAAGTGGGTTTTATTGAAATATATCGCGGACTCATTTGACAATTTTGAGTCCGGCATCGTTTACGGTCATTTCATTTACAGTTATATTGTCAGATCGTTCCGATCTGATGATAATTCAAGGAGTTATAGCCCTTTGATTATAAAAAGGACATTTGACTAGGAAAGTTTCCTTTCTACGCGTGATCTCGGGAACTAATAACCGGAATTACATGGACTTTATATGCAGGATCCTTACCAAGAGGACGTGCGCATATTGTCCGGTCGTTCCGGTCCGATCATATTTTTCAGGGAGTCACTGTCCTTTTAATATTAAAAATAATACACTTTAATAGAAGATTTTCGTTTCCGCGCAAGATCCCAGGAATTAACAGTTGAATTCAATGACACTGTGAATGCTGCATCCCTTCCAAAAGGACATGCGCATATTGCCGGTGTGATGGTTTTTCTTGGAGTTTTTGCCGTTTTTTATTATAAATACTTAATTTTAATAGGATATTTTGTTGCCGCACGAGATTTCTGGAAATAATAGATCGAATTCAATGAAACGTTATATGCAGCATTCGTATTAAAAGACCATGCGCATATTTTCAGGTCGTTCCAGTCGGATTATTTTCAAGGGAGTTATAGGCTTTTGATTTTAAATTAACTGTTGTGCTTGCACAGACTAAAACTTTGCCATGAATGAAGGGATTTTAACATTACTTGTCCATGAGCTGGTGTGTACTCCTCATGAATCAGGTCAAAGGTCAAGGTCAAACAAAGAGGTCAAATGCCAACATTTACACTTTGCTTGTTTTTGCTTTAAATTGCCATGGATTTTCAAACCACCATGTACAAATGTAAACGTGAATGAGACGATATGAAGTGTACATGGACCTCACCCGTAGGTCAAAGGTCAAAGTCTAACTTAAAGGTCACACTTTAGTAGGTCAAAGGTCAAAATCAGCTTTTTGCTTGTCTTGACTATGACCTGGCTATAAATTTAAGGATTTTCAATACTTGGCACAAAGGTCAAGGTGCTACGGAAAGATCAAAAGTCAAAATGGGCTTTTTGCTTGTCTGGACTTATAGCTTAATGAATGGATTTCAATAAGTTTACACAATATTTGCCTCAACATGACAGCGTGTCCCCGTATGAATCAGGTCCTTATGTGTAAGGTTCCTTAGTTTTAAGGTCAAGGCTGCAGTTAGAGGTCAGGGCGTCATCGGGGAGCTTCTATCGGTTCTTCCGATATTCCTGTTTGGATGGACTGATCATTAAATTAATGAGGACATTAATAAATGTCAATCATTTTCGCAGGTTTCATACCAATTATTATCGTGCATCTTTTCTTTTTTGTTTAACATTTCGCTTATACATGTATATACTTTATTACCATATGCACAATGCTGTAACGAACAATACACTACACTATACTCGTTTTTGGCTAGATCAGTAATTTATTATGCAAAATTCATCTAGCAGTTACATTATTCCTTAAAACAAAGGTTACCCATTTATAGTACTTTTTATCATAAATCGTATGTATCAATAAGAGCACCGCCTAGGGGTGCTGAACGCTCGACTTTCTCGCATTTGACAGTACTCTGACTTGAACTTGAAACCGTAGATGCTTAAAAAATATAAGTTTAAATAAGTAAGTTGCTAAGAAAATCAACTGTTGCTTGGGTAGTCACTGTATGTTTAGGTGAGTAAGATGTTGCAGTCATTGGTTTACCAAGAAAATCATTAGTTGCTAAGGAAGTCATGGGTTGCTAAGGATTGTAACTGTTGCTAGAGAAAGCTATTGATTGCTAAGGAATTTAATGGTTGCTAAGGACGTCTCTGGTTACTAAGAGGAGTATGTTGTTGCTAAAGAAAATGACTGGTTGCCAAGAAAGTAATCAGTTGCTAAGGAATTCATGAGTTGCTAAGTTATGGAACTGGAAGTCACTGGATACTAAGGAAGTGACTGGTTGCTAAGAGGAGTAAGTTGTTTCCAAGGAAATCACTGGTTGCTAAGGAAGTCAGTAGTTGCTAAGCGAGTAACGCGTTGCTAAGTGTTGCTAGGGGAAGTAACGTGTTGCTAAGGGGAGTACGTTGTCGCTATTGAAGTCATTGGTTTCCAAGGAAATCACTTGCTTCTATAAAAGTCATGGGGTGCTAAGGAAATGAACTGTTGCTGTGAAAAGTCAGTGGTTGCTAAGGAAGTCACTGATTGCCTTTTATTGTTAGAACGAGTTTTTCACTGTGATAAAGAATTTCATGTCAATACTGATTAATAGATATTGAGAAATTTGACCTTAAGCAAACATTCTTAGTTGGAAAAAGGGCAATAACTCCACCGAAATCCTTGATATAGTTACTACATCTTGTCTACCGAATGGGTTTATAACTGTGATCAAGTACTGTGAGTTTCAAGTCAATACCTCTTATAGATATTGTAAAATTTGACCTAAAATTCTAAGTTGAAAAAAGTCAATTACTCAAAGGAAATTATTGATACAGTTACCTCATCTTGACTACAGAATAAGTTCATCACTGTGATCAAGTACTTTGAAGTTCAATTTAATACCTCATATATGTACATTTATTGAGAAATGTGGCCTAAAGCGAAAATTTTAAGTTGCAAAAGGGTAATAATTCCCACAAAATCCTCAGAAGGGTTACCACCTCTAGTCTGCAGACTGGGGTCAGCACCGTAAACAAGTATTTTGAGTTTCAATATAATGTCTTTGATTGTTATCTAGAAATGTTATATTTACCAAACACAATGTATCAAAATAGTCTAAGTAGTAAATACAAACAAGGACTGATAACTTTGAAAATAAAAATCACACGGTTACATGCCTTGTTGTAATGAATTAAATTTCAAATGGATACCTTTGATAGTTGTTGAAGGAATTGTCTTTGTAAAACTTAACCAAACAACAAAAAAACTTAACTAACGCAGGCGCTGAAGCAGACAACAGAGCGACGACTATAGCTCGACTTTTTTTCTTCTAAAAGTCGAGCTAAAAAGCTATTGTGTGAATATTATGTGAACACTGGTGTAAGTAGAACACTTCGGATAGTACCTAATTATTGACAGAATAGCCTAGGAAGCGATTACCGTTGAATGCTTAATAAAAGTATGGAAGAGAATACTAGTCTAAAAGTCTAGATTGTAGTGCGAAGTATATAAAAGATAAAACATTACCTGAACCCTGAAACACATCCATCTTGTTTAGCCTGAAAGAACGTATACAAGTTGGTTTCACCTTCAGTACAATTGCTCACAATTATTAAAATGCAACAAGATAAAAATAATTTCAAATATTTTAAACACTAAACAGGCAGTTCAAATAAACAATACACAGCTCTCCAGAGGAGTATTGTCCTCCGACAAAGCAATGCCCACACCCCTTATCCAATTTCAACCCAAACAATCAAACGCCGTACATGTATCGTATATATGCTTCAAGTACACAATGTCCCTACCCCGTAACTTGTACGTATATCATATATCAGCTTAACATAATAAAGATTCACCATTTCTAATATTTTAAGGGTTTAAAAAAATTAAATGAATATTAATAGAATTAGAATATTAGAATTTTATTAGAATTACAATATATGCACTGTTTAGCGTGACCCACTTTTTATTCGGATGTCGTTGGTGACACTACTATTTTCATGTGGATGTTGTTTTTGTTTTGATATTCAGTTTCAATCCTATAGTCCAAACTACGAATATGAGTGGAACAATTCATTTAATTCATAGATCCATACACATATTTTCGGAAAAGCGTGACCTAGTTTCACACACCTTGTAACCTAAAACGTCGATCTATTAACTTTGTGTCTGGTAGTGATTTATCAAATTATTGCTTTTAAAATAATTGCATATCATTGAAATATCTATTCGTATACATTTTAAATAAATCCGTTCAGCTGCAATAGTTGTTGCCAGGTAACTAGGTCCCTCGTTGCTCTGAGGACCGCCTCTCGAAACAATCTGTCATGGCGATATATCGGAAAACGAAAGAGGAAGTTACAGAAACATGGATCGTGTCACAGAATAAGCGAATCAAAATACAAAACGCATCAAACATTTACCTTTTTCGAAGATGATTGGACAATTACCCTATTTTTACCATTAATACACTTTGAAATTTGGCAATTTGTACACGGTTATGACATCTGTATTTAACATGTATATTTCCCCAGTATAAAGTGAATCCGACAATTTGATTTACTTCCCACTGCTTAAGCCTTCAATCGATCTGCGTGGGCTTGCGCATGGCATTCTGGGTAATAAAACTACTTTCTTATCGGTTTGCTACCCACGTTTAAGTTCGAGCCGGTTATTAGCCCACGTACAGGACAACTGTAAATATGATTCATGTCAGTGTTTTACATCATGTCATAGCATTTGTACAAAACTGGTCTGTGTACGTTCACGCGTGGTATACTGTGTTGTTAAACTACTTTCTTATCAGGTCACTACCCACGTTATACTTAAATCGGCATACTTCTCGCAGCGGTTACTTCCCTCTTAGCGGTCTTCAGTAACCACTGCTACCACGATTCCAGATTTGGAAGGATTTTTTTTTTTTTAAATATTGTTTTTATTCATATTATTTTTTAAAACTCCCACATAAAGGTTGAATTATTGGCCCAGGTATATATATTAAGAGTTAAAATAAAAAAAAAAAGAGATTGATATAAAAAGTACACATAAAAAAAGCGGAATTTACGGTGTACGCGCCATGTGATTTGATTATGGTCAAACACAAACCTCGTGCCGTCAGGGATATAATACGAGCTATGCTCGGAACCAGTTATATCTTTATGTTGAGGTTGTCAAATGGGTAGCATTTAAGTATAGACTACTTTTGTAAATTAACAATGTAATGTAATTAATTAGAAAACAAACATGAAACAATAAACAAAAATC